>OW203764.1:423200-796016 GCA_934045905.1 Leuctra nigra | reverse complement strand
AGGTCCAACAACGAACACAATATCGCTGCCATATTGGACAGAAACGCCAGGTTCTCCTGCCAGGTCATGGCACGGACCTGCCAGGTCCAACACGAACACAATATCGCTGCCACATTGGACAGAAACGCCAGGTTCTCCTGCCAGGTCATGGCACGGACCTTCACGTGATCGTCTTCGGATCTTCTCTCGTCTCCAGCTGCATTACACATTCAGAGCCAGTGACTTCCTGGTTTCAGCGAACTTCGCAATAGTTTCCAGGAACGTGATCCAGGACTTGCAACGTGCTGAATGCCGGGAACCCACACTCAACATCGCCGCCCACCGGACTCGAACCAGCACTGAGAGAAACGATCGACAACTCGACTATGACGTGTCATGTTATCTCCCATAAGAGTTGTCGATCGACTGTTGACAAGTCACACGATCCCCGTGCTGGACCACGATCAAGCCGACTTCCAGATCCGTCGTCGCAAATAATCGAATCAATCGAATGCTGGTTTCGCCGCTGCGCCGAGGGGGGGGGGGGGGGGGGGGGGCGTCGGTTCGATCCCGGCGTCGGACATTAGCGCCTTCTCAGTAGCACATGCGGCGCGGGTTCACAGAAGAGCGCTTCTAAGAGAAACACAGAGTCAACGCAAACATCGAACCACTTCTCAGAGTTTTCATCGCTTCTCATACAAACAAATTAGTTTCGAAATCAAATAACAGCGCCAACTTTTGCGAGGCGCTTCTAAAGCCAGTGACAGAGGTTCAATAGATCCGTGTGATAATGCAGCGGCGTGATCGAGTTGTCGTACGCAGAGCATCTCGCATGAGCGACTCGCTCGTATGCAACGCCAACTCGACTTCGACAAACATTAGGTACAGTTCGAGAACGTAGGCCATGGTTTTCTTGTATGTTTCCCAATACAAAAAATAACATCATGTCTGAATAAGTTTTTGACGGACTCTCCACTTTTGTTTTGACGGCGATGTGACGTGAGGCATGATTGGTCACGTGACAATGACGTCACGATTAACGCGAACGTTCCACGCGTTGCATCACGCGATGACGTCACCCGCCAGCTTCCAGACCGAGTTCCAGTAGATTCCGAACACCGAGAAACAACGTCGCAAGTCGCAACCTTCTCGAGCCATTCAGTCGCGCTTCGTAAATGACTTCAAGACTTCGTAAATGGGACGTAAATTGACTATAACAAAAACTCTAATAACTTACTTATTTATACAAATAGAAATCCGATTTAGAAGTGTAGTATACATACTGTGTTCTGGTATAAAATGAAGGATATATTATAATATAACAGTAAATATGCTCTATTTCGAATGAAAAAATCGAAAATTTTTTACTCTAGAGGGTTTTCACGATCCAATTTCATCCCAGAACTATCGTGAATGACATTTGAAAACATAATCTAGTTGGATCAACAATTTATTTCATTTCAAAAATGTTAAAACTGGAATTTTATAAAAATAATTTTTTCTCCCATTTACGAAGTCTTTGGCAGAAAAATATTCGCACGCGGCGAGTTATTCCTCATCTCTAGTGGGGTGTCCGTGTCCGATCTCATGACGTCACTGTCGACGCTGACCTGCCCCAACTGCTCAACAGCCCAATCGATCACACAACAGCACGAGCCAACTGGAAGCGCAAGGAAAACAGTCGCAGTCGCAGACATTCCAACTAAATTCACGAACTACGCAAAAATATTGTCAAGACATGAAGCAATGCATAATAAGTGAATTCGCAGACCCTCAGTACCTAATATAGCACATTTTCAGAGCTGGCACTGTACTTAGAACGTTCTACAAGCACCGACCTTGAACCACATTCCAAAATGATATATATCAATGTTTGAGTTTCAATAAGGCATGTAATGACTAAACTGTCAGTGAATATCTGTGATCTCATATCACTTATCAGCTCTGACGTCACACATCGACTCATCGGTGTTCAACAATAGCAGCAGTTAGCGCATTGTTGCAGCGATCAATATCAGTCCGTCATGTCACACATCGACTCATCGGTGTTCAACAATAGCAGCAGTTAGCGCATTGTTGCGGCGATCAATATCAGTCTGGCACGTCACACATCGACTCATCGGTGTTCAACAATAGCAGCAGTTAGCGCATTGTTGCGGCGATCAATATCAGTCCGTCATGTCACACATCGACTCATCGGTGTTCAACAATAGCAGCAGTTAGCGCATTGTTGCGGCGATCAATATCAGTCCGTCATGTCACACATCGACTCATCGGTGTTCAACAATAGCAGCAGTTAGCGCATTGTTGCGGCGATCAATATCAGTCCGTCATGTCACACATCGACTCATCGGTGTTCAACAATAGCAGCAGTTAGCGCATTGTTGCGGCGATCAATATCAGTCCGTCATGTCACACATCGACTCATCGGTGTTCAACAATAGCAGCAGTTAGCGCATTGTTGCGGCGATCAATATCAGTCCGTCATGTCACACATCGACTCATCGGTGTTCAACAATAGCAGCAGTTAGCGCATTGTTGCGGCGATCAATATCAGTCCGTCATGTCACACATCGACTCATCGGTGTTCAACAATAGCAGCAGTTAGCGCATTGTTGCGGCGATCAATATCAGTCCGTCATGTCACACATCGACTCATCGGTGTTCAACAATAGCAGCAGTTAGCGCATTGTTGCGGCGATCAATATCAGTCCGTCATGTCACACATCGACTCATCGGTGTTCAACAATAGCAGCAGTTAGCGCATTGTTGCGGCGATCAATATCAGTCCGTCATGTCACACATCGACTCATCGGTGTTCAACAATAGCAGCAGTTAGCGCATTGTTGCGGCGATCAATATCAGTCCGTCATGTCACACATCGACTCATCGGTGTTCAACAATAGCAGCAGTTAGCGCATTGTTGCGGCGATCAATATCAGTCCGTCATGTCACACATCGACTCATCGGTGTTCAACAATAGCAGCAGTTAGCGCATTGTTGCGGCGATCAATATCAGTCCGTCATGTCACACATCGACTCATCGGTGTTCAACAATAGCAGCAGTTAGCGCATTGTTGCGGCGATCAATATCAGTCCGTCATGTCACACATCGACTCATCGGTGTTCAACAATAGCAGCAGTTAGCGCATTGTTGCAGCGATCAATATCAGTCCGTCATGTCACACATCGACTCATCGGTGTTCAACAATAGCAGCAGTTAGCGCATTGTTGCAGCGATCAATATCAGTCCGTCATGTCACACATCGACTCATCGGTGTTCAACAATAGCAGCAGTTAGCGCATTGTTGCAGCGATCAATATCAGTCCGTCATGTCACACATCGACTCATCGGTGTTCAACAATAGCAGCAGTTAGCGCATTGTTGCAGCGATCAATATCAGTCCGTCATGTCACACATCGACTCATCGGTGTTCAACAATAGCAGCAGTTAGCGCATTGTTGCGGCGATCAATATCAGTCCGTCATGTCACACATCGACTCATCGGTGTTCAACAATAGCAGCAGTTAGCGCATTGTTGCAGCGATCAATATCAGTCCGTCATGTCACACATCGACTCATCGGTGTTCAACAATAGCAGCAGTTAGCGCATTGTTGCAGCGATCAATATCAGTCCGTCATGTCACACATCGACTCATCGGTGTTCAACAATAGCAGCAGTTAGCGCATTGTTGCGGCGATCAATATCAGTCCGTCATGTCACACATCGACTCATCGGTGTTCAACAATAGCAGCAGTTAGCGCATTGTTGCGGCGATCAATATCAGTCCGTCACGTCACACATCGACTCATCGGTGTTCAACAATAGCAGCAGTTAGCGCATTGTTGCGGCGATCAATATCAGTCAGTCACGTCACGCCATCTAGGAGTTGATCACCCGATCAGAAACACAGGCGTCAATCAGTTTACTCCACAGACAAGATCATAGAAATAAGCAATGCATAGCTGCACGAACTTCTTTTGTTTTATCAGCAATGCAACTTTATTGAATTTCCCATCTGAAGACGGACATTTTGTTGGCACGTCGCCGGGTCAGATTTTATAGCTTTATTGAGGTAGGTAAATCGATGTATTTTTGCAATGTGAGTGATTCCTCTTCCTATACTTCTTTAAAGCATTGATATGTTGACTTTTATCTGGAACAGCATGCTCTACTCAATGTACACAAATAAATAAATAAATAAACTTGAAACTACAATTTCCCAGGTCCATCGTCAAAACAGCAGTGAATGACAGCTATTCTGCGTGCCATCAAGATGGTGGCAGGCAACAATGAGATGGCCCCACGTGCAAACTACCGAGAAGATATGCGGGCCACTAAATAATGCCACATTGTAAGATCATGGCCAAGTACTGACGGAGCAGAGTGAACTGAAGGAGAGCCAATGCATTGCAATGTGATCACATTGTACGTGGGCCGATATTCACGCTTCCTGTCCGTTATCACATCCTGACGAGGAACCAATTAGCAGCTACGTGGCTGATAGCAGGAGGCCAAGTCTTGAAACTTACGCTTTCAGGACGCAAACGCTCTCGGACGTCATAAAGTCCCATTTACTGTAAGAATGATGACCTTGAAATCTACCTTTAACTGTTCAGCTTAATTTTGAATAAGGTTTTATGACTGTATAATATCTGTAATAATAATTATAATGTTAATAAATTGTTTCCAATAGATTGTTGGATGACAATCAAATAAGTGGTTTGACTTTATGTTTCAATGTCGATCACTCTTACAGTAAATGGGACTTTATGACGTCCGAGAGCGTTTGCGTCCTGAAGGCGTAAGTTTCAAGACTTGGCCTCCAGGTCGAGTCAAGACCAGGGGATATTGTATCACTAGAGGATGCGCGCGACGGCGTTCCCCACAGACAGACAGACAGACACACAGACAGACAGACAGAACTGGGTAACTATAAGAAGGCTATAAGTAAGATAGGGTAATATAGACCAACGGAAGAAGCATCGCACGTAAAACACTCGTATCAATTCGTGACGTCAGACACGACGCTCCACGCCGTGACGTCAGCTGGAGGCGACGTCGCGATCAATAGCTGGCTGTGACGTCACCGCTCACACGTGCAGCATGCCACGTGACGTGGTCCAGCACAGATCGCTCCTCGCATCGCAACCAATCACATTACTAAACACAACCTTGCCAAATAGACGTAAGGCTCAATAGAAATGTCACCAGGTCAGAATGGGATTGGGAAAAAGTTCTAGAATAGACCCGGAAAAGGGAGAGTGAGAATAATACAAAAATGTGAGAAAATAGTTATCAACCAATAGGAATACGGATTTCCCACTCATTATCTCATACTGATCACTTCTCACTTATTTCAGGAATCTGTATCTTCCGATTGGGATCGAAACACATGGACTACGAGTGTAACTGATCTCCTACTAGAGAGCTGTGTGAAGATACATCATTGTCCTCTCTGTTCGACCGCAGAGAGCACGAGAGGGAAGCACGTGACCGCAGACAGCAGCACAAGGCGGCAGAGTTGGTCGCTCAGAGCCCAGCCAGATGCTCGACATCATTCTCTCTCGTGTCCCGCCTATCCCAAGCCTCGGGCAAGAACAAATCTGTCCGGGGCAATATGGTAACAGCAGTGTGATGGGACGAGACTTGTTAATTAGGCGCCAGTTATTCAACAAAACCGCGCAAAACTATCAAATTGCCGATACGATTGGAGACAATTGATCTCAAATTGTAATCATGATTAGATTAAAGACAAACTTAGGGTTAACACTTGGGACATTTTTAATATTACATTTCATACGGCCCCCAGCGAGACAAGAAAATATACTATTTTCACCAAAAAAACTATTAGTAATTAACAAGGCAAAAAATGTAAAATTTACCAAGTGACCCTAAGTTTTTATCTAATCATGGTTAATATTTCAAATAATTTCGTCAACCCATTTCGTCTCCAATCGTATCCGAAAAAGTGCCTGCAGGAGATAATCGCGATGATGGACGCCAAGTGACCATGACGTGTATAAGTGTCGACCGCATGCGCTGTGCCACGTGATATTCCCGCGCGTTGTAGACACTGTAGTTGTGACTACAGTGTGACTGCGAGTGTCACAGTGTCACATGTGACTGCGAGTGCGACGCCAAGTGACCATGACGTGTATAAGTGTCGACCGCATGCGCTGTGCCATGTGATATTCCCGCGCGTTGTAGACACTGTAGTTGTGACTACAGTGTGACTGCGAGTGTCACAGTGTCACATGTGACTGCGAGTGCGACGCCAAGGGACCATGACGTGTATAAGTGTCGACCGCATGCGCTGTGCCACGTGATATTCCCGCGCGTTGTAGACACATGTAGTTGTGACTGCGAGTGTCACAGTGTCACATGTGACTGCGAGTGCGACGCCAAGTGACCATGACGTGTATAAGTGTCGACCGCATGCGCTGTGCCACGTGATATTCCCGCGCGTTGTAGACACATGTAGTTGTGACTGCGAGTGTCACAGTGTCACATGTGACTGCGAGTGCGACGCTAAGTGACCATGACGTGTATAAGTGTCGACCGCATGCGCTGTGCCACGTGACATTCCCGCGCGTTGTAGACACTGTAGTTGTGACTGCGAGTGTCACAGTGTCACATGTGACTGCGAGTGCGAGGACAAGTGACCATGACGTGTATAAGTGTCGACCGCATGCGCTGTGCCACGTGACATTCCCACGTGTTGTAGACACTGTAGTTGTGACTGCAGTGTGACTGCGAGTGTCACAGTGTCACATGTGACTGCGAGTGCGACGCTAAGTGACCATGACGTGTATAAGTGTCGACCGCATGCGCTGTGCCACGTGACATTCCCGCGCGTTGTAGACACTGTAGTTGTGACTGCAGTGTGACAGCGAGTGTCACAGTGTCACATGTGACTGCGAGTGCGACGCTAAGTGACCATGACGTGTATAAGTGTCGACCGCATGCGCTGTGCCACGTGACATTCCCGCGCGTTGTAGACACTGTAGTTGTGACTGCAGTGTGACAGCGAGTGTCACAGTGTCACATGTGACTGCGAGTGCGACGCTAAGTGACCATGACGTGTATAAGTGTCGACCGCATGCGCTGTGCCACGTGACATTCCCGCGCGTTGTAGACACTGTAGTTGTGACTGCAGTGTGACAGCGAGTGTCACAGTGTCACATGTGACTGCGAGTGCGACGCCAAGTGACCATGACGTGTATAAGTGTCGACCGCATGCGCTGTGCCACGTGACATTCCCGCGTGTTGTAGACACTGTAGTTGTGACTGCGAGTGCGAGGAACTCTGTGTGTTGATAGCGCTATATTCAGACTTCCTGAGAGATTACTCCGCACCTTGGCTTGCCACTTCCTCGCATGACTCGTCGGTCAGCACATCTCCCACTTCCAATACAAACTCACTCCGCTCAACAGACTTAGGCACACCCCTGCGATCAAACTTCGTTTATCTCAGCTTCATGCGAATATGACTTATAGCGTCCTTCCAAACATTTTACACAATGAAAACGTATGTGCTTTACTCACAAAGCTCTAGAATTTCATTTTTCCGTGTTCATTGTTTAAAATTTGAAAGGTTGACCGAGCCACCTTTTCGAGTTGTAAACACGTGTCCAGAATCGCCTTCAACAGGGCGGCTAACTCTAGAGAACAGGTCTGTGCCATTAGTGCGTGGAACCTTCCCAACACTCGCCTCTGAGTCGAGGTTGAGTGAGGACTGAGGGAGGCGGAGGGGTGAATGGCACCCCTGCGACTAGCACAAGGTGCAAGGTCCCGCCACTCGCCTCTGAGTCGAGGTTGAGTGAGGACTGAGGGAGGCGGAGGGTGAATGGCACCCCTGCGACTAGCACAAGGTGCAAGGTCCCGCCACTCGCCTCTGAGTCGAGGTTGAGTGAGGACTGAGAATGGCACCCCTGCGACTAGCACAAGGTGCAAGGTCCCGCCACTCGCCTCTGAGTCGAGGTTGAGTGAGGACTGAGGAAGGCACCCCTGCGACTAGCACAAGGTGCAAGGTCCCGCCACTCGCCTCTGAGTCGAGGTTGAGTGAGGACTGAGGAAGGCACCCCTGCGACTAGCACAAGGTGCAAGGTCCCGCCACTCGCCTCTGAGTCGAGGTTGAGTGAGGACTGAGGAAGGCACCCCTGCGACTAGCACAAGGTGCAAGGTCCCGCCACTCGCCTCTGAGTCGAGGTTGAGTGAGGACTGAGGAAGGCACCCCTGCGACTAGCACAAGGTGCAAGGTCCCGCCACTCGCCTCTGAGTCGAGGTTGAGTGAGGACTGAGGAAGGCACCCCTGCGACTAGCACAAGGTGCAAGGGTGCGCACAACACAATGCAAGTAGGCCGAGCGCTTTCCCACGGTGTCAGGTTAGAGGACCTCGTTACAAGGCCTTGGGCAAGAACCGCATCCAACTGATAGGAAACAAACTTCACGTGCGGCGCTGTCAAGTCGCTTGGAAATACCTCCATTCGCTTCCTATTGGTGCATGATGTTTTCCACTTTGAAAATACCACGCTAGAAACGCGTTTGAACATTGCTGCTGAGGGATGCTTATCATTTGGTACACTTTGAATATGAGTTTAAATGACGACAAAATATCAATTCATAGCTTGCACGAACTTCATTTGATTAAAATCAGTCTAGGTAATGCTTTTCCCACAAGGACGGACATTATGTTGGCACGTTGGTCGTATTGAACTTAAAATGTAGATGGAGGTGATTGAAAATGGAGGTGAATGATTTATCAGAAGTCTACAAAAAGTATCAAATATTGCCAAAAAGCACAGTATCACAGCTCGTGACATGAAGATGGTCGCCAACAATGAGATGATTTCACGTGCCCTAGGTATTACCAGGGTGCGATCGTGTAAATGACAACTTCCTTGTCGAAGCGAGAAGGCCGTGAATAACATTGAGATGAGAAGCTTGTCGCTTCGACAAGGGAGTTGTCATTTTACACGATCGCAGCCCAGGTCTGCTGTAAGCTTGGATTGGGCGATAGTTGCATTCAGTTTCTTGTCAACCTGCAGAATTAATTTCCTACGACCGAATCACTTCTGCGCGTCAAGTCTGCTGTGCATGTGACGTACAGTGGCGTGCGGGCTACACATGTGATGGGACGTACAGTGGCGTGCGGGCTACACATGTGAGTATACATGTACAGTGGCGTGCGGTTGGGACTTACCCGGACTGGGGCGCCGAACACAGGCGCGCCGGCCGCGTCGGCCTCGCGCTCAGACTGCGCCTGCGCAGACATCTGAGCGCGCGCCTGTCTGTCACGTTCGCGCAGTCGATCCCGCTCCACACTGCAACAATCAGACATCACACATTACAATCAGACATCGCACTTCAATTTGTTCGGGTTCAGCTTAACAATCCATTCACGGAACGGGTTGGGTGCGAGTGGTAACGCTCTGAACTTGTATTCCGGAGGCCCGGGTTCGATTCCCGCGGCCGTCCTTCCTGACTGGGTTTTTTTTCGTGGTTTTCCCTCAGTCGACAGGCAAATGCTGGGAAGGTATCCTGCTAATAGGCCACGACCGCCTCCTTCCCACCTTCCATCCTTACCTACTCTTCACCATCATCTCCCAATCATCATCATAATCATTCATCCGTCGCCATTAGCCTCGCTGCAGAACAGTGCGACGTTAAGCCCCAGACAAAAAAACAATCCATTCGATCACACTTATTAATATTTTCTATTTGGGAAAGTTTTTTTTAAATCTTTTTTCAATTTCTTGTTTGCACGAAACAGACCTACATAACTAATCACCATAAAAGAATAATACATCGATAACATTATTGAGTGTCTGCTAGAGTGTATTGAGTGTATACTTTGAATCAACTCGCGCCCAACGAGTCCCACAACACAACCATGGGTGCCCAACGAGTCCCACAACACAACCATGGGTGGAAGTCTCAGTCTCTATAAACTAGACCGATACTAATGATGTTGTTGATTAAATATTTAATATTCAAACATTCGGCTGATAACAGCTGAAAGAAGTGCCAAGGTTGCAGGAATGTTCACTGATAAACAAATGGAAGCAGCTTCTTAGTCGAGTACCAAATCTTTTTTTTGTCTGGGGCTTTTAAGGTGATCACTAGCGCTCGGCCGTTTTAGAAAATTGAGAGAGAAAAATTGTTTCATAAGTGAGGGTAACTTTTACAGGATGTTCACATGATCAGTCTGATTGTATATTAGTAGCCCTTTTTAATTTTTGCTTGACCGCGCAAAACGATGAAATTTGCGATACGATTGGAGACCAAACCCGTAAACCAATTGATCTCAAATTTTAATCATGATTAGATGAAAGAAACACTTATCCCTTGGCACATTTTTGAAATTTTATTTTATACGGCGCCTAGGGAGACGAGAAAATTGCTAATTTTTCACCAAAAATCAACTAATTATTACTAATTAACGAAACAAAAAATTAAAAATGTACCAAGGGATAACCCTAAGTTTGTCTTTTATCTAATCACGATTAAAATTTCAAATAATTTGGTCTACCCATTTAGTCTCCAATCGTATCGCAAAAAGTGTCTACAAAAAGCAGCAAAATCGCTCGCGCTTGCAGCACCTTAACGTCGCACTGTTCTGCAGCGAGGCTAATGGCGACGGATGAATGATTATGATGATGATTGGGAGATGATGGTGAAGAGTAGGTAAGGATGGAAGGTGGGAAGGAGGCAGTCGTGGCCTATTAGTAGGGAACCTTCCCAGCATTTGCCTGTCGACTGAGGGAAAACCACGAAAAAACCCCAGTCAGGAAGGACGGCCGCGGGAATCGAACCCGGGCCTCCGGAATGCAAGTTCAGAGCGTTACCACTCAGCCAACTTGTTCCGTTAAGGGGGAGCAATCGATCGACATATACAAAAAAAAATTATTCTTGAAATTACAAGTTCAAAAAACGTTTTCCTACATTTCAACTATATTTAAGTACAACAGACTCATTTAATGTTCTGTAGTTTGCAACTCCAGTCCAACAATGAGTTTTCAATTTTATGTTATCAGAGGATGAACAAAACTTTAACATGGGAGGTATAGGAAACTCATTTCGAATTTGGTATATAACTTTTAAAATAGCACACGTTGGTATTGTTTTCAATTATTTTCCAGATAGTATGTCCATATGTCTACCATAAAAAAAGTTTTTTGCTCAAATCTATCGAGACAAAAAAAAATAGATCTTCATTTTAGCCTAAAAATGACACGATTTTCTTTTTCCGCCATAAGATAACATGGGGGAGACAAATCAATTATCTCAGAAACTAGACACGAGAAGTGTTTCATTTTTTCATGGATTGTGTATGGCATGATTATCAATAAGTCACCAAAATTTCAAGTAAATCGGAAACATTGAGGTTATGGTGGTTCTACCTTAAGTACCAAATCAAGGTGGAACAAATGTTAACAGGAAGGATTGTGTCAAATGAATTCGGTCGACGGATTTGGAAGATAAATTCATTATCTTGTATCTTCACATTGCTGTGCAGCGACAGCGAGGGGCCGAGAATGAGATCACAAATAGCGGAAGCGTCAAAGGCGATCTGTGAAGCCCGCTGGCGACTTCACTGGTGCAGAAATATCAAGTAGAGATGGGCAAAAAATATCGATATATCGATATATCGATACAGTGGATACGATATATCGAAGATTTCGTATCGATACACCACGTTACGATATATCGTGATATCGATACAATCCCTCCGATATTTTGAAATCGAATAAAACCTGTTTTTTCCTTAATTTTCAGTCAGATTTCTTGAAAACATCACTTTTAAAGACATATTTTTTGAAAATTGTATAGATATTTCGATATATCGATACAACGGTCTTGATAATATCGATATATCGTATCGATACAACATGAAGTGATATATCGACGTATCGATATCTCTTTGTAGGAATATCGATATTTCGATATATCGATACACTGACATATTGTGCCCATCTCTAACATCAAGCAATGCAACTCCCAGCTCACTCACAGTCACAGGGCCCCGCGTGGCATTTTCAGTGAGGTTTGGAGAAGATTAGTCAGGAATAGCGTCTGGATATCTATAGATTGTTCAGGACATCATTTTTTATGTTTTTGTTCTGAGTGACACGCCTAAAAATGATAACCTACCTAAATGTTTCAAAAACTAATTTACTATTATTATACCTTATTTTTTTTTTATTTAAAAAACAAGTGTTTTATTTTGCCTGAAAATGTCTTCTCATTTTTTTTTTATCAATTCAGTCTTTTTCGTGCTAATTTAAGGTCTTTTGTCATTTTTTTTTAATTATTGGGGAAAATAATATCTAGGTAGGTAAAATATTTGTTTCAAGTTACCTACAAATAAAATTGTTGTCATCATTACAAAATGTCCATCCTCCACTTGAATGACCAACAACGATACTTGACACATTCATAATAATCTAAGTTAATTTTTCATCAATTACTCCAAATTCCTCCGAAATCAATACATCGAATAATTTACCATTTCATTGGTCCTTTTTCGGGATTTTATAGTCCTTCTTTTAATAGTTTTAAGGTACTATTTATCTGCCTTTTTGGAAGTTTCATACGTCCTAAACATCCTATAGACATAATTATGACAATATTCAATGTTAGGTCAACATCAGAAAGTATTCGTTTATCATCAAGCCATCTGACGTGATTAATTGTATTAGAAGAACACTTGCGGAAAACTACAAATGAATCAGTGGATTGGTCCAGTGCTGGTGATTGTATAAAATTGTTTGCATCCAGTAAATGAAATGTCAGCTTGATGTCCGGAGAGTGGATGAACATCGACGTGGAACGGAGGTTTTCCTGCTTCATGTTATTATCTCCCTTGCATTGTTATCTCATCCCGGTGACTGTTGACAAGATAACGCGGTGAGATTAACATAGCTGCATCTTATCTGCAGCTCATGTAATGATGCGCATGATTAGATCATTGGTGTTCCTGTTGCATGGCCCAGGTGGTTGTTGTTGTGTTGTTGTTGTTGTTGTGAGACGGCAAGGGCAATGTCAACACTTACGCCTCTGTCGGCATCCATGTGCCGCAGTTAGTGATGGGATTTTTCATGAAAATTTATTTTTTGATATTTTCATGAAAATTTTCAAGACTTGAAATTTGCACAAATTACTTGTACACATATGTATGTCACATTGCAAATTTCCATGTGAAAATTGTGAAAAAAAAAATGTCATGTGTTATACATGTACAAATTATACGTGTAACGTTTATCGTTGATTGCCATTTACAATACTTGCATTGTGCTGATTTGTCATTAATATGCCAGGTGTTATGTTATGTTTTAAAATATTTCTAAGTTTCTTCCCTGCCATGCATGGGTATCCGCTGGATTTCTGCTAGGGGTGGGGGGGGGGGGGGGGGGGGATAAGCCTAGAAAAACAATTTTCCCCGGTTTAAGGGGCGTGGGGCTCCACACACTGCCCCGCAGCTCATTTGGTTTTTGGATACTTTGAAATCAATTTTGAGATGTAATGAGCTGTATTTTGTTAAAATACTCAATAAGTTTTTAAAATTTGACACATTTGTTAAAACCCGCAGGGCATTTTTGGTTTTTTTGACACTCTGAAAAGATATTTAAAATTTTTTGTTTACAAAATGAAACTGTTTGCACTTAAAACAACACCAAAAGTGTATGTTTAAATTCTGACATACAGGGGCCTCCTTCCCCCCCCCCCCCCCCCCGTGGATGCCCATGATGGCAAAATGGAGACCAGTGAAAAGAGATGTATAATTGTGGGAAGCTAGCACCTACACCTGCACAAGAATAAGCTGAAAATAAGTTAAAAGTGCTACTAACAGTGTACCAACTGCTGTCGTCAAGTTAAAAAAATTGAAAATTTTCACTTGAAAATTTCAAAGGGTTCAAAGGGATTTTCAAAGGGTCATGAAAATTTTCACTAATTTTTCCCCTCACTAGCCGCAGTGTTCAGAAGCTCAAGTAGAATGCTCATTTCATTTGATTATATGCAAGAACCTATTTCGTGTGGCTTTTCTAATAACGCTTTTTAGCGAGTTTTATGTAATACATTCTTTCATTCCCATCGTGATTCTTCCCATTCATCGGCATCCTCATTCCATCCTCGACCTGTCTGTCAGTATTGACAGGAATCAGGATCCTGGCCAAGTCTACGTGCAGTGATAACTGTCAGTCAGTCGTATGTCAAGACAGTTCTACCCTTGAGTACAGACCCTGTTCTACCCTTGAGTACAGACCCTGTTCTACCCTTGAGTACAGACCCTGTTCTACCCTTGAGTACAGACCCTGTTCTACCCTTGAGTACAGACCCTGTTCTACCCTTGAGTACAGACCCTGTTCTACCCTTGAGTACAGACCCAGTTCTACCCTTGAGTACAGACCCTGTTCTACCCTTGAGTACAGACCCAGTTCTACCCTTGAGTACAGACCCTGTTCTACCCTTGAGTACAGACCCTGTTCTACGCTTGAGTACAGACCCTGTTCTACCCTTGAGTACAGACCCTGTTCTACCCTTGAGTACAGACCCTGTTCTACCCTTGAGTACAGACCCTGTTCTACACTTGAGCACAGACCCTGTTCTACCCTTGAGTACAGACCCTGTTCTACCCTTGAGTACAGACCCTGTTCCACCCTTGAGTACAGACCCTGTTCTACCCTTGAGTACAGACCCTGTTCTACCCTTGAGTACAGACCCTGTTCTACGCTTGAGTACAGACCCTGTTCTACCCTTGAGTACAGACCCTGTTCTACACTATAGTCCATCGCACCCTAACGTGGCAGAAGCTTGAGATTGTTTTACTTCCTTAACATTTCAAGTATATTTCCAATATTGCTTTTGTGCATTCGTTGTTTGACTTGGATAGGAACTTGACAATAATAATGAAAGTTATTGTTTTGCTGATAGAATCTACGGCCACGTTCTAGGATGGGACGTTCAGACAGAACACCGAGTATGATGCGACATGACGATCATGTGTCAGAGAATCAAGCACTTGCGTTAGAAAATAAACATTCCAATTCCAAAGATGAAGTGGTACAATTCCCATGCGGTTTAGACTATAATTTTCCTCAGTTATTTTTGAAGAACACAAATTCTCATTCAATAAATTACTTTATTTTATAAATTGTAATATGCAATATTTTGACAAGGGCCTGCAAGCCCCTTCCAGAGCGTATTGACGACTTCGATTGGATTGCATTGATTTGAACTCGCTCGTATCGGATGTCACGAACGCTATGAGAAGACGCGTCGCTTGCGACGAGTCTGTGACGTCAGAAGACAGAAGACGAGCGTCTTGCATAGCTCTCTGTCGCTTGCAACGAGTCTGTGACGTCAGAAGACAGAAGACGAGCGTCTTGCATAGCTCTCTGTCAACAGGTTGTAATGACAGGTCATTTACAAGTCCTCGCGCAGGCGCACGCCAGGCATCACGCAATGTCGTGTCACATCATATTCCAAATCACCTGGAGTTCAAAACATACGTGTTCTAAGAGGAAAAAGTGTAAATGACTTTTGACATACTGAATGTTCAAGAATAGTTTGTAGGTAAGCTGTCAGTCTTATCAATAGTATATCAACATTAGAAACAGGTTAAAACAATATTTAAAGAAACGAGCATGGGTACTTGTAGGGTACTTATAAATTCCAATGGAATATTGAGTAGGTATTATTTAAATTGGGCTGTAGTACAAACAATGTAATTGCAACGATATCAGGCGTGAGCACAAACAAAGTGTCGCAATTATTTGATTAGTAATGTCGGGTATTTCACTGCTCGATTGCGATGTCCTTGCATTAGAGCAGGTCGCGAATAAATCAGGAGATATGTCATTCCTCATCCAAGATGCAAATAGTTGACGCATATCTTGAAGACTGCAAGTGTCCAGTCGAGCTGTTGGTAACTCAAAGCAATGTGAACCAATCATGCCCAAGAACGTCTTCCCTGTTCACATGGCACTGCAGTGAACATCTCCGCGAGGTCGGCGAGGCTGCAGCCCCGGGCGTGCACGAGAGTTCCCAAAACATGAGTCATTGCCACTCGGCATTGCACTCAATCGCTTCCGCTTTTCCAGCATTGTATTCCGATTTACAGTCGTAAGCTTGACTCGTATTTCCCCACCGTCTTGGCGATACGGCGTTAGTCACGGATAACTCTTTGTGTTCCCCATTGTCTTTCGCTCGATCACAACATGACGAGTCAATAAAAGATTCATGCGACCTACATGCATCACCGAAACCGAGTGTACGGCGCTTCCTCGAGTAAACCACGGCACGGCGGACAGAAGGAACAGTTAGAAAGTGAAGAAAATGCGTACGGATTCCAGCAGTTGAAGGTGGAATTCGAAACAGCAAGGTTTTAATTATTGTCTTTCTTTCTGCTTTGCCATGGAGCGGGACCTTGGCCTGGATGTATAACATTTTGCATCAGAGCCGCTTTGAACCCGGCGAAAGAAGACGAGTTGTTTGAGATTGTTGACTGGCAAATCGCGTTGATGACAACAAGCGCACGTTCTTCTCGGCGGTCGCGGCGCGGCGATGTGGCAACAGCGCTACGTCAGAGCAGGAGATAGCAATACGTCACACGATCTCTCTCTCATTCTCTCGCTCTCTCGCTCTTCCTTTATGCCATGATTTACTCACAGGTCTGAAACAACGGATAATATTTTCCCGTCGCCACTTCTCCGCACTTGAGACGCATCTGTACCTGGCGTATTGTTGGCAGGACGGAGTGATTGGAAATCCACGCGAAGGTCGACAAACAAGACTTCAGTCTATCAAGGACAATTAGCAGAATTAAATATCCAGTGGTGTGGAGATTGTCCGCGCAGCTAACATGTCTAATTATTGCTATCGACGCTATTATTAACGAAGTTTACATATCGCTAATTAATTAATTACAAGTGCATTGACGCCATGCACATCCACCTACTTGCATTTCATGATTCATTTCAAATATGGGTAATTCCAGAAGGCCGTATCAACAATGCACGGTTCGAAATCAAAGCATTGTTGCCATACCAGAAACATGAAATTTAAAAGACATGATTGAAAATTTGAAATGTAAAAGGTGATCTTACCGCGGTTTAATTCTCTTCATGGACCTTTATCCAGTATTAAAATATCCATTTCCTTGTCGGTAAAGCACAGACGCATTCGATTACATGTTGTAAAATCACTCGCTTGTCAGACAAAACAGAAAGCCAACACCACACACTTATTCCACTTCACTGCACTAGTTTCTTATCAATGTTGTCCAACATTAGGCCAATATCACGCTGGCGGCTGGACAATGTTGTCAATGTTCCACCTCCCCTCTATTCAAGTGGAATCTGCCATAGGACACACGGTGTTTATGCCTGTGAACCACTTGCTGCAAACTATTAGTCGCAAACAATCTCGCATTAGTCGGATGATACACTTGATAATTCACCACTGCATCGCCACTGCGCGTCCAGTTCAAGACGGTTTACACAAAGAATCGCGCCGCCATTATCACTTCACACGATCTAGATTAGACTAATTTCCCAAAACACTGAGCCACCATTTTCTGTCACTTGGACTCTCACTTTACTTGCGGAAGCCATATTGAGATCGTCCTAAAGAATCATTGAGGTGAGAGGGGGGAGGGGGTGGGAGGAAGATTGGATTGTCGTCGTTCGCGGATAGAAATGTAAGCACGCTCGCCGCCCTGGTGTCAGATTGTCGAACTTGGCTCCAAAACATCGTACCCGCCAGTGTCGGTGTCGCTATCTCTCTGTGTTTACAAACATCACGGACAGTGTCGCTATCTCTGGCGCGTGTTTACAAGCAAACACAATGCCTTTATGAATACACACGGCGTAAAAACAGATTAGAAAGATAATTCCAACACTTCACTGCTACGGACATAAATGTCATAATACTCATTCATTATTGGTAACAAATTAACACAAGATCGAATAACACTTCTCGTAACGACGTAATAAAAGAAATACTGCATAACTACACGGATCATAAAGTGAACTACACTAATGAGTGTAGTACAGATATGTCATTACTATTTGCAACAGTATTGTTGTCGTCACAACGTGGTGACCTGTCACGTGCGCTATGAATAGTTAACCTTTTGACCCGCCTGACCCAGACGACTCCCCCCCCCCCCCTCCCCCACCCTCTACCATCCCAGTGCCCTTCTTGTCAAACTCAAAAGTAGCTCCACTCACTTACCCCTAGAAGAAGGCAAATAATCGCGACTGCGAGGCCGTGCGTTTAGAACTCTGGTGGCCGTGACTGAGTCGGTTCAGACAAAGTGTTTTTCTAGTGACGTCACGCGGTTCTGACGTCACGCGGCTACGTCACAGCTGTCGCGGCCAGGTGTCACGCACACGCACGTGACAACTGTCTTATACGTTGAGAACGAGGCGAGTTTTGCAGACAAAATTAGGAGTTATTTGACTAAATCTTTCAAGTTAAACTGCCTAGTTAAACTGCCTTCAGGGCCGGTATAACCAAAGTTAATCTGAGTCGGATTAACTAAATATTGGACTAAATTGGCGGCACAGCCAATCAGATACCTCAAAATGAGTGAAACAATTGAATTTAATCCAAAAGTTAGTTAATCCAGCACAATTTAACTTTGGTTATTCCGGGCCTCATCCAATCATATTTGTAACTATGCCACCAGTCATTTGCAAAGGTCTGCATACTTCAGTATACATGTATTGGATGACTTCAGTCATATTGCAATTGATACACATTGATTACATGGTTTCAAAAGTGTGGTACGTAAATCGAGAAAATTGACATCGGGCCTTCTGCTTCTGAGGTACAGACGTTCACCTTCAAGTAGGGGTTGTTTAGGTTGTGGCAAACCCTGCAAACTCAATCGTAAATGACTATGTTAGGGATGGGCGCAAACTTGTCTCCTGCCCCACTCCACACTATGCCCACCCAAATATATTTCTATCACTCTTTCTTTATATTTTCAAATATCACAAAGAAAATAATTTTCTAACTTTTCTTAACGTGGCTTAACCGATCGAACATTCCAAATTTTTATTTTTTGAAATTACCTTCATGATTTACTTTTTCCAACATTTCAACTATATTTAAGTATAAAAGAATCATAAAATGTAGTTTAACTTGCAACTCCTGTCTTACAGCGAGGTTTCAATTTATTGCCTTCCAAGATTGAACAAAAAAGCTTAAACACAAAAGGTACCTATAGGGAAATAATTTCGTTTTTGGTTTGTAGGTAACTTTTAAAATAGCACACGTTGGTATTGTTTTAAATTTTTCCCCTAAAGAATGTCTAACTATCTATCATAAAATATGTTTTTTGTTCAGGACAACATAAAAATTAGATCTACATTAATAGCCTGAATGTGACAAGATTTTACTTGTCTGCCATAAGATAACAAGGGGAAGAAAACTCAATTTATCTCAGAAACTAGACACGAGAAGTGTTTAATTTTTTCAGGGATTGTGTATGGCATGATTATCAATAAGTAGACAAAACATTATGAAGATCTGAGATTATGCCCGATTGGATGAGCCACCTTAAAATAATACACCACACTTAAAATTTGCAACAATTACCAAACCTTTTCAGTTACAACCCACTTTCATTTTGCATTATTCCTAACACATTTTTCTTAGACAAATAGGAGTTTTTTCAGCGTCCGAATTCATTTCAATTAATTTACAATAAGAATACGCTCTGTGCAGTTATTGTAAATTTCCTTGTCGTCTCGTATCCGTTGTGCAGTGAGCCCGTCAATTGAAACGAGACGACAAGGACATTTAGAATAGCCCTCCTGCGTACCGCGTTGATGAGCGAGCCTTCGTATTGCATGCGATTTGATATGCGTTTGTAAGTCTCTGCTCTACAGGCCTTGGACCAGAAGCATCAAGATGGCACTGATATAATAATTCAAATTAATTGCATACATTTGCAAATATTTCAAGATTATAGAACAAAATGTATTTAAATGACAATAACTTTTTAAGATAGCGACAGATTAGTCTGCAAATTGACAAAAAACATCTAAAATGTTGGTCCCAATGACCATGCAAAGTTTAAAGTTGATCGGGCAGTCGGTTCTGAAATTTTTAAAATCATGAGATAGTAGTTGGTTTTATATTTCAACCAATAAAAGGATTTGGCTGAAACTTTGTAAGATTGGGGGCAATGTTGGTTGCAATGAGTTTGCAAAATATCAAATTGATTGAACCAACCAATCGAGAGATAGTATATATATATATATTTTTAATTTGAACCATCTCAGGATCCCGTTGAAAAACGATCCCAGAGACCGCTTGGATTTCGTTAGTATGTGTGCAAAATTTCAGATCGATTGGTTGTGCAGTTTGACCTGGACAGTGCAGGCAAAAAAGAAAACCAAACAAAACGCACAGAGAAAGTGCCATAAGAGTACCGTGGTGACGCATGCGGGAGATGACCCCTGTTTTGTGTCTGAAATATTGTGCGTCCCCACCCTAAAAGTGCCCCCCACTCGCTAGCCACGCGCCGAAAACTCCAGAGAAAACAGACGCTTTTACACAGACAGTCTTCAGACATCGGGAAATGTAAGATGTGTGGAAAAGCACACACCTTCTTGTCAGTGATTCCGAGATATCAACAAGTGTCAAGAATATTGTATCAAGGCCATGTGCAACTGATAAGACTGTACTTGTGCTCGACTCCAAGGCATTCAGTCAGCAGGCAGCAGTGCATGCACAATGCATTCACACACACACAATCACTAATGCACGGCCTCTTGTAACTCCTCCTCTACTTGTGCTCGACTCCAAGGCATTCAGTCAGCAGGCAGCAGTGCATGCACGATGCATTCACACACACACAATCACTAATGCACGGCCTCTTGTAACTCCTCCTCTACTTGTGCTCGACTCCAAGGCATTCAGTCAGCAGGCAGCAGTGCATGCACGATGCATTCACACACACACAATCACTAATGCACGGCCTCTTGTAACTCCTCCTCTACTTGTGCTCGACTCCATGGCATTCAGTCAGCAGGCAGCAGTGCATGCACGATGCATTCACACACACACAATCACTAATGCACGGCCTCTTGTAACTCCTCCTCTACTTGTGCTCGACTCCATGGCATTCAGTCAGCAGGCAGCAGTGCATGCACGATGCATTCACACACACACAATCACTAATGCACGGCCTCTTGTAACTCCTCCTCTACTTGTGCTCGACTCCATGGCATTCAGTCAGCAGGCAGCAGTGCATGCACGATGCATTCACACACACACAATCACTAATGCACGGCCTCTTGTAACTCCTCCTCTACTTGTGCTCGACTCCAAGGCATTCAGTCAGCAGGCAGCAGTGCATGCACGATGCATTCACACACACACAATCACTAATGCACGGCCTCTTGTAACTCCTCCTCTACTTGTGCTCGACTCCATGGCATTCAGTCAGCAGGCAGCAGTGCATGCACGATGCATTCACACACACACAATCACTAATGCACGGCCTCTTGTAACTCCTCCTCTACTTGTGCTCGACTCCATGGCATTCAGTCAGCAGGCAGCAGTGCATGCACGATGCATTCACACACACACAATCACTAATGCACGGCCTCTTGTAACTCCTCCTCTACTTGTGCTCGACTCCATGGCATTCAGTCAGCAGGCAGCAGTGCATGCACGATGCATTCACACACACACAATCACTAATGCACGGCCTCTTGTAACTCCTCCTCTACTTGTGCTCGACTCCATGGCATTCAGTCAGCAGGCAGCAGTGCATGCACGATGCATTCACACACACACAATCACTAATGCACGGCCTCTTGTAACTCCTCCTCTACTTGTGCTCGACTCCATGGCATTCAGTCAGCAGGCAGCAGTGCATGCACGATGCATTCACACACACACAATCACTAATGCACGGCCTCTTGTAACTCCTCCTCTACTTGTGCTCGACTCCAAGGCATTCAGTCAGCAGGCAGCAGTGCATGCACGATGCATTCACACACACACAATCACTAATGCACGGCCTCTTGTAACTCCTCCTCTACTTGTGCTCGACTCCAAGGCATTCAGTCAGCAGGCAGCAGTGCATGCACGATGCATTCACACACACACAATCACTAATGCACGGCCTCTTGTAACTCCTCCTCTACTTGTGCTCGACTCCATGGCATTCAGTCAGCAGGCAGCAGTGCATGCACGATGCATTCACACACACACAATCACTAATGCACGGCCTCTTGTAACTCCTCCTCTACTTGTGCTCGACTCCATGGCATTCAGTCAGCAGGCAGCAGTGCATGCACGATGCATTCACACACACACAATCACTAATGCACGGCCTCTTGTAACTCCTCCTCTACTTGTGCTCGACTCCATGGCATTCAGTCAGCAGGCAGCAGTGCATGCACGATGCATTCACACACACACAATCACTAATGCACGGCCTCTTGTAACTCCTCCTCTACTTGTGCTCGACTCCATGGCATTCAGTCAGCAGGCAGCAGTGCATGCACGATGCATTCACACACACACAATCACTAATGCACGGCCTCTTGTAACTCCTCCTCTACTTGTGCTCGACTCCATGGCATTCAGTCAGCAGGCAGCAGTGCATGCACGATGCATTCACACACACACAATCACTAATGCACGGCCTCTTGTAACTCCTCCTCTACTTGTGCTCGACTCCATGGCATTCAGTCAGCAGGCAGCAGTGCATGCACGATGCATTCACACACACACAATCACTAATGCACGGCCTCTTGTAACTCCTCCTCTACTTGTGCTCGACTCCATGGCATTCAGTCAGCAGGCAGCAGTGCATGCACGATGCATTCACACACACACAATCACTAATGCACGGCCTCTTGTAACTCCTCCTCTACTTGTGCTCGACTCCACGGCATTCAGTCAGCAGGCAGCAGTGCATGCACGATGCATTCACACACACACAATCACTAATGCACGGCCTCTTGTAACTCCTCCTCTACTTGTGCTCGACTCCATGGCATTCAGTCAGCAGGCAGCAGTGCATGCACGATGCATTCACACACACACAATCACTAATGCACGGCCTCTTGTAACTCCTCCTCTACTTGTGCTCGACTCCAAGGCATTCAGTCAGCAGGCAGCAGTGCATGCACGATGCATTCACACACACACAATCACTAATGCACGGCCTCTTGTAACTCCTCCTCTACTTGTGCTCGACTCCATGGCATTCAGTCAGCAGGCAGCAGTGCATGCACGATGCATTCACACACACACAATCACTAATGCACGGCCTCTTGTAACTCCTCCTCTACTTGTGCTCGACTCCAAGGCATTCAGTCAGCAGGCAGCAGTGCATGCACGATGCATTCACACACACACAATCACTAATGCACGGCCTCTTGTAACTCCTCCTCTACTTGTGCTCGACTCCATGGCATTCAGTCAGCAGGCAGCAGTGCATGCACGATGCATTCACACACACACAATCACTAATGCACGGCCTCTTGTAACTCCTCCTCTACTTGTGCTCGACTCCATGGCATTCAGTCAGCAGGCAGCAGTGCATGCACGATGCATTCACACACACACAATCACTAATGCACGGCCTCTTGTAACTCCTCCTCTACTTGTGCTCGACTCCATGGCATTCAGTCAGCAGGCAGCAGTGCATGCACGATGCATTCACACACACACAATCACTAATGCACGGCCTCTTGTAACTCCTCCTCTACTTGTGCTCGACTCCATGGCATTCAGTCAGCAGGCAGCAGTGCATGCACGATGCATTCACACACACACAATCACTAATGCACGGCCTCTTGTAACTCCTCCTCTACTTGTGCTCGACTCCAAGGCATTCAGTCAGCAGGCAGCAGTGCATGCACGATGCATTCACACACACACAATCACTAATGCACGGCCTCTTGTAACTCCTCCTCTACTTGTGCTCGACTCCATGGCATTCAGTCAGCAGGCAGCAGTGCATGCACGATGCATTCACACACACACAATCACTAATGCACGGCCTCTAGTAACTCCTCCTCTACTTGTGCTCGACTCCATGGCATTCAGTCAGCAGGCAGCAGTGCATGCACGATGCATTCACACACACACAATCACTAATGCACGGCCTCTTGTAACTCCTCCTCTACTTGTGCTCGACTCCATGGCATTCAGTCAGCAGGCAGCAGTGCATGCACGATGCATTCACACACACACAATCACTAATGCACGGCCTCTTGTAACTCCTCCTCTACTTGTGCTCGACTCCATGGCATTCAGTCAGCAGGCAGCAGTGCATGCACGATGCATTCACACACACACAATCACTAATGCACGGCCTCTTGTAACTCCTCCTCTACTTGTGCTCGACTCCACGGCATTCAGTCAGCAGGCAGCAGTGCATGCACGATGCATTCACACACACACAATCACTAATGCACGGCCTCTTGTAACTCCTCCTCTACTTGTGCTCGACTCCATGGCATTCAGTCAGCAGGCAGCAGTGCATGCACGATGCATTCACACACACACAATCACTAATGCACGGCCTCTTGTAACTCCTCCTCTACTTGTGCTCGACTCCAAGGCATTCAGTCAGCAGGCAGCAGTGCATGCACGATGCATTCACACACACACAATCACTAATGCACGGCCTCTTGTCATCAGTGCCTTAGGATACGATAGATTCCAGGATGCAGTGGAAATGTACACACATTTTGTTTCTTGATTGTCTCATTTTATTTTTTAGCATCGTTTGTCCGCACTTTTGTTATTTGTTGCGTCACATGAGAGCTGAGCGCAACGTGTGACCATGAATTGTTGCGCCACATTGGGGTGAATTTAGATTTCATATCAAGGCTGTAGATTCTATCATCTTCTACACGACTTTCGACTTGATTGATTTAGCTACATACGCACGCAATACGTTCTCATAGGCGGTAGATGAAAGATGAACAACATTGTATTACAAGATTAAATATACACCTGGTACTACGGGATACTAGTATCTTGTACAGGCAGGGAAACTAGATGGTTCATACTCTGCCTCTCTCTGACCCATAACATAAACATGTTTTTATATGGAGCAGAGAGAGATAGAGTATGAACCATCTAGTTTCCTTGACTATACAGCATCTGCGTTATCATGGTAGTTATTGACCCTAGCAGCCGTCTCTCCCAGGCAAATGACACGAGGCTGAGAGGCTACAGGCGCACAACATCATCACACTCGTTGCGTCATCAGCCAGTAGCAGGGGAAGGACCAGAGATTCACCGCTCATTTGTTGACATTCTACCTACATTCGGGGGGGATGTGAAGAGCGAAATACTACAACTTTGTAAGTTTAATTTGAAAAAAATAAAATACAGATATAAAACATACAATTTAAAAATCACACAGAAATAGAAAAAAACTCAAATCATGTATCCTGGAGGCCAAGTCTTGAAACTTACGCTGTCAGGACGCAAACGCTCTGACGTCAACAAGTCCCATTTACTGGAAGAATGACGACCTTGAAATCAACTGTTAACTGTTTAGCTTCATTTTGAATAAATTTTAATGACTGAATAACATCTGTAATTATAATTATAATGTTAATAAATTGTTTGCAATAGATTGCTGGATGCAAATCAAATAAGTGGCTTAAATTTATGTTTCAATGGCGATCATTCTTACTGGGACTTGTTGACGTCCTAGAGCGTTTGCGTCCTGAAGGCTTAAGTTTCAAGACTTGGCCTCCAGTTACATGAAAATATAAAACACAAGTATAAACAAGTAGTTTCAGTATAAAGTGTAAGGAAACTTTAGGAAATGTGGTGTATTGTCATGATGTTAAGCTGCAGTGTTAAGCTTGATGAAATCCATGTTTTATCAAGCACAAAAAGGCGGCCCCTACTTTTTTCTAAACGGCTTAACCGATTGTCTTAAAATTTTCACAGATTATATAGACATAATAAATCTATGCCTCTAGTGGGTCAAAAGTGTTACTTTTTGTTTAGTATTTTCAGGGCAGAGGTGCCAAAAGACCCATATATTGCCCATATTGGCATCTCCTTAACACGAGTAAAAACATTTTTATATTATTTTTTGAATCACAGAGGCACAGATTTACTCTTTATCTCGTTGTTGTAAAAATGTGGAGACAATCGGTCAAGCCATAAAGAAAAAAGTAGGGGCCACCTTTTTATGTTTTTTTTTTTTGGTTTTCAATGTTTGAATTAAAATAACTTGGTACTTCATAGCAGCACATGCAACATGCAACTCACGATTAAATGTCACAAATGTCACGTACAACCCAGAGCTAATGCATTTTCATGCTTTTCTAGGAGTTTTTCTACACCTGAATCGGAATGTATGCGAGTACTGTCGAAGCTTATTTCCTCAGTTTATTAAGCGCAGGTTACATTAGGTAACTGCAGTTTATTTATTCATGGTAATACCGGCTCTAAAATAAAAATTAAAAAATCGCCAAAATCCCGCACACAGGTATTTCAATTTGGAGTGAAATCAAATGCGACGCTCTGGACGCTATGCATGACGTCATACCACGTGACCGGGCCGTGTTCGAGTCCAGACACACGAGCAACGAGTCACGTGACACATCTCAACAGCTGATTGGTGTTAATATATAATAATAATAATAATAATAATAATAATAATAATATTATTCCTAATATACAAAATGTATCTTGGGAAGATTTAATTTGGACAAATCATGGCCGCTAAGTACCAGTTAGTTTCATATAAGGGTACCTACATGTAGGTATGAGGTACATTTAGCAGACATTTTGTTTGGCCGTGTGGGGCTATCGCACCACTGGAAGCGCAGTTGTTTGGAGCGGCTGTAGAATGCAAGTGGTTCCACCTAGCGTCCCAGCGGAGTATGAATTGTTTTCAGACGCCGCCAACAACATCGCTGGCATCGTTTGCTCTTTAACTGCTTCGAGCTAAAGGAATGACACAATTAGTCAACGAATGAAGCCATTTCTCTCTCAACAACGTTTACGAGTGTCAACACTTTCATTTTCACTCGCGAGAACAAAATGGCCGCCTATGTATGTTGGTCACGTGACATTCTCATCCCTACTGCATGGGAAACCAACTTGCAACTTTCAAACACAATATAATGGGTGAAATCAGCCCCCCTATTATAACTAACGAAGTCATTTCATACCACTGTTATCCTTGCGCAACTACTTGGGAATGTTCGAGTATAGCAAGGAGAACGGATTTCACACTGAAATAATTTCATTATACAGAATAGGGACGTCAATACGACACGACCCCTCCATTCCCAATGTCCTCTCCACTCCCAATGTCCTGCTCCACTCCCAATGTCCTCTCCACTCCCAATGTCCTGCTCCACTCCCAATGTCCTCTCCACTCCCAATGTCCTGCTCCACTCCCAATGTCCTGCTCCACTCCCAATGTCCTCTCCACTCCCAATGTCCTCTCCACTCCCAATGTCCTGCTCCACTCCCAATGTCCTGCTCCACTCCCAATGTCCTCTCCACTCCCAATGTCCTCTCCACTCCCAATGTCCTCTCCACTCCCAATGTCCTGCTCCACTCCCAATGTCCTGCTCCACTCCCAATGTCCTCTCCACTCCCAATGTCCTGCTCCACTCCCAATGTCCTGCTCCACTCCCAATGTCCTGCTCCACTCCCAATGTCCTCTCCACTCCCAATGTCCTGCTCCACTCCCAATGTCCTCTCCACTCCCAATGTCCTCTCCACTCCCAATGTCCTGCTCCACTCCCAATGTCCTGCTCCACTCCCAATGTCCTCTCCACTCCCAATGTCCTCTCCTGAATTGAACAAATTGAGAATGTTTTTAAACCTAGAAACTCTGATCTAGGATGTTCACTTGCTCAGTCTGATTGCTTAGCATTGAATAAGTATCTCTTATTTACTATTCAAGGATATTACTCACCTAGTCATTTTTATTTTTTCTACGTGCCTTTTTTAATACTCCTGGTTTTTTATTGCTGGCCAGGAACATGGGCGGTAAACGGCTAAGTTGGAGCTCGAATTACCGTCAATATTTGTTGAATAGATGAATTATAGTTATATATGAGGTGTTTGGTTGGTTCTTATAACCAAACACTCCAACTCCACAGCTCGAAATCTGCGTTCACCTGTGTTTTCGTATGTTTAGTGATTTTTTTTATAAGGCGCCCAGCGAATGATTTTTAACCTAAAATCAAATAATAATTTACTATGACACAGATTTTTTTGAAGTACCGAGTAGGTAACCATCCCTAAGTTTTAAAACACTGAGAAGATAACAGTTTTTGAACTTTCCTCTCTGGTATTGCCAATAACTTGACAAAGTCCGTCGAATGCACGGGCGAAATATCGCGTAGGTATTATTTTTAACCTTTTTATCTATTGACAATACCAGGGAGAAAAGTTCAAACACTGTTTATTATAACTCTAAGTTTGGCTTTTATCAAATCACTATTAAAATATCAAATAATTTCGCCCACCCTCCAATCCTTCCCAAGTGTCTGCAACAATGAAACGATCACGTTGGAGTGACGACAAGCGATGCGGAAGTGCCACTTGAGTGATACTGACCACGTGACACAACCTGCCGCTAAACCTGAAGCCCGACATTCAATAGAAAGTTGCGCGTTTACTTATATACCTCCTAGTATACCTACACATTGTGTATCTCGATAAGTATAAATATCATTCTCATAAGCCACCTTCTAAACCAATCCATTGGGATCCAATCGAAAGCTACAAGTTGTATTCATAGTTTGCACGTGATGCCATCTCATTGTTGCCTGCCACCATCTTGATGGCACGCAGAATAGCTGTCATTCACTGCTGTTTTGACGTAGGTAATCTTATTACGAAGAGGAATCACACACATATTTTCACAAATACATCGATTTACCTCTATTAAGTTATAAATCTGAGCCGTCAACGTGCCAACGAAACGTTCGTCGTCGTGGAAAATTCAATAATTTTGCATTGCTGATATAAAACAAAAAAAGTTCGCAAGCTAGCGACAGAAATCATGTTTCTCCAAATGTAAAAATACAAATGAGAGAGCATAAAATGAGCTGAAATTAAAATTTTATGTGTGAATTAAATGCCTATATAATGTAACAACTTTCAACTTGTATAAGTCGCTGGACACAAGTGTTATCAAGGTCATCGGTCAGTTGCTTGTAGCTGCTTTAGCTTGACAGTTGCACGACGTTTCTGTAAGAAGCGAGGCCTTGAGTGAAGGACTATTGGTTACGCGAGATTTCAGTCAATTGCAGCGAGTGCATTGAAACTCACTTTCCTGCCAATAACTTATCAGAACGAAACACGAATCTTTCGTAACAGCTATTATGTAAAATACACCCGTATAAATACTCGCTGGCAGTTACGTACAGAAAATAATAGAAAGATTAGAGCGTGGAAATATTTGTTATTCGTTTTTAGGTCAAATGCCTATGAATTTCAATGGTAGAGGAAATTATATAGTATGAAGTTTTGGAGGAACATAAATGTGAAACGATGGTAATGGCGAGAAGAATATTAAACGTAACTCACAACGACAATGTAATTGCTTTACACTTACGTACTGGGTGTGTAACCTCGGTCCGGCATGTCTCCATCAAGTGGAAAATCACCGCACAATACCAAACTTGCTGACAATCGATCTGAACTAAAATAAAATATTGATATTCCCATAACAAATGCGCCAATAGACAACATTAGACATTATCTAGTTGGCTCTGCTTTTAAAAAAAACTTCACATGCAGTTCCGTGATCCTAATATCTATTTTTGTTTTTGTAGAATAACATACATAGATATTGGGATCGCGCATTTGAATTTTTTTTAAAGCAGAGCTACTAGATAATTTTAATGTTGTCTATTAAAAACAGCTCCATAGTATATTGCTAAATTGGCAACAAAATAATTGATGCACCGTTTAGGTATCAGTACATGTTTTGAGTGGGAATGGCCCGTGTAAGTGGGAACGCAGACAGACAGACAGACAGACAGACAGACAGACAGACAGACAGACAGACAGACAGACAGACAGACAGACAGACAGACAGACAGACAGACAGACAGACAGACAGACAGACAGACAGACAGACAGACATACAGACAGACAGACAGACAGACAGACAGGCAGGCATGCAGACAGACAGACAGACAGACAGACAGACAGACAGGCAGACAGACAGACATACATACAGACAGACAGACAGACAGACAGACAGACAGACAGACAGACAGACAGACAGACAGGCAGACAGACAGACAGACAGACAGACAGACAGACAGACAGAGTGACAGACAGACAGACAGACAGACAGACAGACAGACAGACAGACAGACAGACAGACAGACAGACAGACAGACAGACAGACAGACATACAGACAGACAGGCAGGCAGACAGACAGACAGACAGACAGACAGACAGACAGACAGACAGACAGACAGACAGACAGACAGACAGACAGACAGACAGACAGACAGACAGACAGACAGACAGACAGGCAGGCATGCAGACAGACAGACAGACAGACAGACAGGCAGGCAGGCAGACAGACATACAGACAGACAGACAGACAGACAGACAGACAGACAGACAGACAGACAGACAGACAGACAGACAGACAGACAGACAGACAGACAGACAGACAGACAGACAGACAGACAGACAGACAGACAGACAGACAGACAGACAGACAGACAGACAGACAGACAGTGGGAATGAGTGTCGGGCGGAAGAGTGAGTGAAGTAGGCCTGGGAGTGAGTTGTGTTGCAACCCAAGGAACTGGGTCACTTGGAGTGAAACGAGTGGATGCAAATCCTTCACACACTAATGGAACCATTACCAGGCCACTACCAAGGCCGGTGGAGGTGCCGTGTCGGAGCAGGCAGCTTCCTGCAGGCTTAGGTATTCCTCGTTTGTTTTGCTCGGGACGGGACGGACTTGAGACCTTGTCAGCCATTATGTCATGATCCTTCACACACTAATGGAACCAGACAAGTATCAGAGAGTATCAGACAAGTATCAGGCAAGTATCAGGCAAGTATCAGGCAGAAGGCCGGCTCAAGCACGGCTTCCTGAGACAACGTTCCGAATTCCGATTTATAATTCTTGAGTACCTCGTATTATTTTAATACTTGAGTCTTCCACTTGGTCGGGTATCTTCTCGGCTTGTGAATATCTCATTGAGACTCGGATCTTGTTGTTGGCGGTGATTATAAAGCAACAAACATTCTCACAGAAAACAACAAGACGAGAGATTTCAGTTCCGCGTTATTAATTGGAATCCCCCCCTCTCCTAACTACCTTGAGTAATTAGTCAGAATAAACACAAATTAAACCCGCTAATACTCAGCGAATAGCTGGACCTCTTTGAGCTCATGCCGAGGCTGAAGGGTTGAGAAGGACCATGAGGGTCAAGAAGGGTTGAGAAGGACCATGAGGGTCAAGAAGGGTTGAGAAGGACCATGAGGGTCAAGAAGGGTTGAGAAGGACCATGAGGGTCAAGAAGGGTTGAGAAGGACCATGAGGGTCAAGAAGGGTTGAGAAGGACCATGAGGGTCAAGAAGGGTTGAGAAGGACCATGAGGGTCAAGAAGGGTTGAGAAGGACCATGAGGGTCAAGAAGGGTTGAGAAGGACCATGAGGGTCAAGAAGGGTTGAGAAGGACCATGAGGGTCAAGAAGGGTTGAGAAGGACCATGAGGGTCAAGAAGGGTTGAGAAGGACCATGAGGGTCAAGAAGGGTTGAGAAGGACCATGAGGGTCAAGAAGGGTTATTTACGGCTTACTGACCCATGGAAAGCTACTGAAGAGAGGAAGCCACAGTGCGCATGCTCCGAGAGATAACAATTGAATGCGCGTTATCAGTACAAACTTCTTTCATTATTATACTACATAACATAGCCATAGTTTCGCATTTCAGTTCAATTGATGAATTTGATCAAAGTTGCTATCGATTACTGACTTTGCAACGAATTATTCCTATTTAGTATTTTAGTATGGTTTTCGAGTATGTAAATGACTTTAGATAACTTTCTGGTGAGTTGTGCAGCAGTTGAAGGTTAGATATTGTGTTTTTACACCGACATTTTATTGAGAAGTTAGTCGGTAGGAGGGGATAAACCACATAAAATAACTCCATTTCGTACGGCATTCTTTAAAACGAATGAAAATCCGATCGGTTGAGCATTTGTGGTTCGTAAAGTAGACTTTTGATCATTTAAAAGCGAACGCATTTACGTCAACAAATGGAACTCATATTGGTTAACAAATTTGAAAAACTGCTGGTCATTTTCCATAGCAATCAATTTGATTGTAATTATCATTGAAATGAGAGGTCACCTACTAGAGTGAGACAAGGAGATCACTTGGACTGACTTCTGATGGGCGATCTAGTTAGATCAGTTAGTTCACCTGGTTTCTGTTCCTACACGACAGAATGTTTCGAGGATTTTAAGAACACTATGAACGACAGGAAACAAGTCAGACAGACAAAATGGGAGTAATATCAACCCGATGTTGTCTATAAGGAGTGTGTGAAATGTGACAACATATTGACAACCCACAGCCTCCCAAGCGCATGGAAACTCTGTGGACTAGCAACAGGCTGTTGGCCCCGCCCTCTGACGTCACGGGATCAGCACACGGCGATGTGACGAACTTGGTCTATGAAGGCACAAGAAAACTCCAAGATTCAAAGCCCAAGGGAAAGTTGAGCGACTGCAGAAGAAAACTTTTAATTGGACGAGTTACGTAGAGACAATTAAATATGTACACGCTTATAAATCATAATTAAACAGATACCTAGTTCTTCAGCGCACGAAGCGAGCGTTGCATCTCAACTTCCTTGACGCGTGGTGGCATTCTCATTCAACAAAAACAATTTGGAAAAAGGTATTCTTGGGATTGTCACCGACATTCAATGATTTCATTGAAGAAATAATATTTGTTGACGTGACAAAGTTGTAAATTAATGAGATAATTTTGTGTCGACTACGTGATGTAGCCTTGCAGAATAGTATGAATAGTATTGTAGAATACTATGCTGCAGAAAAGTGTGCGTAGTTGATTTCTTTCTCTCGCTGCAGGAGAATTTAAGAGGCAAACGGAAGCGAACAGGAATCGCACGGTTCGTCATAGCGTTATTTTGAAATTGTGTCTTCCCACTTAATAATTTTAAAAAATCAGATAGTAACGACCCATTACTGCCTAATAGACTAAATAATGCCACACACTGGAGTTCATAATGACCTCTGGTGCGACCTCAAAGTACGATTATTTTCGATTATTGTATTAAAAATATCGTATTTAACACTTTGAGGTCGCACCAGAGGTCATAATGAACTCCAGTGTGTGGCATTATTTAGTCTATTAGGCTGTAATGGGTCGTTACTATCTGATTTTTTAAAATTATTAAGTGGGAAGACAAAATTTCAAAAAAACGCTATGACGAACCGTGCGATTTCCGTTCGCTTCCGTTTGCCTCTTAATGAGTGTTTATATCCCATTCACGGGAAAGAGAACAAACAAATGAAATAACACTTCCAAATCTGTTCTGATTTACTTTTTATCTACGTTGTGATTATTGAAATTGACTAGAGATGATACATATTTGAAATGAAACCTCCGCGCTATTTATAAGGGATTTAAATCGGATGTTATCGTCGCGTATGCACGAGCTTAGGGATGGAGAAAATATCGATATATCGATATAAATCGATATCAAAAAAATATCGAAAAATCGATACCTGAATATATTGAATATCGATATATTGAAATATCGATATATTGAAATATCGATATATCGATATATTGAAATATCAATATATTGAAATATCGAAATATTGAAATATCGATATATTGAAATATCGATATATTGAAGCATTACCGCATGATACAATTATGTTCTTAATTGAAGATTATACCTACTATGGCAAAATAATTCATATTTGCAGTGCAGCGTTTACAAGATTTATGGACAATTTCTCAGTTTATTCACATTTTCTTTCTTATCTGGCTAGTGACCCTATATTTTGGAACGGCTGTGTTATTTCATTTTAAATTTTCTTTTGAAATTCCTAGCAGTTTTAGGAACATTCATGCGATATATCAATATTTCCATTTCTATACATATATTATTTCCATTAAATCAATATATCGATATTTCGATATTTCAATATATCGATATTTCAATATATCGATATATCGATATATATCGATATATAAATGATATCGAAAGTCGATATCAAAATCCAAGTTCGCTCCATCCCTACACGAGCTTATAGTATGATTCCAGCCAGGGTAGTCATTCTATAACTTAAAAAATCCGGATTCGGGTCGAATTTGATTCACGGCCATATGGATTAACATTGCACCGAATCTGGATGTTTTAAGTTATAGAATAACTGCCCAGGCAAACTCGAGGGAGACATGGACCAAATATTTTATGGATAATGTTATTTAGTTAATTCTACCTATCTTTGCTTAGGACTATCATTTAAAAACAATCAGGTTGTGTTCTTACGGAATCTTAATCTCAGCAATGCTTAAGAGGCAAACGGAAGCGAGCGGGAATCGCTTGGTTCGTCAGAGCGTTTTTTTGAAATTTTGTCTTCCCACTAAATAATTTTAAAACATCAGATAGTAACGACCCATTACAGCACAATATACTAAATAATGGCGTACACTGCAGTACTTTATGACCTCTGGTGCGACCTCAAAGTGTTAAAAACGATTATTTTAGTAAAATAATCGTTTTTAACACTTTGAGGTCGCACCAGAGGTCATAATGAACTCCAGTGTGCGCCATTATTTAGTATATTAGGCTGTAATGGGTCGTTACTATCTGATTTTTTAAAATTATTTAGTGGGAAGTCAAAATTTCAAAAAAACGCTCTGACGAACCGTGCGATTCCCGCTCGCTTCCGTTTGCCTCTTAAAAACACACTTGATTCCAATCAATCAATTCAAATTCGTCCCGAATTATGTGAGTGTGTGAGGTATTGTCATTTGTCAGATTGCTAATGTGTTGAGACTTTCACATGCTCCGAATCCGAGCACATATCTGCGCGAGAGACGACGACCTTGTCTCAAGGTCATCCAGGGCGAACCAAGTTGCGAGGACGCCGTCGAGGCGTTGGGAGTTCGTGCGTCAGGACATAACGGATTCTCCCAGGTGTCGAGGCAAGTCGCTTACATTATCACAGATATGCATTTAGCAGTGAAAAAACCTCGGAGCACTTCGAACTGTCCAACGAATGCAATCGAAGTGAAACAACATCCTACTTCTTCCGAGTTATCGTGGACATACTGATTATTAAACTCTTTCAACTGCAATACAGTTCCCCAGAGGCCTGATTCTATAACTGCAAAGCTGGAAGCAAATCCGCTAGCAATGGATTTATACAGATGGAAACCAACAACTTTCACATTTGTGGATACACTTTGAATGGGAAGTTTTTTTTATTATTTCATTTTGTCAACTTTAAATGTCAATTATATTACTTTATAGAGGTTTCAGTTCTCTAAATTATAACAATTAACAATTTTGGTAATCTTGGTACCTATTATGCCAATAATAGATGGCTGCAAATGACACAAGCTAATCATCGTTTGGTTCTTATTGAAGCTATAACCTTGGAGGTCGGTCGCCCGACCCTGCAATAATTACCACCTAAACAACTGGACATAATTGTTCGTGATTGTCCAGGAGTATTTACAATCGTGATTATTATTAATCAGTGTTGGTATCCAGGGAAAGCACGTGCACTCATTCGTGGTGTCTTGAACGATCTTCTGCAACAATGTTCACACTCACACATGAGTGACTAAATGAGGTCTGCGCATGTTTGATGATTGCGACCGTCGTGTTGAAGATGTTGAAGACGATAACGCTGAAGAAAATCAACTTCTCGTCGTGGAGACCATTTTCTTTTCTCCACAAATGTCACTTCTTCAACGAAGTGGTATAATTGGGGTCCACTCTAAAAGACATTCTCTGCGATTGTAACAATTTGTGTGGCGTAGAAAACGTCCGAGTTCCAGCGTCCAACGAAATTGTCCTATATTATGATTCAACTGATTAGGTATTCACTATGCACAGCTTCTTACTTCTCTTCGCAGGAGGTAGCAAGTGGATCAAGATGGATGAAAATGATAAAAGTAGCATGAAAGTGAACCAAATTATTGATAATAAATCAATAAAAATGGAGATCCACCCGTTTGTTTTCAAGTATCATTAGGATCATTAGGGAAATAACAATGTGCATAAAACGCATGAAAAGAGCACAAAACGTGTCTACCATCGCTAAGCATCACGGCTTGCAACTGCGAGAAGTCTTCTGCCCGATGACAGATGCGGGATCTAGACCATGTAACACACTTTCAACGAGCTCGTCGAGAACAACACCAGGCCTCTAGTCCAGAATGTTCACATCAGATCTTACATTCTTCTTCCTGTTACACAATCTCAACACGTTTTTATACATCATATTGTAGCTTTAGAGTCTTTAGTGTCTTAGGTACCTTTACCTAAGACATGTCGTAGAATCCCCCCCCCCCTCAAATCTATTTATTGTAGGTATATTGATACCAATGGAAAATACTTTAAATATCTACCAATAAAAACCGGTATCTGTACAAAACGGATTGCCTTGAGGTCAGGTTCCTTGACAATCAATCCTCCTACAACAATAGAGCTATATGATGCGTTAGCACAGACTTCATGGGATGATGCCATCAAACCTTTAGCCAGTCCTATTATTTCGAGTACCGTTTATTATTTGTTCGAGTGTACCTAGGTACACAGTATTGTGGTCATTTAGGGAGAGAATCAATTGTGTATTATTGTGTCTAGGTAGAGTCTTTGCATTTTGTTATCACGCCATAAACTTGACACGTAAGTTAAATATTGTACATTATGTTTATGGCCTGCCGCAGCATTGCTTGGCACTAACGTTATGGAGTGGAGATTAGGGATGGAGAAAATATCGATATATCGATATATATCGATATCAAAAAAATATCGAAATATCGATACCTGAATATATTGAATATCGATATATTGAAATATCGAAATATCGATATATCGATATATTGAAATATTGAAATATCGAAATATTGAAATATCGAAATATCGATATATTGAAATATTGAAATATCGATATATTGAAATATCGATATATCGATATATTGAAATATCGATATATTGAAGCCTTGCCGCATGATACAATTATGTTCTTAATTGAAGTTTATCCTACTATGGCAAAATAATTCATATTTGCAGTGCAGCGTTTACAAGATTTATGGACAATTTCTCAGATTATTCACATTTTCTTTCTTATCTGGCCGGTGACCCTATATTTTGGAACGGCTGTGTTATTTCTTTTTACATTTTCTTTTGAAATTCCTAGCAGTTTTAGGAGCAATTTAATACATTCATACGATATATCAATATTTCCATACCTATACATCTAAATATTATTTCCATATCAATATTTCGATATTTCGATATTTCAATATATCGATATATCGATACTTCGATATTTCAATATTTCAATATATCGATATTTCTATATTTCAATATTTCAATATATCGATATATCGAAGTATCGATATATCGATATATATCGATATATAAATGATATCGATAGTCGATATCAAAATCCAAGTTCGCTTCATCCCTAGTGGAGATAACACTGAAAGCCAATCATAGCCGTGATAAAACATCGCCGGCCGGCAATGAGAATACTCTCGCTGAGCTGATGATAGTTCAAAGACGACTGCAATTGATCGCTACTTGAATGTCATTTTGTAATTTTCTTGCCGTGACTTGTATTGGAACCAATCTGGTCAAATAAACAATAAATAAATCTATGGCATTAGGTGTGGAATGTACAGTACATTTGAACAAGCCTTATGATGTGATGAGGGAGCCAATATTAACAAGCTGCTAAATTAATAGAGCGAGCGTCTCCACTTGTAACTTACGGCTCGAATATGTTTTTCTATTCTGTCTGAGGTTCTTTTTGCATTACAGGTGAAAAGAATAACGGCTCAGGATAATTTCTCACTAAAGATTAATTAGTATACCTTGTGCGGTTACGTATTGATTTGTGGAAAGACACCGCTAAATTGATTTATGGAGTTCAGCAGGCAAGGTTGCATGCAAAAAATATCATCAACGAAATCTTCCGCGAAATGTTTATAAATACCTATAGATACCTTGATGAGTAAATAATCGGTTCTGTGTTACCTTCAGTGTAGATGGCATTCAGAGATGCAATGAAGAGCAGAATAATGTGTGTTATTTAATATTAACATCGATGTTTGCTTTATAATTGGCTTGTGCTTTCTGTGAAGGGCATTTCAGTTCGAGGTGTAGCACGTATCCATGAATCTAATGATCCCGTGCAGATGCATTTGTATTGCAAATGAATGTCGGTTTCACACATTGTCGTCGCTTAGAAGATCCTCGTTCCAAGTCAGTTTCCCGGGTTCGATTCCCGCTGCCTTCCCTCGGTCGAGAGCAAGTGCTGGGGATTTCCTCAATAGGTCACGACCACCCCGCTTCCCACCGTGCATCCTTCCCCATCATCCAAATCCTCCTTCCCCATCATCCGAATCCTCCTTCCCCGTCATCTCCGAATCCTCCTTCCCCGTCATCCGAATCCTCCTTCCCCGTCACCTCCGAATCCTCCTTCCCCGTCATCTCCGAATCCTCCTTCTCCGTCATCTCCGAATCCTCCTTCCCCGTCATCTCCGAATCCTCCTTCCCCGCCATCTCCGAATCATCCTTCCCCGTCATCCGAATCCTCCTTCCCCGTCACCTCCGAATCCTCCTTCCCCGTCATCTCCGAATCCTCCTTCTCCGTCATCTCCGAATCCTCCTTCCCCGTCATCTCCGAATCCTCCTTCCCCGCCATCTCCGAATCATCCTTCCCCGTCATCCGAATCATCCTTCCCCGTCACCTCCGAATCCTCCTTCCCCGTCATCTCCGAATCCTCCTTCCCCGTCATCTCCGAATCCTCCTTCCCCGTCATCTCCGAATCCTCCTTCCCCGTCATCTCCGAATCCTCCTTCCCCGTCATGAGTTGCAGAAGAGTGAGACGTGAAACACGACTTCATGCTTCACACGACCTTCTTCTGGCCACAGACACAATCTGCTCGCCAGTCTCCACATTTCACTGCTGTGCCACCCAAAAGAAAAAGCAGGTTCATATTTTCATCAAATGCTTTACAATTTTGGGTGGTAAAAATGCTGAAAAGTGGAGACCCTGTAAGACTCTAAATGTAGGTATAAACGATTGACGGTCGAATATATGCACCTAATAGTATAGGCAGCAGGCAATATGTGGACCAGTAATTTTTAACCTGGAGGGTTATTCTAAATTTCCGTGTCGTCTCGTTTCACGTGATACGGCTCACTGCACACTGGAGTGCTATCTATTTAACATGGTAGGAACCCGTATCAATTGATACGAGACGACAAGGGAATTTAGAATAACCCCCCAGGAGTCTGGAGATGATTCTACAATGGAAATGGCTCGGCTGAAATCTATCATCACCTTCTGAATATGTAGTTATTGTAATAATATGTCCAGGTCAGGCGTTCATAATAATAGCATTACAAGACAAAATGTGATCATGAGATCGCTCGCTGCCTGCATTCTTGATTGATTTCTTCCGACCTGCAATGCAAGGTTTAGTGACGTCACTTATCAATGCGCTTCCAACCAATCAGATCGCTCTGCATGTTGTGTTTGTCTGTAAGTAAGCCGTGTCTCAGGGTAAGTGCGCAATCTATCCAGCGCAGTCAAAACAACACAATCCCCGCAACTCATGCAGGAGATGCAGTTTAAACAACACAATCCCTGCAACTTCATGCAGGAGATGCAGTTTAAACAACACAATCCCTGCAACTTCATGCAGGAGATGCAGTTTAAACAACACAATCCCTGCAACTTCATGCAGGAGATGCAGTTTAAACAACACAATCCCTGCAACTCATGCAGGAGATGCAGTTTAAACAACACAATCCCTGCAACTTCATGCAGGAGATGCAGTTTAAACAACACAATCCCTGCAACTTCATGCAGGAGATGCAGTTTAAACAACACAATCCCTGCAGCCAGTTTCAGCGAAATGAGTTAAAATCAGAGAAAGTCGGTCTCGTTCGGCAGGTCCGGGTTCGAATCCATCCTGATTGTGTTGTTCCTTTGTCAGGTAAATACTAACCCATTCAGTCATATTGCCCCATACTCTAGATGTCTGATACTTCACCATCATCGCAATCATCTAAAATGTGATTTGGCAGTTGTTTCAAATGTTAATATCCATCCTAGGATGCGATCATGTAAAATATTGTCGCGTGACAATAACTTCTCATCTCGCCCGAGAAGGCCGTCAATAACATTGAGATGAGACAATTGTCACAGATAACAAAGTTGTCATTGTAGATGATCGCACCCCAGGACACAGAAGTTACTCATGAGTTCTGTGGACTTGTTTCATTAGTCAATATTCTTCAATTATTAATTATTTTCATGGGAAACGTACACGATGAAAACTGTAAATGAAGACAATTTGAAATGGCTCATTGACATTTTCACACAGGAAAGTGTATTTGTAAGATAATATGATCTAACAGGCTAACAGGGGGGGGGGATATTCTCCCCCACACTCAGCAGGCTGACCCCCCATGTCAGAGAATCACTTTAAATTATATAAATTTAAAAACGCCCTGCGGGGCAAAAATAGGGAATTGTTTGTTGTTATTTCAGCAGTAAATGTTAATATTCGAAAAAATGCCCTGCGGGGCAACAATTGGAGAGTTTTTTAAAACTTTAGTTTGTGCATTTTAGAGCCTTAGAATCAATTTTAAATGGTTTAAATTCTAAAACCCGCCCTGCTGGGCTCAAGATGGTGGGCTTCGCCCCCCCCCCCCCCCCACGCACGATGAAAGTAGTTCCTACGCGCCTGGAATCTAACTGAAACATGCAGCGTTGCGTGAAACAATCTGGAGGTGACAGACAAATGCCACGAGATCAAGTGGGGCGTAGCGTCGCGCTTTTTCTCCGGACAAAACCCCCGTTGTTTCCCAACAGTCCGCGTGTGCGGCGCAATCCGTGTGATCACAGCAATTACACGTCGGAAACGATCAACGCTTTCACATCGAGCTAAATGACTCTCGAGGTCTGGGTTCGAGTCCAGCATCTTCACTTTCCAGTCAGACTCAATCTGCTGCGTTGAGAATTACTGGCCCATAACTTAATCTGTAATAAATACCTACTTAAAGTACCGCTACGAGTTAATAGCTGGTTTCCATTCATTATGATCGCTACTGCACAAGATGTACGACATGTTCTTTAGCTTCAGAATCAGTAGTTATTCTCTACATCCGATCAACAAAATAGTTATACCTAAGGGCACATTATCCTTACATTGTTCATGTTGAGTTATCCAATACGAATTCTAAAGGACTCACTGCCTACTGGAGCTTATCAATATTTTCAGTCAATATAAGTTGATTTTGCAGTGATTTATTGATTTATAACAAAAATCTCGTTGGAAAGATGAAGAGAGCGCTGTTTTGTTGGCAAAATTAAGTCAGGTTTGTGATGCATATGTGCCCTTTTATTAGAGTAAAGTTTGCTGTTCTTGGCGGCTCGTCGGATTTCCTGCAACTTCACTAATATTTGGGTGCAAGGAAGTAAAATCATCTTCAAAGTTATTTTGCCACTTCTTTTCTGCGGAGATTCGTTCCAACAGAAGTAGAAGTCTTTGCTAAACTGACCCCTTTCCAAGTGAAAATGTAAGCATTTTGTTGTCACTCTACGCAGCACAAAATAGCCGAAATATATCCACTTTATACACATTATCTAGGTGGCTCCGATTTTTTAAAATTCTCGCGCAAGTTAAAGTTATCTCTACTTTGTGTTTGACAACAATGTCTTTAAACACACGATTAGATATCTGGATATTCAAACTTCCTGGAACATTTCTATGTACATACAATCAGAGCAATCTGAATACTTTCCATTCCATGTGGGCTGAAAACTTCTCTTCTTAAGAATTGTGTTCACACTTTCGTACAGCTGAGCGAAATCGCTCCAGACAATTTCTTCTGTATTTGAAAGTCGATCTGTTCCACACGAGTCGGTCTGGATACTGGCTGGTGACGTCACTGGTCAAGTGATACGTCAGAAGAGTGACAATCAGATGGATTATAAATGCTCGTGTCACACGTTTCTTTCGTTTTACATTTTATACATTAAAACTCATATTATTATAATGAAAATGATAATTCGCTGAGATGTATTGAATAAAGTGTTGCGGATCTCTTCGCAGTTTTTGACGAAATTTGAACAATATCAAAATTTACAACACCAATCAATAAGTAATAATGCACGTATTTGTTCTTCCTTTTTGGTTTTGGCATGAAAATTACGTCAACTGTATTTCCGAACAATAACATTCATTTCAAATGTAAACAAATAAGAAAGTTCGGGATAAAACATTTAGAATAACGTGACTTTTCAAAAAGAGCACTGCAATGACGTTGCGCCTGTCAGTAGTAATACATGTCTGCGATGTATTGACAGGTTCGGAGTCGGACTATGTGTCAACTCTATAGGAACATCGCATGCGCAGTCACAACCTGCTCTCACATCGCGCTCCTTCGCATTCATTCACATTCATTCACATTCATTCACACATAGCATGATAGTATTCACTCGCATGCGTTGCTGTTGACCAAGACATGACATCGCATGCGCAGTCACAACCTGCTCTCACATCGCGCTCCTTCGCATTCATTCACATTCATTCACATTCATTCACACATAGCATGATAGTATTCACTCGCATGCGTTGCTGTTGACCAAGACATGACATCGCATGCGCAGTCACAACCTGCTCTCACATCGCGCTCCTTCGCATTCATTCACATTCATTCACATTCATTCACATTCATTCACACATAGCATGATAGTATTCACTCGCATGTGCGTTGCTGTTGACCAAGACATGACATCGCATGCGCAGTCACAACCTGCTCTCACATCGCGCTCCTTCACATTCATTCACATTCATTCACACATAGCATGATAGTATTCACTCGCATGTGTTGCTGTTGACCAAGACATGACATCACATGCTTTCAATGCATGACAATATTTACATTCGAACAGAAAATAATTGTTCAGAATGCTCACTTTTCAGGTGTCATACTGTAAAACTTGTATTTTAGCCTCCACTCCAACTTTTTGCAAAATCTACATTCTCTACAACTGGCCAATGAAATGAAATGACGGTGCATCGTCAATGAGTAAAATATTAAATAAATTGAATTCTGAACCACGATGTTTGAGTTTAAATGTTCGAGAATATATAATAAATAACGTATGTATTGTCAATATTGAAAATGTGTGTCAAGAGCACTGAAGGTAGGGATGGAGCGAACTTGGATTTTGATATCGACTATCGATATCATTTATATATCATTTATATATCGATATATATCGATATATCGATACTTCGATATATTGAAATATTGAAATATCGAAATATCGATGTATTGAAATATTGAAATATCGAAGTATCGATATATCGATATATCGAAATATCGATATATTGAAATATCGAAATATCGAAATATTGATATGGAAATAATATTTAGATGTATAGGTATGGAAATATTGATATAGGTATCGTATGAATGTATGAAATTGCTCCTAAAACTGCTAGGAATTTCAAAAGAAAATGTAAAAAGAAATAACACAGCCGTTTCAAAATATAGGGTCACCGGCCAGATAAGAAAGAAAATGTGAACAACCTGAGAAATTGTCCATAAATCTTGTAAACGCTGCACTGTAAATATGAATTATTTGGCCATAGTAGGTATAAACTTCAATTAAGAACATAATTGTATCATGCGGTAAGGCTTCAATATATCGATATTTCAATATATCGATATTTCAATATTTCGATATATCAATATATCGATATTTCGATATTTCAATATTTCGATATTTCGATATTTCAATATTTCGATTTTTCAATATATTGATATTTCAATATTTCAATATATCGATATATCGATATTTCAATATATCGATATTCAATATATACAGGTATCGATATTTCGATATTTTTTTGATATCGATATATATCGATATTTTCTCCATCCCTAACTGAAGGGCAATGGCGTCTCCCTTAAACAACCACTCTCGTGTCCCTAAGTGCTGTGGCTTTCGCGGAGCAGTTTTTGTACATTTGTAGTGGAATATTTCCACAACAACGTGGTGGCATCTGGAGCCTATTAAATTCCTACAAGTTCACTGAAAGTATTCTCAACAGTACAGGACTAACAAAACCTAGAAATGATACTGCCAGCAAGTGTTCTCCTTTAGGCTAAAAGCTTGAGAAGGTGTCCCAGTTACCCCCGAAATTTTGCAAAAATGGGGTAAATGGGCCAGGTGCTTGGGGTATCTGGGCCCACCCTGGACCCAGTACGTCAACAACTATTACGTCAACAAAATAGATATAGTGAGGAAGCTGTCAAAGCCCATTAAAAGTAGCTCTGCTAGATTCAAAGACATTATCAGCTTCCTAATGATTTAAGGTGGCGCGATCACTCGAGGCATAGTCTCAGATCTTCATAAATTTTTGTGTACTTATTGATATTTATGACATACACAATCCACACAACACTTCTCGTGTCTAGATTCTGAGATAATTTGAGTTTTCTCCCCCATGTTATCTTATGGCAGCCAAGTAAAATCGTGTCATTTTTAAGCTAAATTGAAGTTCTAATTATTTTGTACCGTCAGATTTTAACAAAAAACTTTTTTTCTGGTAGACATACGGACATACTATGAGGGAAAAAATTGAAAACGATACCAACGTGTGCTATTTTAAAAGTTATTAACCATATTCGAAATGATTTTCCTATACCTCCCGTGTTAAAGTTTTGTACATTCTCAAAAGACATAGAATTGAAAACTCATTATTGGGCGGGAGTTACAAACTTCAGGACATTAAATGAATATTTAATGCTTAAATATAGTTGAACTGTTGTAAAAGGTATTTTGAATGGTAATTTCAAAAATAAATCAAAATATGCTATATCGAGTGATCGCGCCACGTTAAGTGACTCTAATTTTTTTAACTACTAAGTACTTATCTAGTACTTAATATCCAAGAAAGTATCAAAAACCTTACATTTTTTACTTCTAATTGTATAATTCCTATTATTCCTTAATAAAAATCGAGTAATTTTTTTTTTATAATTTTACACCCAATCATAATGTAGGAGTCCTCTTACATCAGCCCTAACTCGACTTCTGTGTGGTTCAAATGACTTGTTGTATTTTGTATGGGGTTTCCATGTCGGAATGAATCAAGCACGCGACACGCAGCCAATCCAAGTCCAGCCTAGCCGATGAGTCAAATGCGAGTCGAGGCGGGGAGAGAAATCTGACATTTCATCGGCAAACCTTGAGCATTCACAGAGGCCGTGACGAAGCCGCTTGCTAACGTGGCGAGCTCACACTGCCATGGATTTACAAGACATATTGTTGCGTCACTGTCACAGATCAATACCCAATCGCCAAGCGGGCTTTAACACATTTCAATTACACTTTGTTGCTATTATTTGCATACGTTGGTGGAAAACAAAACTGCGCGAGATTCCTTTAGAAAGCAGAGCCACCAGATAATTTCTGCATTCATCTCAAAAGACCACCAACTGAACTAGGATAGACCCCCCCCCATCGAGCAGACTCCTTTTAACTCTTTTGACGAATTCCCCTGTTTGATTTTTTCGTGTTTTTTCCACATAATTGGCGGCGACATACAGTTCACACTTTTTCTCCGATCGAGATGAAATTTTGCCTAAGTATAAGGACCACCTCAAGGTGTCACAGCAGACTAAAATTTGTACAAAATCATCTATTGCGGTTAACATTTTAAAGCGATTGTTTGACACTGCAAGTGCAGAATGGAATTGGACACAGCACTCTAAAGTTTCATTCTAATCCTCTTTATAGGCTAAAATTAAAAACAAACTTCTAATTGGTTGAAAATTCAGATCGTTTTGATCACATTGAAATTTGCATGGCTATATCAGGAATCAAGATCAACATTATAATACAGAATTTCGGACAAAAAGGTCAAGAACAACTATATTGACTTCTCTGAGAGTTTCCTATAGTCAGGTGATTGAATACCAGGTGGTGGTCTAAAACTGGATATTTATTTGTTTATTTATTTCTCAGCTATTGTTTCACATCTTTTAACATTTTAATGCATAAATGTTGTAAAGAAATATATTGTGTGAAATGTAGAAATTTTCTGACATCTCAGATGGGATGATGTTTAAAAGATTTGACCACCGGATTTCAAATCTTTTAAATTTGCAGTTCACATAAAAATATATTGTTAAAAGTATGAAGTATTATGTGAATTGTTCAACCCCAAGCCACCCACAGGTTTCTGAAATGCTTGCGTGTAGATCATAATGATGTTTATCCACAGCAGATAACAGAATAGCTATTTGCATATTGTTTTTCAACACATTTCGCACACAAAAATACGCGTGATAAATGTCAAATTGTTTTGTTCATTTAGTTCACTATTTTTATTTAAAAAATGTGCTGAAAGAGGTACGGTGACAGTTCTAATCTAACATGATAGGCAAAAGCAGCGTAGAACCCACATGCTGCCTTATCTTCTCAAAACAATTCCCATGCAGACAGAGGCGTGCGCAGGATAAATCATTATGGGGGGGCCAACATGGACGCCGGCAGGGATTAATGAGAGGGGGGTAAAGTCTAAGGAAAAAAAATGCCACGGGTGAAGGGGGGTGTGGGGGGCGTGCCCCCCACCTTGCCCCGCAGGACATTTTTTGTTTTTTTGACACTTTGAAATCAATTTTGAGACGTTCTGACAAGCATTTTTTCAAATTCATTTTTTTTATTTTACACACCTTTTCACTACAATAAGGTGAGGGGTGCATGCCCCAAATATATTAAAAATAAATTTTTGGGGGAAAAACCTAGAAATTCATGAAAAAATCGTGTTTTTGGAAGGTACTTTATAGACATTGTTTTCCAAAATATTGTGTTTATGATCAACCTAGTACTTGATTCCAGTGAGTTGATCAACTCCAGTATGCCCCGCAGGGAGATTTTTTTGTTTAAACCCTTTTAAAACAAAATTTTGACACAATGAGGACCACATTTTATAATTTTTTAGTTGAGGCTGAGCCATTAGGGGGGGGCAAGGCCTCCCTGGCCCCCCCCCGTGCGCACGCCTATGCATGCAGACTCGAGAGTGAACCAACGAATCAATGTCTAGAATCAAGAATCTGAACAAATAAAACACAGAATCTGTACGACAACGAAGTGAAAATAACAACTGAATCCTAATGCTTCTCCGACACGACGCCGTAATGTTATTTGTCAGACAACAAATAATAATATGAAGGAATATAAACTGGATAATGAGTCGCACTGTTCGGGACTTGCAACTGTCGATGTTATTGGCAAAGCCCGCCGTCTCGTGAGGAAGTAAATGCCTCATCTTCGCCGCGGCGGCTGAGATCTTACATTTAAACAGAATGAACAATATGTCTTTAATAATATGATTCTGGTCAAGTACTGAGGCTTCATCGACGAAAACATTCAGTCCTGCCATTCCAGCAGTAGCCAATCCCAACATAGAGCTATTGTCAAATAATAATACGCTGTTATCATCACTAATAGTGACTCTCATAAGTTGACGTTCAGATCTCCATGTTGGTTTATGGGAAACTCTAAACATGTGACATTGCTGCTTCTGTCAGATCCAGTGACGTATAGAAACTGATACGCGAAGGAAAATAAGGAGGTTTGAAGGGCGAAGCCGCACTGAGAGAAATTTCATGCGAAACTTACGCTGGAACAGCGTAAGAGTCTCATTGAACTAGACACAGGGATTTAATTTCACAAAAATAGCGAAAAGGGTTTCGCAGACTTCTACCGCAATATTTGTACTAGGCCAGTGAAATTTGTTTCACATATTTAGTGTAATTGTTTCCCTGTCTAAATATGCAACTTTAGTGATACAGTTTCGCTGGATTATAGCGAAATTTTTCGCAGGCCCCAATATAACACGTAAGAAAAAAACATAGCAAATATTGCGCTGGATTAGCGATTATTTTTCGCTAAGCTATACCAATGTTAAATTTTATTATTAAAAAATTTAAAAGTTATTTGACGATTACTTCACAGGATTTACTTACAACTACAATCTGAGTACATATTCACAGAGATGATTACATTTGTGACTAGAATCTGAAATTAAAACGCACTTTGATTAGTTGAGATTCGGGCGTGATTCGAACCCGGGTCGGCAGATTTCGAAGACAGCGTGTAGACCAACTGGCTGTGCGGACGGGTGATGGTAGAAGCGGTCACAATCGTACAAGAACGATGCGAGGAGTTAGCGAAATATTTACTGACGCTAGATTCAAAATGTTAAAATGTTACACTGGTTTAGTGTAAGTATTCTACTAAACGATCGATCACGTTTGCCGCTGCGAAAACATTTCGCAAATCTAGTAAAATTAAATCGCAAGACCCGAATAGTGAAAAGTCCTTCGTTATTCCTGCTAAATTTGTTGCTAAAACAATGAAAATTTTCGTTAAACGCAGCATAATGTTTTTAGCGTAAATAATTTCACAGCTTTTAAGAAAAAAGTTACACAAAATTTGCGTAAATATTTCACTAAAAGAACGATTATTTGTCACATGAAACATTTCGCAACACTAGTGAAATTAAATCGCAAGACCCAATTAGTTCGGTTTGTGAAACTGATTTCGCTAATCCAGCGAAACGTGGTTGCTAAAACAAGTGTAAACTTCGCCAAAACCAGCGAAATATTTTCAGCGTAAATAATTTCACATTTATTTCTCTCAGTGCGACAAGAATATTTTTAATCAAGGTCATTCGTTTTGGTAGATTTAAAACGACGACTTAAACACTTTTTATTGTAATGCCTTAAGATTTCTTTCTTTCTTTACTTTTCCAGAAAAAATTTCTTGCGATTTTTTTCAATATTAACATATTTACTTACAAGTTTCTAAAATTTAAAGTTTTCTTTAGTAAATCAAAAGAATATGCGGGGTTCTGTATGAAATACTGCTTTATGATACCCCAACTGTATCCTTTTTTTTAAAAATGCATGATTTATATAAGAAAAGGGGTGTTTACTTTCGTATACTGCGTAGGTATACCACAACAATTATTTATGGGTATACGCACAGGGCAAAAATTATATTCAGGTGCGGCGAATACCCTCGCCTACACCACTGGTCAGATCTGTTCATCTCCCAATACAATGTTCAGGTGCGGCGAATACCCTCGACTACACCACTGGTCAGATCTGTTCATCTCCCAATACAATGTTCAGGTGCGGCGAATACCCTCGACTACACCACTGGTCAGATCTGTTCATCTCAATACAATGTTCAGGTGCGGCGAATACCCTCGACTACACCACTGGTCAGATCTGTTCATCTCAATACAATGTTCAGGTGCGGCGAATACCCTCGACTACACCACTGGTCAGATCTGTTCATCTCCCAATACAATGTTCAGGTGCGGCGAATACCCTCGACTACACCACTGGTCAGATCTGTTCATCTCAATACAATGTTCAGGTGCGGCGAATACCCTCGACTACACCACTGGTCAGATCTGTTCATCTCAATACAATGTTCAGGTGCGGCGAATACCCTCGCCTACACCACTGGTCAGATCTGTTCATCTCCCAATACAATGTTCAGGTGCGGCGAATACCCTCGACTACACCACTGGTCAGATCTGTTCATCTCCCAATACAATGTTCAGGTGCGGCGAATACCCTCGACTACACCACTGGTCAGATCTGTTCATCTCCCAATACAATGTTCAGGTGCGGCGAATACCCTCGCCTACACCACTGGTCAGATCTGTTCATCTCCCAATACAATGTTCAGGTGCGGCGAATACCCTCGACTACACCACTGGTCAGATCTGTTCATCTCAATACAATGTTCAGGTGCGGCGAATACCCTCGACTACACCACTGGTCAGATCTGTTCATCTCAATACAATGTTCAGGTGCGGCGAATACCCTCGCCTACACCACTGGTCAGATCTGTTCATCTCCCAATACAATGTTCAGGTGCGGCGAATACCCTCGACTACACCACTGGTCAGATCTGTTCATCTCCCAATACAATGTTCAGGTGCGGCGAATACCCTCGACTACACCACTGGTCAGATCTGTTCATCTCCCAATACAATGTTCAGGTGCGGCGAATACCCTCGCCTACACCACTGGTCAGATCTGTTCATCTCCCAATACAATGTTCAGGTGCGGCGAATACCCTCGACTACACCACTGGTCAGATCTGTTCATCTCCCAATACAATGTTCAGGTGCGGCGAATACCCTCGACTACACCACTGGTCAGATCTGTTCATCTCCCAATACAATGTTCAGGTGCGGCGAATACCCTCGACTACACCACTGGTCAGATCTGTTCATCTCAATACAATGTTCAGGTGCGGCGAATACCCTCGCCTACACCACTGGTCAGATCTGTTCATCTCCCAATACAATGTTCAGGTGCGGCGAATACCCTCGCCTACACCACTGGTCAGATCTGTTCATCTCCCAATACAATGTTCAGGTGCGGCGAATACCCTCGACTACACCACTGGTCAGATCTGTTCATCTCCCAATACAATGTTCAGGTGCGGCGAATACCCTCGACTACACCACTGGTCAGATCTGTTCATCTCCCAATACAATGTTCAGGTGCGGCGAATACCCTCGACTACACCACTGGTCAGATCTGTTCATCTCCCAATACAATGTTCAGGTGCGGCGAATACCCTCGACTACACCACTGGTCAGATCTGTTCATCTCAATACAATGTTCAGGTGCGGCGAATACCCTCGCCTACACCACTGGTCAGATCTGTTCATCTCCCAATACAATGTTCAGGTGCGGCGAATACCCTCGACTACACCACTGGTCAGATCTGTTCATCTCCCAATACAATGTTCAGGTGCGGCGAATACCCTCGACTACACCACTGGTCAGATCTGTTCATCTCAATACAATGTTCAGGTGCGGCGAATACCCTCGACTACACCACTGGTCAGATCTGTTCATCTCAATACAATGTTCAGGTGCGGCGAATACCCTCGACTACACCACTGGTCAGATCTGTTCATCTCCCAATACAATGTTCAGGTGCGGCGAATACCCTCGACTACACCACTGGTCAGATCTGTTCATCTCAATACAATGTTCAGGTGCGGCGAATACCCTCGACTACACCACTGGTCAGATCTGTTCATCTCAATACAATGTTCAGGTGCGGCGAATACCCTCGACTACACCACTGGTCAGATCTGTTCATCTCAATACAATGTTCAGGTGCGGCGAATACCCTCGACTACACCACTGGTCAGATCTGTTCATCTCCCAATACAATGTTCAGGTGCGGCGAATACCCTCGACTACACCACTGGTCAGATCTGTTCATCTCAATACAATGTTCAGGTGCGGCGAATACCCTCGACTACACCACTGGTCAGATCTGTTCATCTCAATACAATGTTCAGGTGCGGCGAATACCCTCGACTACACCACTGGTCAGATCTGTTCATCTCCCAATACAATGTTCAGGTGCGGCGAATACCCTCGACTACACCACTGGTCAGATCTGTTCATCTCAATACAATGTTCAGGTGCGGCGAATACCCTCGACTACACCACTGGTCAGATCTGTTCATCTCAATACAATGTTCAGGTGCGGCGAATACCCTCGACTACACCACTGGTCAGATCTGTTCATCTCAATACAATGTTCAGGTGCGGCGAATACCCTCGACTACACCACTGGTCAGATCTGTTCATCTCCCAATACAATGTTCAGGTGCGGCGAATACCCTCGACTACACCACTGGTCAGATCTGTTCATCTCCCAATACAATGTTCAGGTGCGGCGAATACCCTCGACTACACCACTGGTCAGATCTGTTCATCTCAATACAATGTTCAGGTGCGGCGAATACCCTCGCCTACACCACTGGTCAGATCTGTTCATCTCCCAATACAATGTTCAGGTGCGGCGAATACCCTCGACTACACCACTGGTCAGATCTGTTCATCTCCCAATACAATGTTCAGGTGCGGCGAATACCCTCGACTACACCACTGGTCAGATCTGTTAATCTCAATACAATGTTCAGGTGCGGCGAATACCCTCGCCTACACCACTGGTCAGATCTGTTCATCTCCCAATACAATGTTCAGGTGCGGCGAATACCCTCGACTACACCACTGGTCAGATCTGTTCATCTCCCAATACAATGTTCAGGTGCGGCGAATACCCTCGACTACACCACTGGTCAGATCTGTTCATCTCAATACAATGTTCAGGTGCGGCGAATACCCTCGACTACACCACTGGTCAGATCTGTTCATCTCAATACAATGTTCAGGTGCGGCGAATACCCTCGACTACACCACTGGTCAGATCTGTTCATCTCCCAATACAATGTTCAGGTGCGGCGAATACCCTCGACTACACCACTGGTCAGATCTGTTCATCTCAATACAATGTTCAGGTGCGGCGAATACCCTCGACTACACCACTGGTCAGATCTGTTCATCTCAATACAATGTTCAGGTGCGGCGAATACCCTCGACTACACCACTGGTCAGATCTGTTCATCTCAATACAATGTTCAGGTGCGGCGAATACCCTCGACTACACCACTGGTCAGATCTGTTCATCTCCCAATACAATGTTCAGGTGCGGCGAATACCCTCGACTACACCACTGGTCAGATCTGTTCATCTCCCAATACAATGTTCAGGTGCGGCGAATACCCTCGACTACACCACTGGTCAGATCTGTTCATCTCAATACAATGTTCAGGTGCGGCGAATACCCTCGACTACACCACTGGTCAGATCTGTTCATCTCAATACAATGTTCAGGTGCGGCGAATACCCTCGACTACACCACTGGTCAGATCTGTTCATCTCAATACAATGTTCAGGTGCGGCGAATACCCTCGACTACACCACTGGTCAGATCTGTTCATCTCAATACAATGTTCAGGTGCGGCGAATACCCTCGACTACACCACTGGTCAGATGTTCATCTCAATACAATGTTCAGGTGCGGCGAATACCCTCGCCTACACCACTGGTCAGATCTGTTCATCTCAATACAATGTTCAGGTGCGGCGAATACCCTCGACTACACCACTGGTCAGATCTGTTCATCTCAATACAATGTTCAGGTGCGGCGAATACCCTCGACTACACCACTGGTCAGATCTGTTCATCTCAATACAATGTTCAGGTGCGGCGAATACCCTCGACTACACCACTGGTCAGATCTGTTCATCTCAATACAATGTTCAGGTGCGGCGAATACCCTCGACTACACCACTGGTCAGATCTGTTCATCTCCCAATACAATGTTCAGGTGCGGCGAATACCCTCGACTACACCACTGGTCAGATCTGTTCATCTCCCAATACAATGTTCAGGTGCGGCGAATACCCTCGACTACACCACTGGTCAGATCTGTTCATCTCAATACAATGTTCAGGTGCGGCGAATACCCTCGACTACACCACTGGTCAGATCTGTTCATCTCAATACAATGTTCAGGTGCGGCGAATACCCTCGACTACACCACTGGTCAGATCTGTTCATCTCAATACAATGTTCAGGTGTGGCGAATACCCTCGACTACACCACTGGTCAGATCTGTTCATCTCAATACAATGTTCAGGTGCGGCGAATACCCTCGACTACACCACTGGTCAGATCTGTTCATCTCAATACAATGTTCAGGTGCGGCGAATACCCTCGCCTACACCACTGGTCAGATCTGTTCATCTCAATACAATGTTCAGGTGCGGCGAATAACCTCGACTACACCACTGGTCAGATCTGTTCATCTCAATACAATGTTCAGGTGCGGCGAATACCCTCGACTACACCACTGGTCAGATCTGTTCATCTCAATACAATGTTCAGGTGCGGCGAATACCCTCGACTACACCACTGGTCAGATCTGTTCATCTCAATACAATGTTCAGGTGCGGCGAATACCCTCGACTACACCACTGGTCAGATCTGTTCATCTCAATACAATGTTCAGGTGCGGCGAATACCCTCGACTACACCACAAGTCAGATCTGTTCATCTCAATACAATGTTCAGGTGCGGCGAACACCCTCGACTACACCACTGGTCAGATCTGTTCATCTCGCAATACAATGTTCAGGTGCGGCGAATACCCTCGACTACACCACTGGTCAGATCTGTTCATCTCAATACAATGTTCAGGTGCGGCGAATACCCTCGACTACACCACTGGTCAGATCTGTTCATCTCAATACAATGTTCAGGTGCGGCGAATACCCTCGACTACACCACTGGTCAGATCTGTTCATCTCAATACAATGTTCAGGTGCGGCGAATACCCTCGACTACACCACTGGTCAGATCTGTTCATCTCAATACAATGTTCAGGTGCGGCGAACACCCTCGACTACACCACTGGTCAGATCTGTTCATCTCCCAATACAATGTTCAGGTGCGGCGAATACCCTCGACTTCACCACTGGTCAGATCTGTTCATCTCAATACAATGTTCAGGTGCGGCGAATACCCTCGACTACACCACTGGTCAGATCTGTTCATCTCAATACAATGTTCAGGTGCGGCGAATACCCTCGACTACACCACTGGTCAGATCTGTTCATCTCCCAATACAATGTTCAGGTGCGGCGAATACCCTCGACTACACCACTGGTCAGATCTGTTCATCTCAATACAATGTTCAGGTGCGGCGAATACCCTCGACTACACCACTGGTCAGATCTGTTCATCTCAATACAATGTTCAGGTGCGGCGAATACCCTCGACTACACCACTGGTCAGATCTGTTCATCTCAATACAATGTTCAGGTGCGGCGAATACCCTCGACTACACCACTGGTCAGATCTGTTCATCTCAATACAATGTTCAGGTGCGGCGAATACCCTCGACTACACCACTGGTCAGATCTGTTCATCTCAATACAATGTTCAGGTACGGCGAATACCCTCGACTACACCACTGGTCAGATCTGTTCATCTCCCAATACAATGTTCAGGTGCGGCGAATACCCTCGCCTACACCACTGGTCAGATCTGTTCATCTCAATACAATGTTCAGGTGCGGCGAATACCCTCGACTACACCACTGGTCAGATCTGTTCATCTCAATACAATGTTCAGGTGCGGCGAATACCCTCGACTACACCACTGGTCAGATCTGTTCATCTCAATACAATGTTCAGGTGCGGCGAATACCCTCGACTACACCACTGGTCAGATCTGTTCATCTCAATACAATGTTCAGGTGCGGCGAATACCCTCGACTACACCACTGGTCAGATCTGTTCATCTCAATACAATGTTCAGGTGCGGCGAATACCCTCGACTACACCACTGGTCAGATCTGTTCATCTCAATACAATGTTCAGGTACGGCGAATACCCTCGACTACACCACTGGTCAAATCTGTTCATCTCCCAATACAATGTTCAGGTGCGGCGAATACCCTCGACTACACCACTGGTCAGATCTGTTCATCTCCCAATACAATGTTCAGGTGCGGCGAATACCCTCGACTACACCACTGGTCAGATCTGTTCATCTCCCAATACAATGTTCAGGTGCGGCGAATACCCTCGACTACACCACTGGTCAGATCTGTTCATCTCAATACAATGTTCAGGTGCGGCGAATACCCTCGACTACACCACTGGTCAGATCTGTTCATCTCAATACAATGTTCAGGTGCGGCGAATACCCTCGACTACACCACTGGTCAGATCTGTTCATCTCAATACAATGTTCAGGTGTGGCGAATACCCTCGACTACACCACTGGTCAGATCTGTTCATCTCAATACAATGTTCAGGTGCGGCGAATACCCTCGACTACACCACTGGTCAGATCTGTTCATCTCAATACAATGTTCAGGTGCGGCGAATACCCTCGCCTACACCACTGGTCAGATCTGTTCATCTCAATACAATGTTCAGGTGCGGCGAATAACCTCGACTACACCACTGGTCAGATCTGTTGATCTCAATACAATGTTCAGGTGCGGCGAATACCCTCGACTACACCACTGGTCAGATCTGTTCATCTCAATACAATGTTCAGGTGCGGCGAATACCCTCGACTACACCACTGGTCAGATCTGTTCATCTCAATACAATGTTCAGGTGCGGCGAATACCCTCGACTACACCACTGGTCAGATCTGTTCATCTCAATACAATGTTCAGGTGCGGCGAATACCCTCGACTACACCACAAGTCAGATCTGTTCATCTCAATACAATGTTCAGGTGCGGCGAACACCCTCGACTACACCACTGGTCAGATCTGTTCATCTCGCAATACAATGTTCAGGTGCGGCGAATACCCTCGACTACACCACTGGTCAGATCTGTTCATCTCAATACAATGTTCAGGTGCGGCGAATACCCTCGACTACACCACTGGTCAGATCTGTTCATCTCAATACAATGTTCAGGTGCGGCGAATACCCTCGACTACACCACTGGTCAGATCTGTTCATCTCAATACAATGTTCAGGTGCGGCGAATACCCTCGACTACACCACTGGTCAGATCTGTTCATCTCAATACAATGTTCAGGTGCGGCGAACACCCTCGACTACACCACTGGTCAGATCTGTTCATCTCCCAATACAATGTTCAGGTGCGGCGAATACCCTCGACTTCACCACTGGTCAGATCTGTTCATCTCAATACAATGTTCAGGTGCGGCGAATACCCTCGACTACACCACTGGTCAGATCTGTTCATCTCAATACAATGTTCAGGTGCGGCGAATACCCTCGACTACACCACTGGTCAGATCTGTTCATCTCCCAATACAATGTTCAGGTGCGGCGAATACCCTCGACTTCACCACTGGTCAGATCTGTTCATCTCAATACAATGTTCAGGTGCGGCGAATACCCTCGACTACACCACTGGTCAGATCTGTTCATCTCAATACAATGTTCAGGTGCGGCGAATACCCTCGACTACACCACTGGTCAGATCTGTTCATCTCAATACAATGTTCAGGTGCGGCGAATCCCCTCGACTACACCACTGGTCAGATCTGTTCATCTCAATACAATGTTCAGGTGCGGCGAATACCCTCGACTACACCACTGGTCAGATCTGTTCATCTCAATACAATGTTCAGGTACGGCGAATACCCTCGACTACACCACTGGTCAGATCTGTTCATCTCCCAATACAATGTTCAGGTGCGGCGAATACCCTCGCCTACACCACTGGTCAGATCTGTTCATCTCAATACAATGTTCAGGTGCGGCGAATACCCTCGACTACACCACTGGTCAGATCTGTTCATCTCCCAATACAATGTTCAGGTGCGGCGAATACCCTCGACTACACCACTGGTCAGATCTGTTCATCTCAATACAATGTTCAGGTGCGGCGAATACCCTCGACTACACCACTGGTCAGATCTGTTCATCTCAATACAATGTTCAGGTGCGGCGAATACCCTCGACTACACCACTGGTCAGATCTGTTCATCTCAATACAATGTTCAGGTACGGCGAATACCCTCGACTACACCACTGGTCAGATCTGTTCATCTCAATACAATGTTCAGGTGCGGCGAATACCCTCGACTACACCACTGGTCAGATCTGTTCATCTCAATACAATGTTCAGGTGCGGCGAATACCCTCGACTACACCACTGGTCAGATCTGTTCATCTCAATACAATGTTCAGGTGCAGCGAATACCCTCGACTACACCACTGGTCAGATCTGTTCATCTCCCAATACAATGTTCAGGTGCGGCGAATACCCTCGACTACACCACTGGTCAGATCTGTTCATCTCAATACAATGTTCAGGTGCGGCGATTACCCTCGACTACACCACTGGTCAGATCTGTTCATCTCAATACAATGTTCAGGTGCGGCGAATACCCTCGACTACACCACTGGTCAGATCTGTTCATCTCAATACAATGTTCAGGTGCGGCGAATACCCTCGACTACACCACTGGTCAGATCTGTTCATCTCAATACAATGTTCAGGTGCGGCGAATACCCTCGACTACACCACTGGTCAGATCTGTTCATCTCAATACAATGTTCAGGTGCGGCGAATACCCTCGACTACACCACTGGTCAGATCTGTTCATCTCAATACAATGTTCAGGTGCGGCGAATACCCTCGACTACACCACTGGTCAGATCTGTTCATCTCAATACAATGTTCAGGTGCGGCGAATACCCTCGACTACACCACTGGTCAGATCTGTTCATCTCAATACAATGTTCAGGTGCGGCGAATACCCTCGACTACACCACTGGTCAGATCTGTTCATCTCAATACAATGTTCAGGTGCGGCGAATATCCTCGACTACACCACTGGTCAGATCTGTTCATCTCCCAATACAATGTTCAGGTGCGGCGAATACCCTCGACTACACCACTGGTCAGATCTGTTCATCTCAATACAATGTTCAGGTGCGGCGAATACCCTCGACTACACCACTGGTCAGATCTGTTCATCTCCCAATACAATGTTCAGGTGCGGCGAATACCCTCGCCTACACCACTGGTCAGATCTGTTCATCTCAATACAATGTTCAGGTGCGGCGAATACCCTCGACTACACCACTGGTCAGATCTGTTCATCTCAATACAATGTTCAGGTGCGGCGAATACCCTCGACTACACCACTGGTCAGATCTGTTCATCTCAATACAATGTTCAGGTGCGGCGAATACCCTCGACTACACCACTGGTCAGATCTGTTCATCTCAATACAATGTTCAGGTACGGCGAATACCCTCGACTACACCACTGGTCAAATCTGTTCATCTCAATACAATGTTCAGGTGCGGCGAATACCCTCGACTACACCACTGGTCAGATCTGTTCATCTCCCAATACAATGTTCAGGTGCGGCGAATACCCTCGACTACACCACTGGTCAGATCTGTTCATCTCAATACAATGTTCAGGTGCGGCGAATACCCTCGACTACACCACTGGTCAGATCTGTTCATCTCAATACAATGTTTAGGTGCGGCGAATACCCTCGACTACACTACTGGTCAGATCTGTTCATCTCAATACAATGTTCAGGTGCGGCGAATACCCTCGACTACACCACTGGTCAGATCTGTTCATCTCAATACAATGTTCAGGTGCGGCGAATACCCTCGACTACACTACTGGTCAGATCTGTTCATCTCAATACAATGTTCAGGTGCGGCGAATACCCTCGACTACACCACTGGTCAGATCTGTTCATCTCAATACAATGTTCAGGTGCGGCGAATACCCTCGACTACACCACTGGTCAGATCTGTTCATCTCAATACAATGTTCAGGTGCGGCGAATACCCTCGACTACACCACTGGTCAGATCTGTTCATCTCCCAATACAATGTTCAGGTGCGGCGAATACCCTCGACTACACCACTGGTCAGATCTGTTCATCTCAATACAATGTTCAGGTGCGGCGAATACCCTCGACTACACCACTGGTCAGATCTGTTCATCTCAATACAATGTTCAGGTGCGGCGAATCCCCTCGACTACACCACTGGTCAGATCTGTTCATCTCAATACAATGTTCAGGTGCGGCGAATACCCTCGACTACACCACTGGTCAGATCTGTTCATCTCAATACAATGTTCAGGTGCGGCGAATCCCCTCGACTACACCACTGGTCAGATCTGTTCATCTCAATACAATGTTCAGGTGCGGCGAATACCCTCGACTACACCACTGGTCAGATCTGTTCATCTCAATACAATTCAACGAGTGAAACAACGCGTGAAATCGACGTGTACTTGGATCCAGCTGATGCGTGCCGAGCGTTCAACAGGTATTCGCCACACGGCGCGGCGGTGTCGACACAGATCGTGAAGAAGATCCTCGGTAACTATGGTAACGGTACATCATCTGTGGAAGTCGGTCGTCTGTCTCAGCCTCCAGTGGACCAATCACACGGCCCGGTGAATCATGCAGCCAATACTCTCCGTTCACTTATCACTAACAGCCGTAGTTGTTTATTGGTACAAGTGACACGATATTGGATTTTATGTAGCACAATTTTTATGAACGATTTTCAATTTCTGTCTATATATTTTTATAACTTCAAGGACCAGTTTTTTTAATACTCTGCTAAATTTTAAACAGTTGATTAGGACTATATTGTCATGGCAACAATTCCAATAACATCCTTGAATGAGTTGAACAGCTAGAATTGAAAGACCGGCCCTAAAAGGCTTTTTATTGATGACGTATCTACTGTTTTTTAGGAAGCATTGCTATACGTAGGTAGGTATAATCTAAGATACCAAGTTATATTTAATTTCGTATTTTCACGAACATATTAATTATTCCCGAAATAAGCGCTTAGGTACCTAGATACCTATGATTATTTACACTTCAACAATGTCCTAATTATGAATTTGGTAAATTTCATTCATTTCTCAATTTTGTTGATTATTATTCTGATTATGTAGGTATTCATAGTTTGCTCGAGCTTCTTTTGTTTTACATCAACAATGTAAAAAAGTATATTTCCGGCCATTTTGGTGTACAGCTGTCAAGTTGATTTAAACTAATTATTATCGGTTTGTTGAAGATATAGTTTGTAAATGAGTGGTTTTATAGCTAAAAGAACTTCTTCTGCAGCCTGCAATTGCACAGGTAACCATAAATATTATCAAAAATATACTGAAAAACAGATTGACTGCCGTTCTGACATGTTACACCAAGATGGCCGCTCAACAATGAGATGATGTCACGAGCAAACTATGAATAGATACCTTAGTCTGAGGCAGAGATGTTTTGAAAATACTGTTACTATTCCTTGTTAAATGTAAATAACTAGGTATGTTTTAATTCCGGACTTATAAATACCACACACATATCGTGAAGAGTCGCTCCGATCCTTGACACTAAGCAGATATCAAGTAGGTACAGCAAAATTCATTAATAAAATAGTCAAACAGACCAATATCGAAATTACCTAGTGTTTATATTTTCAAAAAAATGTCACATTCATTTTGATTTTCCAGATCTACTCGTATTTTCCCTATTACTGTAAAACACAAAAAGTTCTGGAAAAGCAAACTCTATGTGAACTTCATTATTTAGAAAGCAGAGTTGCCTAGATTATTTCTTCACTGGTCTTGCACGGTCTTTGAACTTGGATTTTCAAGGAGTGAAAATATTTCACGATCAATTAATTGATCTCAGTCTTATGCAGAAACACCATTGAAACTAGATATTGAAGTCATTTGAAAGAGTTCTGTCGACGAAGCTTGTTCAAGTACTTGCAAAACAATGGCTAATACCAGAAATATCACCCGAGTTTTCAGCACCGTCCCCATTCAGTTCCTGCAGAATCCATCTCTGATCCAGAGAAGATCTGTAATACACGCTCCAGGTAAAATCTTAGACAGGAGCTTCAGTGCTCATCAGTTGTGTGTTTCAATCAAGAGAATCACAGCGCATTGTCTGTATCTTACGGAGTGATGAAAACAGTCGGAGGAAATGAGCAAATCATTGCAAGACAAACAAACACATTTTCCTGTACGTAGTGTTTACAAATACAACACAACAGTAGGACAATTAAAGTCCAATCATTGAATATTAAATCCTCGATGCACATTCGAGGGTATAATCATACAGCAACTCAATGCAGTTTTCCCTGTTGACCTCGGGGCTTGGGTATTGGTTTACCCTCTGCACTCGCAGCTATCACATGAGATATTATCACATCGTTCTATTGTCGACCTTAGCAAAACAGCAACCCAAATACCTGCAATATTGTTCCCAAACCAGACTCTGAGCTGAAATTCTACCTTCAAGGCGAGTTTTTACATATATCTTGTATTTTAAAAGTGCGCGTTTACTCTTTATTGCTGAGGATGAAACAAATATTAGATACGTTTATTATTTTAAAAATGTTCACAAATCGAATGGTTGAAAAGTCTGATGAATGTAGGAAATGCTATCTGTGTTTGTAATTGAGTGCAAGATGGTTTATGATAGTTAGCGTCTGCAGGAGGATTTGACTGCTTGAAGTGCATCACAGCTCCAAGATGGCGGCCAGCACTTTCACTACCGAGTTATGCGGATTTCTATATTCCCTTCTCTTTCCGTGTCGGCTTCACAGCTAATTGATTCCAGCAGCTAGATCGTTCAGACTCCTGAGACGAACATTTTCGACGTCACAACATTATACAAAACATGTTCTTCTTCTATGTCAAAATGTCGAATAAACTTCGAAACTTGCCACTTTGTGTAGATCCAGCATGACTAAAATCTGTATTTTTGTGTAAATTCCATTCTTTACATCCATTCCAAATCAGTCACTTCGTTCTCAAGTCAAATGAAAAGTAATCGCATTTGAAACATTGAAAACCCTGAATTCTTTCACCAGAAGACATGCAAGCAATATTCCCAGCACTTGATGCTCTTATCACTGCCCGTGTAAAGCAACAGAACATTTAATTACTGATTACTACACATGCTCTTGCATTGTAATTACTCAAAGTGATTGCAATAAAATACAATGACAATAATTAATGCATAAAACTACTTCAATAGGTACCATTATATTCTCAAAGTACAAGATAATGGCAAAGGTTACGACGAGCTTTTCTGGCTGAACATTTCAATCCAATGTTCAAAGCGTGCAGATTTCATCCAAGCATTTTTTGATAAATGACGAATGTAAAACAATTGTTCGGAGGGCCCTCTTTGTCGTTGCCATTGAATCCGGCCCCGGTGGGACCAATGATTGCCGAGTTGAAACCCGATACAAGTATTCTTGCTGAAGTGAAAGTGAGCCAACTTCACAAAGCATTACATTATTCTGCAGTCGCCGAATTGCCATTTATAACATTTCAATGATATAGCTGTTGCTTATCGCCCCGTGTGTTCGCAGCCTAAAGGATGTACCTCGCACATGAAGACCTGGTTCACATCACACACTTGATCCTTATGAAGACCAGGTTCACATCACACACTTGATCCTTATGAAGACCAGGTTCACATCACACACTTGATCCTTATGAAGACCTGGTTCACATCACACACTTGATCCTTATGAAGACCTGGTTCACATCACACACTTGATCCTTATGAAGACCTGGTTCACATCACACACTTGATCCTTATGAAGACCTGGTTCACATCACACACTTGATCCTTGTGAAGACCTGGTTCACATCACACACTTGATCCTTGTGAAGACCTGGTTCACATCACACACTTGATCCTTATGAAGACCTGGTTCACATCACACACTTGATCCTTGTGAAGACCTGGTTCACATCACACACTTGATCCTTGTGAAGACCTGGTTCACATCACACACTTGATCCTTGTGAAGACCTGGTTCACATCACACACTTGATCCTTGTGAAGACCTGGTTCACATCACACACTTGATCCTTATGAAGACCTGGTTCACATCACACACTTGATCCTTGTGAAGACCTGGTTTACATCACACACTTGATCCTTGTGAAGACCTGGTTCACATCACACACTTGATCCTTGTGAAGACCTGGTTCACATCACACACTTGATCCTTGTGAAGACCTGGTTCACATCACACACTTGATCCTTGTGAAGACCTGGTTCACATCACACACTTGATCCTTGTGAAGACCTGGTTCACATCACACACTTGATCCTTATGAAGACCTGGTTCACATCACACACTTGATCCTTGTGACGACCTGGTTCACATCACACATCCTTATGAAGACCTGGTTCACATCACACACTTGATCCTTATGAAGACCTGGTTCACATCACACACTTGATCCTTATGAAGACCTGGTTCACATCACACACTTGATCCTTGTGAAGACCTGGTTCACATCACACACTTGATCCTTGTGAAGACCTGGTTCACATCACACACTTGATCCTTATGAAGACCTGGTTCACATCACACACTTGATCCTTATGAAGACCTGGTTCACATCACACACTTGATCCTTATGAAGACCTGGTTCACATCACACACTTGATCCTTACAGAAACTGATATCTTTGACCATTCTTTTCATTGACAAGACAGATTAAACAAAGCCAAGTTCCTATAAGTTGCTCGAGATAAGTGTGCAATGTGAACCAGGTAAAAGGGCAGAACCTCTTGAGCATAGAGTCCAGTCAGAGGCCAATTCTTGAGATTCACGTTTTCAAACCGTTTTACGTTTGCATTCCTATAAAACTTTAAACAGTTGACAACTATTCCTTAGCCTTCAGAAAACGTGAATCTTATGAATTGGCCCCCAGAGCCATGTGTAAATGTATGTACTAAAGTGTCCAGCCAGCCAGAGCCCTGTTATGTTGCTAAGTAAAGTGTCCAGCCAGAGCCCTGTTATGTTGCTAAGTAAAGTGTCCAGCCAGAGCCATGTTATGTTGCTAAGTAAAGTGTCCAGCCAGAGCCCTGTTATGTTGCTAAGTAAAGTGTCCAGCCAGAGCCATGTTATGTTGCTAAGTAAAGTGTCCAGCCAGAGCCATGTTATGCTGCTAAGTAAAGTGTCCAGCCAGAGCCATGTTATGTTGCTAAGTAAAGTGTCCAGCCAGAGCCCTGTTATGTTGCTAAGTAAAGTGTCCAGCCAGAGCCATGTTATGTTGCTAAGTAAAGTGTCCAGCCAGAGCCCTGTTATGTTGCTAAGTAAAGTGTCCAGCCAGAGCCATGTTATGTTGCTAAGTAAAGTGTCCAGCCAGAGCCCTGTTATGTTGCTAAGTAAAGTGTCCAGCCAGAGCCATGTTATGTTGCTAAGTAAAGTGTCCAGCCAGAGCCCTGTTATGCTGCTAAGTAAAGTGTCCAGCCAGAGCCCTGTTATGTTGCTAAGTAAAGTGTCCAGCCAGAGCCATGTTATGTTGCTAAGTAAAGTGTCCAGCCAGAGCCCTGTTATGTTGCTAAGTAAAGTGTCCAGCCAGAGCCATGTTATGTTGCTAAGTAAAGTGTCCAGCCAGAGCCCTGTTATGCTGCTAAGTAAAGTGTCCAGCCAGAGCCATGTTATGTTGCTAAGTAAAGTGTCCAGCCACCACCGCGTCGAGTTGCAACCCACCGCCGCCGCGTTATGAAATCGCGGACACGGGTTATTCGCGCGAGGAAACTTTCTACGCGCACGACTCCTGACGTATCTGCCATTGTTTAGTAAATCAAAAGCATTAGCAACATCGGCGAGCCGAGACACACATTTCAAATGTGACAATTGCACAATCGCCGTGCCGTTTTCCCGTCAACCGTCTCTTATTTTACTTCAGTTTATGCGCGTGTACCTGCGAGCAACCTTGAGCGGGCGAATAACAGGCTGTGTGGACACAGTTGGGAGATTTGAATGTCTAATTCTGAAGCTGTGGATTCAGATCGCCATTGTTGCGGCGGGAAGAAAGTGAGAGATGAGCGAGCGCAGGTGAAAGGGGCCACTCGGACTCGACTTTCATTGCGATTCGATTGTCAAATAATCCCAATCTGTATCAATCCGCCAGGTAAAGTCCAGCTGAGAGACGGAGTATTGAAGTAACCTACTAACAGCTCGCATGATATAAGAAACACAACAGATCGCCTGGGGCAAATACCTCGTGAGCGTTCCCTTCAGCAGCGGGTTGGCTCCATCCATGTAGTACGACCCCATCATCTTGTAATCCGCTTAGAGGGTCAACCACTCATTTGTCACGCAGTAATCAATCACACAATCACCAAGAACTTCACTGTGTTGCACAACCACAGCTGCGAGAGCTTGCTTGGCCACATTGTGTCGCTCACTGCACTGCACTTCACACACACTTCACACACACCAACATGTCGTGCTGATAACACACGCGGACATCACACGCGGAAGTGCGCGCCTGACACTGACAGCAGATATGACACGGCACGGCGCGCGATACGACTGCGCAGGCGGTCGGCCACGGAATGAGCCGCCGAGAAAGGTGAATCCAGAGTGGCCTTGATATTAAGTGAACCACTGGCTGGCTGCTACTCGTTCACCTAGTTTCACTTATTACACTTCACATTACACTAACCCACTAGGCATGAGATGAGACGCATCTTATGACAGCGATTATCTCGACCAGTTTTATCGACACTGTCAACGCAACACGCGAGGAGCAAAGTAACATTGAATGTACTTGGAATAAAAACAAGCTCTTATCTCTCTGATTTGTAAAAGGGGACTCTGCAATCAGCAAATGTTTACTAGCGCCGAGGATAGTAAATCAAAACGCGGCTATTCAGATGTTACCTGCCTGTGGGTTGGCGTATGAGTGAGTTATGTCCGCCAATTGAACATGTTGCAACGTATAATAGACCCGAGTGGCCGTGAGTTTGGCGAAATGTTTTCACGTTGAACCTACGAGAAATTCGGTAAGAAATTGTCAAACGGTCCCAAAAGAAGGCGTGAAGCTCAAAATTGATCCAAAACAAAGGTATGAGATATAGAAGCAATACAAATGTAGATAAACAGACAAATTGCTCTTTGCTCTATCTATTTAAAATGAAATTATTGTACTACGCCCACATACCCTGTATGACGTAATAGTAAAGCGTCTCCTCAAAAGCTTCTATTCTCTACTGACAATGAAATAGTTAATCTGTGCCATCATGCGTTTTATCAATGTGTAGCGAATCGTGATCTTTTCAGAGAACTGCGATTTTGTTTTGATACCTTTGGCGTCATCAATGAATATCGAATGAAAAGTCGATGCGAGTTCGGTGCATCTGACTGAGGAGATGGATATTCGGCCGTGTTGTGCGCAATGAGGTGCGTGTTGCTTGCGCTTGCGCTTGCGCCACATGAGAGCAAGAATGTGCGAACAAACCGTTACTCGCCGTCCCGCTGGCTCTGTGGCTCACGGGGTCAAACAGCGCATGCGTGATGTCCTGGCTCAGGGGTGGCAGGGAGAAGCAGGATTCTACCCAGATAAAAACTTGGGTTTTTGGAAAAAAGCGTTTTGTTTTCAAAATAAAATTACAAAAAAAAATTGAAATATTTTATTAAGTTTTTTAACTCCGGTCAAGTAAGTATTAAGTTATAATTAATAGTATAAGTTTATGGGTAAAATTCAAAATTTAAAAAGGCACGTTAAAAATATCCCGCAATTAAAAACCTCTAGATTTAGTGTCCCTAATCGCTAATCGCAAATTCCAATTTCCTGTCGCAATTAAATGTTGCAAACTTCCTAGCTCTAGTGTTGAGCATCATTTATATTGAAAATTACTGCAAATTATAGCTAATGTTACTCAATAACATTAAAAAACGAAACCAAACACCCAAAAAACTCAGCGCAAATCATTTTTGAAAACAAAATAGTATTTTCCAGCCCTGAGGGATGCTCTTCGAACCCTGAGGGATGCTCTTCCAACCCTGAGGGATGCTCTTCCAACCCTGAGGGATGCTCTTCCAACCCTGAGGGATGCTCTTCCAACCCTGAGGGATGCTCTTCCAACCCTGAGGGATGCTCTTCCAACCCTGAGGGATGCTCTTCCAACCCTGAGGGATGCTCTTCCAACCCTGAGGGATGCTCTTCCAACCCTGAGGGATGCTCTTCCAACCCTGAGGGATGCTCTTCCAACCCTGAGGGCTCTTTGAACCCGAGTTCCTGTCAGCCGATACAGAATCAGCCGCGATGAGAACGATGTCGTGCGACAACTGCTCATTTACATGATACCACCCCAGGACTCACACACAGTCGGACTCACGCTCGTCGTCTTCGGCCAAACAACCAGCCAGCTCGACATTTTATTTCAGAAGAGAAAGATTTCAGAGTTACTTTCATTTGTTCTGAACCGTCAAATGGCAGAATAATACTCGTAACTCCAACACATGAGCATGGCATGTTACATGCGAAAACCAATAGCCAGAAGAAAACGAAGAGAACAGATCAGCAAATCAGTGGTCGTAGTTGGAGTTGGACTGATGATTCGGTGAAACTTGAGTTGGTAATTGCTACTAATTACTCGTGGCTATGAACGACGCGATTAGATAAGGCGGGTGGGTGTCCGTCCAGGCAACAGGTGTCATTGTTATCACTCAGCATAATCAATCAGCAGGCAATGCGTGAGATTCAACAATCATTCATCTATATTCTATGCGGAGGTCAACAAAAAGATAGGGAAAAGACTTCATTTCATTTCATGTATTTTTAATGGATTCAAATACATTACATATTTGATGGGACCCAGAAAATCTGTAGAAATGTAGTGAAAAAATATAAAACCCATGTATCGAACCGAGCCCTTCTGGGGGTCAGCCCCTACCAGCTTCTGCCAGAAATGTTTGTTTTATTTTATTCTGTAATAATTAGACTAGTGCGTATTGTAATCATAGCAATAATAGTTTCTGTATTGACGACGTCCATTATACCGTGCCTACCTGTCAACGGGCAAATAAAGAAGAAACACTCTAATTATACGAGAATTCCTATCTCTTCTCTAGCTCAATGAAGTTAGCAGCAGTTTGAACATTGCTATTCGCGTTTGGCTCCAGAACCAAGTTCCAGCCCGGGTTCCAGATGATTTCTTATTCCAAACAGCGCAGAAACTTTCCAACAAGTAGGGGGGGGGGGGGGGGAGAGAGAAAAACAATTTTTTATAATAATAAAACTTGTAGGGACAGTTGATGTTATCACGAACAAGCTGGGTGAAACACAAATGCTAATTGTACAGGTCCAAGGACAAACTTGATTGTGACGCATATTGGGCATGAATCGAATGGGACATGTTCCAGTGTCAGAACGTTACAGACTTTTCACTCCAACACATAGATGATTGTCCCTCCCACCTACATGCAGTTCCATAACAATAACAGAAACGCTCCTAGGGGAATAAAAACTGTTTTCGGTGTGAAATCAACTCTATACCCTGAGAACGCGTGTACCTACGCAGATAATCAAGTCGTTGACCGAACATTGATTGACTCTTTGTCTCCTGATAACGCGTTGATATCTCCTGCCGTGGCAACGCTGATACCTACGTCACTCGGGGCTCAATTCCTTCCGCATAGACTTGGAAACCCTGGCATTACAGTGTCATTTCAAACCGACGCCCTGGCTGGACAGCTTTCTAAGCAGGCAATGATCTTTACAAGTCAGCATCCACACATTTATACAAATGGACAAGAAAACGTGCATTATGATCAGGTACAAAAAATACCAGAAACTAACTATAAATTTCAAAATGATTACATTACCCAATAATGAGTACGTTCATCGTTATCTGGTCACAAAGCAGTCAATTTCAAGGTTTGAACGACAAGGTTTGAACGACAAGGTTTGAACGACAAGGTTTGAACGACAAGGTTTGACTAATTGCATATATTTTAAATATACCAATTAACTCCACCATGCTATTCAGAAAGCTGTTAGTCTTGTCACGCAAAACCTCGCGTAAGGAGGCAAATAATTAAGGCATGATGTCTCCTCAGATTGATTATTTTATTTAGACATTAATAAAAGACAAATTATCACTTAATACTTATGTACCTATAATCATTTGACAAATACGATAAAATGATACCGAGGGTCTATTAGACTAGAGTCGTGTCACATGCAAATGTCGACGGTACTTTGGATTATTGCGTATTATTCGAGAGTTCGCAAGTTTAGAGAAAACGTTTAGTTGAATGAAGGTGCAGTACTAGATACATTAGAAACTTTTCCATAAAATATGTATCTATGAATATATGTTTATAATGTATCGTCAAATCATTTGCTCTCATTGTATCCTCAACCATTTATTGTCCGTCCCTTGTTCGATGTCGTTTACAACCTTGTTACTCTTAGCCCTCTAAGGGTTGTAAAAATCCGTTCCAAAGAAATGGACCTTGAGTGGGTGAAAATGTAGATACATTTGAGGGTCTATTGGCACTGCGGCAGAGCTGATACAGAGAGCATTCCACAGCTGAGGTTTGTTTTGATACTTTTACGTTTTTACGATAGGGTCAGGTCCAATGTAAGTGAGAACAATTAGTGTCTCTAGGTCTGAAACGGACCATAATTTCCATTAATAAATAAACAAAATGACGTAAAAGTCAGTAAAATTTAGTAAAATTTTGAAAAACTTGTTCCCCTGGGCTTCAAACCATGGTCCCTACACATTTATTTTATTTTCAGCTTTATTAAGCATGTTGTCAAAATTTAGTTTTTGGCTTCAGGTAATTCTTTCTTGGACGTATACCCATAACAAACTAAGTTATTTGTGATACTAGCATAGAGGTAATGAACGGATGAATGGTTATAATGATGATGATTGTGCTAATGTTGGATGCACTGAGTGTTCGACAGCTCATCACATTGTCGCGCACAAACACCTGGGCTGGGACACTTGTGGCTCGCTAAGTGCCGACTCAATGCATCCACATGCTGCAGGAGTGGTGTTCTAATGTTGGATGCACTGAGTGTTCGACAGCTCATCACATTGTCGCGCACAAACACCTGGGCTGGGACACTTGTGGCTCGCTAAGTGCCGACTCAATGCATCCACGTGCTGCAGGAGTGGTGTTCTAATGTTGGATGCACTGAGTGTTCGACAGCTCATCACATTGTCGCGCACAAACACCTGGGCTGGGACACTTGTGGCTCGCTAAGTGCCGACTCAATGCATCCACATGCTGCAGGAGTGGTGTTCTAATGTTGGATGCACTGAGTGTTCGACAGCTCATCACATTGTCGCGCACAAACACCTGGGCTGGGACACTTGTGGCTCGCTAAGTGCCGACTCAATGCATCCACATGCTGCAGGAGTGGTGTTCTAATGTTGGATGCACTGAGTGTTCGACAGCTCATCACATTGTCGCGCACAAACACCTGGGCTGGGACACTTGTGGCTCGCTAAGTGCCGACTCAATGCATCCACATGCTGCAGGAGTTGTGTTCTAATGTTGGATGCACTGAGTGTTCGACAGCTCATCACATTGTCGCGCACAAACACCTGGGCTGGGACACTTGTGGCTCGCTAAGTGCCGACTCAATGCATCCACATGCTGCAGGAGTGGTGTTCTAATGTTGGATGCACTGAGTGTTCGACAGCTCATCACATTGTCGCGCACAAACACCTGGGCTGGGACACTTGTGGCTCGCTAAGTGCCGACTCAATGCATCCACATGCTGCAGGAGTGGTGTTCTAATGTTGGATGCACTGAGTGTTCGACAGCTCATCACATTGTCGCGCACAAACACCTGGGCTGGGACACTTGTGGCTCGCTAAGTGCCGACTCAATGCATCCACACGCTGCAGGAGTGGTGTTCTAATGTTGGATGCACTGAGTGTTCGACAGCTCATCACATTGTCGCGCACAAACACCTGGGCTGGGACACTTGTGGCTCGCTAAGTGCCGACTCAATGCATCCACATGCTGCAGGAGTGGTGTTCTAATGTTGGATGCACTGAGTGTTCGACAGCTCATCACATTGTCGCGCACAAACACCTGGGCTGGGACACTTGTGGCTCGCTAAGTGCCGACTCAATGCATCCACGTGCTGCAGGAGTGGTGTTCTAATGTTGGATGCACTGAGTGTTCGACAGCTCATCACATTGTCGCGCACAAACACCTGGGCTGGGACACTTGTGGCTCGCTAAGTGCCGACTCAATGCATCCACATGCAGCAGGAGTGGTGTTCTAATGTTGGATGCACTGAGTGTTCGACAGCTCATCACATTGTCGCGCACAAACACCTGGGCTGGGACACTTGTGGCTCGCTAAGTGCCGACTCAATGCATCCACATGCAGCAGGAGTGGTGTTCTAATGTTGGATGCACTGAGTGTTCGACAGCTCATCACATTGTCGCGCACAAACACCTGGGCTGGGACACTTGTGGCTCGCTAAGTGCCGACTCAATGCATCCACATGCTGCAGGAGTGGTGTTCTAATGTTGGATGCACTGAGTGTTCGACAGCTCATCACATTGTCGCGCACAAACACCTGGGCTGGGACACTTGTGGCTCGCTAAGTGCCGACTCAATGCATCCACATGCTGCAGGAGTGGTGTTCTAATGTTGGATGCACTGAGTGTTCGACAGCTCATCACATTGTCGCGCACAAACACCTGGGCTGGGACACTTGTGGCTCGCTAAGTGCCGACTCAATGCATCCACATGCTGCAGGAGTGGTGTTCTAATGTTGGATGCACTGAGTGTTCGACAGCTCATCACATTGTCGCGCACAAACACCTGGGCTGGGACACTTGTGGCTCGCTAAGTGCCGACTCAATGCATCCACATGCTGCAGGAGTGGTGTTCTAATGTTGGATGCACTGAGTGTTCGACAGCTCATCACATTGTCGCGCACAAACACCTGGGCTGGGACACTTGTGGCTCGCTAAGTGCCGACTCAATGCATCCACATGCTGCAGGAGTGGTGTTCTAATGTTGGATGCACTGAGTGTTCGACAGCTCATCACATTGTCGCGCACAAACACCTGGCCTCGGACACTTGTGGCTCGCTAAGTGCCGACTCAATGCATCCACACGCTGCAGGAGTGGTGTTCTAATGTTGGATGCACTGAGTGTTCGACAGCTCATCACATTGTCGCGCACAAACACCTGGGCTGGGACACTTGTGGCTCGCTAAGTGCCGACTCAATGCATCCACGTGCTGCAGGAGTGGTGTTCTAATGTTGGATGCACTGAGTGTTCGACAGCTCATCACATTGTCGCGCACAAACACCTGGGCTGGGACACTTGTGGCTCGCTAAGTGCCGACTCAATGCATCCACATGCAGCAGGAGTGGTGTTCTAATGTTGGATGCACTGAGTGTTCGACAGCTCATCACATTGTCGCGCACAAACACCTGGGCTCGGACACTTGTGGCTCGCTAAGTGCCGACTCAATGCATCCACATGCTGCAGGAGTGGTGTTCTAATGTTGGATGCACTGAGTGTTCGACAGCTCATCACATTGTCGCGCACAAACACCTGGGCTGGGACACTTGTGGCTCGCTAAGTGCCGACTCAATGCATCCACATGCTGCAGGAGTGGTGTTCTAATGTTGGATGCACTGAGTGTTCGACAGCTCATCACATTGTCGCGCACAAACACCTGGGCTGGGACACTTGTGGCTCGCTAAGTGCCGACTCAATGCATCCACACGCTGCAGGAGTGGTGTTCTAATGTTGGATGCACTGAGTGTTCGACAGCTCATCACATTGTCGCGCACAAACACCTGGGCTGGGACACTTGTGGCTCGCTAAGTGCCGACTCAATGCATCCACATGCTGCAGGAGTGGTGTTCTAATGTTGGATGCACTGAGTGTTCGACAGCTCATCACATTGTCGCGCACAAACACCTGGGCTGGGACACTTGTGGCTCGCTAAGTGCCGACTCAATGCATCCACACGCTGCAGGAGTGGTGTTCTAATGTTGGATGCACTGAGTGTTCGACAGCTCATCACATTGTCGCGCACAAACACCTGGGCTGGGACACTTGTGGCTCGCTAAGTGCCGACTCAATGCATCCACATGCTGCAGGAGTGGTGTTCTAATGTTGGATGCACTGAGTGTTCGACAGCTCATCACATTGTCGCGCACAAACACCTGGGCTGGGACACTTGTGGCTCGCTAAGTGCCGACTCAATGCATCCACATGCTGCAGGAGTGGTGTTCTAATGTTGGATGCACTGAGTGTTCGACAGCTCATCACATTGTCGCGCACAAACACCTGGGCTCGGACACTTGTGGCTCGCTAAGTGCCGACTCAATGCATCCACATGCTGCAGGAGTGGTGTTCTAATGTTGGATGCACTGAGTGTTCGACAGCTCATCACATTGTCGCGCACAAACACCTGGGCTGGGACACTTGTGGCTCGCTAAGTGCCGACTCAATGCATCCACATGCTGCAGGAGTGGTGTTCTAATGTTGGATGCACTGAGTGTTCGACAGCTCATCACATTGTCGCGCACAAACACCTGGGCTGGGACACTTGTGGCTCGCTAAGTGCCGACTCAATGCATCCACACGCTGCAGGAGTGGTGTTCTAATGTTGGATGCACTGAGTGTTCGACAGCTCATCACATTGTCGCGCACAAACACCTGGGCTGGGACACTTGTGGCTCGCTAAGTGCCGACTCAATGCATCCACATGCTGCAGGAGTGGTGTTCTAATGTTGGATGCACTGAGTGTTCGACAGCTCATCACATTGTCGCGCACAAACACCTGGGCTGGGACACTTGTGGCTCGCTAAGTGCCGACTCAATGCATCCACACGCTGCAGGAGTGGTGTTCTAATGTTGGATGCACTGAGTGTTCGACAGCTCATCACATTGTCGCGCACAAACACCTGGGCTGGGACACTTGTGGCTCGCTAAGTGCCGACTCAATGCATCCACATGCTGCAGGAGTGGTGTTCTAATGTTGGATGCACTGAGTGTTCGACAGCTCATCACATTGTCGCGCACAAACACCTGGGCTGGGACACTTGTGGCTCGCTAAGTGCCGACTCAATGCATCCACATGCTGCAGGAGTGGTGTTCTAATGTTGGATGCACTGAGTGTTCGACAGCTCATCACATTGTCGCGCACAAACACCTGGGCTCGGACACTTGTGGCTCGCTAAGTGCCGACTCAATGCATCCACATGCTGCAGGAGTGGTGTTCTAATGTTGGATGCACTGAGTGTTCGACAGCTCATCACATTGTCGCGCACAAACACCTGGGCTGGGACACTTGTGGCTCGCTAAGTGCCGACTCAATGCATCCACACGCTGCAGGAGTGGTGTTCTAATGTTGGATGCACTGAGTGTTCGACAGCTCATCACATTGTCGCGCACAAACACCTGGGCTGGGACACTTGTGGCTCGCTAAGTGCCGACTCAATGCATCCACATGCTGCAGGAGTGGTGTTCTAATGTTGGATGCACTGAGTGTTCGACAGCTCATCACATTGTCGCGCACAAACACCTGGGCTGGGACACTTGTGGCTCGCTAAGTGCCGACTCAATGCATCCACATGCTGCAGGAGTGGTGTTCTAATGTTGGATGCACTGAGTGTTCGACAGCTCATCACATTGTCGCGCACAAACACCTGGGCTGGGACACTTGTGGCTCGCTAAGTGCCGACTCAATGCATCCACATGCTGCAGGAGTGGTGTTCTAATGTTGGATGCACTGAGTGTTCGACAGCTCATCACATTGTCGCGCACAAACACCTGGGCTGGGACACTTGTGGCTCGCTAAGTGCCGACTCAATGCATCCACACGCTGCAGGAGTGGTGTTCTAATGTTGGATGCACTGAGTGTTCGACAGCTCATCACATTGTCGCGCACAAACACCTGGGCTGGGACACTTGTGGCTCGCTAAGTGCCGACTCAATGCATCCACATGCTGCAGGAGTGGTGTTCTAATGTTGGATGCACTGAGTGTTCGACAGCTCATCACATTGTCGCGCACAAACACCTGGGCTGGGACACTTGTGGCTCGCTAAGTGCCGACTCAATGCATCCACATGCTGCAGGAGTGGTGTTCTAATGTTGGATGCACTGAGTGTTCGACAGCTCATCACATTGTCGCGCACAAACACCTGGGCTGGGACACTTGTGGCTCGCTAAGTGCCGACTCAATGCATCCACATGCTGCAGGAGTGGTGTTCTAATGTTGGATGCACTGAGTGTTCGACAGCTCATCACATTGTCGCGCACAAACACCTGGGCTGGGACACTTGTGGCTCGCTAAGTGCCGACTCAATGCATCCACATGCTGCAGGAGTGGTGTTCTAATGTTGGATGCACTGAGTGTTCGACAGCTCATCACATTGTCGCGCACAAACACCTGGGCTGGGACACTTGTGGCTCGCTAAGTGCCGACTCAATGCATCCACACGCTGCAGGAGTGGTGTTCTAATGTTGGATGCACTGAGTGTTCGACAGCTCATCACATTGTCGCGCACAAACACCTGGGCTGGGACACTTGTGGCTCGCTAAGTGCCGACTCAATGCATCCACATGCTGCAGGAGTGGTGTTCTAATGTTGGATGCACTGAGTGTTCGACAGCTCATCACATTGTCGCGCACAAACACCTGGGCTGGGACACTTGTGGCTCGCTAAGTGCCGACTCAATGCATCCACATGCTGCAGGAGTGGTGTTCTAATGTTGGATGCACTGAGTGTTCGACAGCTCATCACATTGTCGCGCACAAACACCTGGGCTGGGACACTTGTGGCTCGCTAAGTGCCGACTCAATGCATCCACATGCTGCAGGAGTGGTGTTCTAATGTTGGATGCACTGAGTGTTCGACAGCTCATCACATTGTCGCGCACAAACACCTGGGCTGGGACACTTGTGGCTCGCTAAGTGCCGACTCAATGCATCCACATGCTGCAGGAGTGGTGTTCTAATGTTGGATGCACTGAGTGTTCGACAGCTCATCACATTGTCGCGCACAAACACCTGGGCTGGGACACTTGTGGCTCGCTAAGTGCCGACTCAATGCATCCACACGCTGCAGGAGTGGTGTTCTAATGTTGGATGCACTGAGTGTTCGACAGCTCATCACATTGTCGCGCACAAACACCTGGGCTGGGACACTTGTGGCTCGCTAAGTGCCGACTCAATGCATCCACGTGCTGCAGGAGTGGTGTTCTAATGTTGGATGCACTGAGTGTTCGACAGCTCATCACATTGTCGCGCACAAACACCTGGGCTGGGACACTTGTGGCTCGCTAAGTGCCGACTCAATGCATCCACACGCTGCAGGAGTGGTGTTCTAATGTTGGATGCACTGAGTGTTCGACAGCTCATCACATTGTCGCGCACAAACACCTGGGCTGGGACACTTGTGGCTCGCTAAGTGCCGACTCAATGCATCCACATGCTGCAGGAGTGGTGTTCTAATGTTGGATGCACTGAGTGTTCGACAGCTCATCACATTGTCGCGCACAAACACCTGGGCTGGGACACTTGTGGCTCGCTAAGTGCCGACTCAATGCATCCACACGCTGCAGGAGTGGTGTTCTAATGTTGGATGCACTGAGTGTTCGACAGCTCATCACATTGTCGCGCACAAACACCTGGGCTGGGACACTTGTGGCTCGCTAAGTGCCGACTCAATGCATCCACGTGCTGCAGGAGTGGTGTTCTAATGTTGGATGCACTGAGTGTTCGACAGCTCATCACATTGTCGCGCACAAACACCTGGGCTGGGACACTTGTGGCTCGCTAAGTGCCGACTCAATGCATCCACATGCTGCAGGAGTGGTGTTCTAATGTTGGATGCACTGAGTGTTCGACAGCTCATCACATTGTCGCGCACAAACACCTGGGCTCGGACACTTGTGGCTCGCTAAGTGCCGACTCAATGCATCCACATGCTGCAGGAGTGGTGTTCTAATGTTGGATGCACTGAGTGTTCGACAGCTCATCACATTGTCGCGCACAAACACCTGGGCTGGGACACTTGTGGCTCGCTAAGTGCCGACTCAATGCATCCACACGCTGCAGGAGTGGTGTTCTAATGTTGGATGCACTGAGTGTTCGACAGCTCATCACATTGTCGCGCACAAACACCTGGGCTCGGACACTTGTGGCTCGCTAAGTGCCGACTCAATGCATCCACATGCTGCAGGAGTGGTGTTCTAATGTTGGATGCACTGAGTGTTCGACAGCTCATCACATTGTCGCGCACAAACACCTGGGCTCGGACACTTGTGGCTCGCTAAGTGCCGACTCAATGCATCCACATGCTGCAGGAGTGGTGTTCTAATGTTGGATGCACTGAGTGTTCGACAGCTCATCACATTGTCGCGCACAAACACCTGGGCTGGGACACTTGTGGCTCGCTAAGTGCCGACTCAATGCATCCACACGCTGCAGGAGTGGTGTTCTAATGTTGGATGCACTGAGTGTTCGACAGCTCATCACATTGTCGCGCACAAACACCTGGGCTGGGACACTTGTGGCTCGCTAAGTGCCGACTCAATGCATCCACGTGCTGCAGGAGTGGTGTTCTAATGTTGGATGCACTGAGTGTTCGACAGCTCATCACATTGTCGCGCACAAACACCTGGGCTCGGACACTTGTGGCTCGCTAAGTGCCGACTCAATGCATCCACATGCTGCAGGAGTGGTGTTCTAATGTTGGATGCACTGAGTGTTCGACAGCTCATCACATTGTCGCGCACAAACACCTGGGCTGGGACACTTGTGGCTCGCTAAGTGCCGACTCAATGCATCCACACGCTGCAGGAGTGGTGTTCTAATGTTGGATGCACTGAGTGTTCGACAGCTCATCACATTGTCGCGCACAAACACCTGGGCTGGGACACTTGTGGCTCGCTAAGTGCCGACTCAATGCATCCACGTGCTGCAGGAGTGGTGTTCTAATGTTGGATGCACTGAGTGTTCGACAGCTCATCACATTGTCGCGCACAAACACCTGGGCTCGGACACTTGTGGCTCGCTAAGTGCCGACTCAATGCATCCACATGCTGCAGGAGTGGTGTTCTAATGTTGGATGCACTGAGTGTTCGACAGCTCATCACATTGTCGCGCACAAACACCTGGGCTGGGACACTTGTGGCTCGCTAAGTGCCGACTCAATGCATCCACGTGCTGCAGGAGTGGTGTTCTAATGTTGGATGCACTGAGTGTTCGACAGCTCATCACATTGTCGCGCACAAACACCTGGGCTCGGACACTTGTGGCTCGCTAAGTGCCGACTCAATGCATCCACATGCTGCAGGAGTGGTGTTCTAATGTTGGATGCACTGAGTGTTCGACAGCTCATCACATTGTCGCGCACAAACACCTGGGCTGGGACACTTGTGGCTCGCTAAGTGCCGACTCAATGCATCCACATGCTGCAGGAGTGGTGTGCTAATGTTGGATGCACTGAGTGTTCGACAGCTCATCACATTGTCGCGCACAAACACCTGGGCTCGGACACTTGTGGCTCGCTAAGTGCCGACTCAATGCATCCACACGCTGCAGGAGTGGTGTTCTAATGTTGGATGCACTGAGTGTTCGACAGCTCATCACATTGTCGCGCACAAACACCTGGGCTGGCACACTTGTGGCTCGCTAAGTGCCGACTCAATGCATCCACATGCTGCAGGAGTGGTGTTCTAATGTTGGATGCACTGAGTGTTCGACAGCTCATCACATTGTCGCGCACAAACACCTGGGCTGGGACACTTGTGGCTCGCTAAGTGCCGACTCAATGCATCCACATGCTGCAGGAGTGGTGTTCTAATGTTGGATGCACTGAGTGTTCGACAGCTCATCACATTGTCGCGCACAAACACCTGGGCTGGGACACTTGTGGCTCGCTAAGTGCCGACTCAATGCATCCACACGCTGCAGGAGTGGTGTTCTAATGTTGGATGCACTGAGTGTTCGACAGCTCATCACATTGTCGCGCACAAACACCTGGCCTCGGACACTTGTGGCTCGCTAAGTGCCGACTCAATGCATCCACATGCTGCAGGAGTGGTGTTCTAATGTTGGATGCACTGAGTGTTCGACAGCTCATCACATTGTCGCGCACAAACACCTGGGCTCGGACACTTGTGGCTCGCTAAGTGCCGACTCAATGCATCCACATGCTGCAGGAGTGGTGTTCTAATGTTGGATGCACTGAGTGTTCGACAGCTCATCACATTGTCGCGCACAAACACCTGGGCTGGGACACTTGTGGCTCGCTAAGTGCCGACTCAATGCATCCACATGCTGCAGGAGTGGTGTTCTAATGTTGGATGCACTGAGTGTTCGACAGCTCATCACATTGTCGCGCACAAACACCTGGGCTGGGACACTTGTGGCTCGCTAAGTGCCGACTCAATGCATCCACATGCTGCAGGAGTGGTGTTCTAATGTTGGATGCACTGAGTGTTCGACAGCTCATCACATTGTCGCGCACAAACACCTGGGCTGGGACACTTGTGGCTCGCTAAGTGCCGACTCAATGCATCCACATGCTGCAGGAGTGGTGTTCTAATGTTGGATGCACTGAGTGTTCGACAGCTCATCACATTGTCGCGCACAAACACCTGGGCTCGGACACTTGTGGCTCGCTAAGTGCCGACTCAATGCATCCACATGCTGCAGGAGTGGTGTTCTAATGTTGGATGCACTGAGTGTTCGACAGCTCATCACATTGTCGCGCACAAACACCTGGGCTGGGACACTTGTGGCTCGCTAAGTGCCGACTCAATGCATCCACATGCTGCAGGAGTGGTGTTCTAATGTTGGATGCACTGAGTGTTCGACAGCTCATCACATTGTCGCGCACAAACACCTGGGCTGGGACACTTGTGGCTCGCTAAGTGCCGACTCAATGCATCCACATGCTGCAGGAGTGGTGTTTAATGTTGGATGCACTGAGTGTTCGACAGCTCATCACATTGTCGCGCACAAACACCTGGGCTGGGACACTTGTGGCTCGCTAAGTGCCGACTCAATGCATCCACATGCTGCAGGAGTGGTGTTCTAATGTTGGATGCACTGAGTGTTCGACAGCTCATCACATTGTCGCGCACAAACACCTGGGCTGGGACACTTGTGGCTCGCTAAGTGCCGACTCAATGCATCCACATGCTGCAGGAGTGGTGTTCTAATGTTGGATGCACTGAGTGTTCGACAGCTCATCACATTGTCGCGCACAAACACCTGGGCTGGGACACTTGTGGCTCGCTAAGTGCCGACTCAATGCATCCACATGCTGCAGGAGTGGTGTTCTAATGTTGGATGCACTGAGTGTTCGACAGCTCATCACATTGTCGCGCACAAACACCTGGGCTGGGACACTTGTGGCTCGCTAAGTGCCGACTCAATGCATCCACATGCTGCAGGAGTGGTGTTCTAATGTTGGATGCACTGAGTGTTCGACAGCTCATCACATTGTCGCGCACAAACACCTGGGCTGGGACACTTGTGGCTCGCTAAGTGCCGACTCAATGCATCCACGTGCTGCAGGAGTGGTGTTCTAATGTTGGATGCACTGAGTGTTCGACAGCTCATCACATTGTCGCGCACAAACACCTGGGCTGGGACACTTGTGGCTCGCTAAGTGCCGACTCAATGCATCCACATGCAGCAGGAGTGGTGTTCTAATGTTGGATGCACTGAGTGTTCGACAGCTCATCACATTGTCGCGCACAAACACCTGGGCTGGGACACTTGTGGCTCGCTAAGTGCCGACTCAATGCATCCACGTGCTGCAGGAGTGGTGTTCTAATGTTGGATGCACTGAGTGTTCGACAGCTCATCACATTGTCGCGCACAAATACCTGGGCTGGGACACTTGTGGCTCGCTAAGTGCCGACTCAATGCATCCACATGCTGCAGGAGTGGTGTTCTAATGTTGGATGCACTGAGTGTTCGACAGCTCATCACATTGTCGCGCACAAACACCTGGGCTGGGACACTTGTGGCTCGCTAAGTGCCGACTCAATGCATCCACGTGCTGCAGGAGTGGTGTTCTAATGTTGGATGCACTGAGTGTTCGACAGCTCATCACATTGTCGCGCACAAACACCTGGGCTGGGACACTTGTGGCTCGCTAAGTGCCGACTCAATGCATCCACATGCTGCAGGAGTGGTGTTCTAATGTTGGATGCACTGAGTGTTCGACAGCTCATCACATTGTCGCGCACAAACACCTGGGCTGGGACACTTGTGGCTCGCTAAGTGCCGACTCAATGCATCCACATGCTGCAGGAGTGGTGTTCTAATGTTGGATGCACTGAGTGTTCGACAGCTCATCACATTGTCGCGCACAAACACCTGGGCTGGGACACTTGTGGCTCGCTAAGTGCCGACTCAATGCATCCACACGCTGCAGGAGTGGTGTTCTAATGTTGGATGCACTGAGTGTTCGACAGCTCATCACATTGTCGCGCACAAACACCTGGGCTGGGACACTTGTGGCTCGCTAAGTGCCGACTCAATGCATCCACATGCTGCAGGAGTGGTGTTCTAATGTTGGATGCACTGAGTGTTCGACAGCTCATCACATTGTCGCGCACAAACACCTGGGCTCGGACACTTGTGGCTCGCTAAGTGCCGACTCAATGCATCCACATGCTGCAGGAGTGGTGTTCTAATGTTGGATGCACTGAGTGTTCGACAGCTCATCACATTGTCGCGCACAAACACCTGGGCTGGGACACTTGTGGCTCGCTAAGTGCCGACTCAATGCATCCACGTGCTGCAGGAGTGGTGTTCTAATGTTGGATGCACTGAGTGTTCGACAGCTCATCACATTGTCGCGCACAAACACCTGGGCTCGGACACTTGTGGCTCGCTAAGTGCCGACTCAATGCATCCACACGCTGCAGGAGTGGTGTTCTAATGTTGGATGCACTGAGTGTTCGACAGCTCATCACATTGTCGCGCACAAACACCTGGGCTGGGACACTTGTGGCTCGCTAAGTGCCGACTCAATGCATCCACACGCTGCAGGAGTGGTGTTCTAATGTTGGATGCACTGAGTGTTCGACAGCTCATCACATTGTCGCGCACAAACACCTGGGCTGGGACACTTGTGGCTCGCTAAGTGCCGACTCAATGCATCCACATGCTGCAGGAGTGGTGTTCTAATGTTGGATGCACTGAGTGTTCGACAGCTCATCACATTGTCGCGCACAAACACCTGGGCTGGGACACTTGTGGCTCGCTAAGTGCCGACTCAATGCATCCACATGCTGCAGGAGTGGTGTTCTAATGTTGGATGCACTGAGTGTTCGACAGCTCATCACATTGTCGCGCACAAACACCTGGGCTGGGACACTTGTGGCTCGCTAAGTGCCGACTCAATGCATCCACATGCTGCAGGAGTGGTGTTCTAATGTTGGATGCACTGAGTGTTCGACAGCTCATCACATTGTCGCGCACAAACACCTGGGCTGGGACACTTGTGGCTCGCTAAGTGCCGACTCAATGCATCCACGTGCTGCAGGAGTGGTGTTCTAATGTTGGATGCACTGAGTGTTCGACAGCTCATCACATTGTCGCGCACAAACACCTGGGCTGGGACACTTGTGGCTCGCTAAGTGCCGACTCAATGCATCCACATGCTGCAGGAGTGGTGTTCTAATGTTGGATGCACTGAGTGTTCGACAGCTCATCACATTGTCGCGCACAAACACCTGGGCTGGGACACTTGTGGCTCGCTAAGTGCCGACTCAATGCATCCACATGCTGCAGGAGTGGTGTTCTAATGTTGGATGCACTGAGTGTTCGACAGCTCATCACATTGTCGCGCACAAACACCTGGGCTGGGACACTTGTGGCTCGCTAAGTGCCGACTCAATGCATCCACATGCTGCAGGAGTGGTGTTCTAATGTTGGATGCACTGAGTGTTCGACAGCTCATCACATTGTCGCGCACAAACACCTGGGCTGGGACACTTGTGGCTCGCTAAGTGCCGACTCAATGCATCCACATGCTGCAGGAGTGGTGTTCTAATGTTGGATGCACTGAGTGTTCGACAGCTCATCACATTGTCGCGCACAAACACCTGGGCTGGGACACTTGTGGCTCGCTAAGTGCCGACTCAATGCATCCACATGCTGCAGGAGTGGTGTTCTAATGTTAGATGCACTGAGTGTTCGACAGCTCATCACATTGTCGCGCACAAACACCTGGGCTGGGACACTTGTGGCTCGCTAAGTGCCGACTCAATGCATCCACACGCTGCAGGAGTGGTGTTCTAATGTTGGATGCACTGAGTGTTCGACAGCTCATCACATTGTCGCGCACAAACACCTGGGCTGGGACACTTGTGGCTCGCTAAGTGCCGACTCAATGCATCCACATGCTGCAGGAGTGGTGTTCTAATGTTGGATGCACTGAGTGTTCGACAGCTCATCACATTGTCGCGCACAAACACCTGGGCTGGGACACTTGTGGCTCGCTAAGTGCCGACTCAATGCATCCACATGCTGCAGGAGTGGTGTTCTAATGTTGGATGCACTGAGTGTTCGACAGCTCATCACATTGTCGCGCACAAACACCTGGGCTGGGACACTTGTGGCTCGCTAAGTGCCGACTCAATGCATCCACATGCTGCAGGAGTGGTGTTCTAATGTTGGATGCACTGAGTGTTCGACAGCTCATCACATTGTCGCGCACAAACACCTGGGCTCGGACACTTGTGGCTCGCTAAGTGCCGACTCAATGCATCCACATGCTGCAGGAGTGGTGTTCTAATGTTGGATGCACTGAGTGTTCGACAGCTCATCACATTGTCGCGCACAAACACCTGGGCTGGGACACTTGTGGCTCGCTAAGTGCCGACTCAATGCATCCACATGCTGCAGGAGTGGTGTTCTAATGTTGGATGCACTGAGTGTTCGACAGCTCATCACATTGTCGCGCACAAACACCTGGGCTGGGACACTTGTGGCTCGCTAAGTGCCGACTCAATGCATCCACGTGCTGCAGGAGTGGTGTTCTAATGTTGGATGCACTGAGTGTTCGACAGCTCATCACATTGTCGCGCACAAACACCTGGGCTGGGACACTTGTGGCTCGCTAAGTGCCGACTCAATGCATCCACATGCTGCAGGAGTAGTGATCTAATGTTGGATGCACTGAGTGTTCGACATTTCATCACATTGTCGCGCACAAACACCTGGGCTGGGACACTTGTGGCTCGCTAAGTGCCGACTCAATGCATCCACATGCTGCAGGAGTGGTGTTCTAATGTTGGATGCACTGAGTGTTCGACAGCTCATCACATTGTCGCGCACAAACACCTGGGCTGGGACACTTGTGGCTCGCTAAGTGCCGACTCAATGCATCCACATGCTGCAGGAGTGGTGTTCTAATGTTGGATGCACTGAGTGTTCGACAGCTCATCACATTGTCGCGCACAAACACCTGGGCTGGGACACTTGTGGCTCGCTAAGTGCCGACTCAATGCATCCACATGCTGCAGGAGTGGTGTTCTAATGTTGGATGCACTGAGTGTTCGACAGCTCATCACATTGTCGCGCACAAACACCTGGGCTGGGACACTTGTGGCTCGCTAAGTGCCGACTCAATGCATCCACATGCAGCAGGAGTGGTGTTCTAATGTTGGATGCACTGAGTGTTCGACAGCTCATCACATTGTCGCGCACAAACACCTGGGCTCGGACACTTGTGGCTCGCTAAGTGCCGACTCAATGCATCCACACGCTGCAGGAGTGGTGTTCTAATGTTGGATGCACTGAGTGTTCGACAGCTCATCACATTGTCGCGCACAAACACCTGGGCTGGGACACTTGTGGCTCGCTAAGTGCCGACTCAATGCATCCACATGCTGCAGGAGTGGTGTTCTAATGTTGGATGCACTGAGTGTTCGACAGCTCATCACATTGTCGCGCACAAACACCTGGGCTGGGACACTTGTGGCTCGCTAAGTGCCGACTCAATGCATCCACACGCTGCAGGAGTGGTGTTCTAATGTTGGATGCACTGAGTGTTCGACAGCTCATCACATTGTCGCGCACAAACACCTGGGCTGGGACACTTGTGGCTCGCTAAGTGCCGACTCAATGCATCCACATGCTGCAGGAGTGGTGTTCTAATGTTGGATGCACTGAGTGTTCGACAGCTCATCACATTGTCGCGCACAAACACCTGGGCTGGGACACTTGTGGCTCGCTAAGTGCCGACTCAATGCATCCACATGCTGCAGGAGTGGTGTTCTAATGTTGGATGCACTGAGTGTTCGACAGCTCATCACATTGTCGCGCACAAACACCTGGGCTCGGACACTTGTGGCTCGCTAAGTGCCGACTCAATGCATCCACATGCTGCAGGAGTGGTGTTCTAATGTTGGATGCACTGAGTGTTCGACAGCTCATCACATTGTCGCGCACAAACACCTGGGCTGGGATACTTGTGGCTCGCTAAGTGCCGACTCAATGCATCCACACGCTGCAGGAGTGGTGTTCTAATGTTGGATGCACTGAGTGTTCGACAGCTCATCACATTGTCGCGCACAAACACCTGGGCTCGGACACTTGTGGCTCGCTAAGTGCCGACTCAATGCATCCACATGCTGCAGGAGTGGTGTTCTAATGTTGGATGCACTGAGTGTTCGACAGCTCATCACATTGTCGCGCACAAACACCTGGGCTGGGACACTTGTGGCTCGCTAAGTGCCGACTCAATGCATCCACATGCTGCAGGAGTGGTGTTCTAATGTTGGATGCACTGAGTGTTCGACAGCTCATCACATTGTCGCGCACAAACACCTGGGCTGGGACACTTGTGGCTCGCTAAGTGCCGACTCAATGCATCCACATGCTGCAGGAGTGGTGTTCTAATGTTGGATGCACTGAGTGTTCGACAGCTCATCACATTGTCGCGCACAAACACCTGGGCTGGGACACTTGTGGCTCGCTAAGTGCCGACTCAATGCATCCACACGCTGCAGGAGTGGTGTTCTAATGTTGGATGCACTGAGTGTTCGACAGCTCATCACATTGTCGCGCACAAACACCTGGGCTGGGACACTTGTGGCTCGCTAAGTGCCGACTCAATGCATCCACGTGCTGCAGGAGTGGTGTTCTAATGTTGGATGCACTGAGTGTTCGACAGCTCATCCTTTGTCGCGCACAAACACCTGGGCTGGGACACTTGTGGCTCGCTAAGTGCCGACTCAATGCATCCACATGCTGCAGGAGTGGTGTTCTAATGTTGGATGCACTGAGTGTTCGACAGCTCATCACATTGTCGCGCACAAACACCTGGGCTGGGACACTTGTGGCTCGCTAAGTGCCGACTCAATGCATCCACATGCTGCAGGAGTGGTGTTCTAATGTTGGATGCACTGAGTGTTCGACAGCTCATCACATTGTCGCGCACAAACACCTGGGCTGGGACACTTGTGGCTCGCTAAGTGCCGACTCAATGCATCCACATGCTGCAGGAGTGGTGTTCTAATGTTGGATGCACTGAGTGTTCGACAGCTCATCACATTGTCGCGCACAAACACCTGGGCTGGGACACTTGTGGCTCGCTAAGTGCCGACTCAATGCATCCACATGCTGCAGGAGTGGTGTTCTAATGTTGGATGCACTGAGTGTTCGACAGCTCATCACATTGTCGCGCACAAACACCTGGGCTGGGACACTTGTGGCTCGCTAAGTGCCGACTCAATGCATCCACATGCTGCAGGAGTGGTGTTCTAATGTTGGATGCACTGAGTGTTCGACAGCTCATCACATTGTCGCGCACAAACACCTGGGCTGGGACACTTGTGGCTCGCTAAGTGCCGACTCAATGCATCCACACGCTGCAGGAGTGGTGTTCTAATGTTGGATGCACTGAGTGTTCGACAGCTCATCACATTGTCGCGCACAAACACCTGGGCTGGGACACTTGTGGCTCGCTAAGTGCCGACTCAATGCATCCACATGCTGCAGGAGTGGTGTTCTAATGTTGGATGCACTGAGTGTTCGACAGCTCATCACATTGTCGCGCACAAACACCTGGGCTGGGACACTTGTGGCTCGCTAAGTGCCGACTCAATGCATCCACATGCTGCAGGAGTGGTGTTCTAATGTTGGATGCACTGAGTGTTCGACAGCTCATCACATTGTCGCGCACAAACACCTGGGCTGGGACACTTGTGGCTCGCTAAGTGCCGACTCAATGCATCCACACGCTGCAGGAGTGGTGTTCTAATGTTGGATGCACTGAGTGTTCGACAGCTCATCACATTGTCGCGCACAAACACCTGGGCTGGGACACTTGTGGCTCGCTAAGTGCCGACTCAATGCATCCACATGCTGCAGGAGTGGTGTTCTAATGTTGGATGCACTGAGTGTTCGACAGCTCATCACATTGTCGCGCACAAACACCTGGGCTGGGACACTTGTGGCTCGCTAAGTGCCGACTCAATGCATCCACATGCTGCAGGAGTGGTGTTCTAATGTTGGATGCACTGAGTGTTCGACAGCTCATCACATTGTCGCGCACAAACACCTGGGCTGGGACACTTGTGGCTCGCTAAGTGCCGACTCAATGCATCCACACGCTGCAGGAGTGGTGTTCTAATGTTGGATGCACTGAGTGTTCGACAGCTCATCACATTGTCGCGCACAAACACCTGGGCTGGGACACTTGTGGCTCGCTAAGTGCCGACTCAATGCATCCACGTGCTGCAGGAGTGGTGTTCTAATGTTGGATGCACTGAGTGTTCGACAGCTCATCACATTGTCGCGCACAAACACCTGGCCTCGGACACTTGTGGCTCGCTAAGTGCCGACTCAATGCATCCACACGCTGCAGGAGTGGTGTTCTAATGTTGGATGCACTGAGTGTTCGACAGCTCATCACATTGTCGCGCACAAACACCTGGGCTGGGACACTTGTGGCTCGCTAAGTGCCGACTCAATGCATCCACATGCTGCAGGAGTGGTGTTCTAATGTTGGATGCACTGAGTGTTCGACAGCTCATCACATTGTCGCGCACAAACACCTGGGCTGGGACACTTGTGGCTCGCTAAGTGCCGACTCAATGCATCCACATGCTGCAGGAGTGGTGTTCTAATGTTGGATGCACTGAGTGTTCGACAGCTCATCACATTGTCGCGCACAAACACCTGGGCTGGGACACTTGTGGCTCGCTAAGTGCCGACTCAATGCATCCACATGCTGCAGGAGTGGTGTTCTAATGTTGGATGCACTGAGTGTTCGACAGCTCATCACATTGTCGCGCACAAATACCTGGGCTGGGACACTTGTGGCTCGCTAAGTGCCGACTCAATGCATCCACATGCTGCAGGAGTGGTGTTCTAATGTTGGATGCACTGAGTGTTCGACAGCTCATCACATTGTCGCGCACAAACACCTGGGCTGGGACACTTGTGGCTCGCTAAGTGCCGACTCAATGCATCCACATGCTGCAGGAGTGGTGTTCTAATGTTGGATGCACTGAGTGTTCGACAGCTCATCACATTGTCGCGCACAAACACCTGGGCTGGGACACTTGTGGCTCGCTAAGTGCCGACTCAATGCATCCACGTGCTGCAGGAGTGGTGTTCTAATGTTGGATGCACTGAGTGTTCGACAGCTCATCACATTGTCGCGCACAAACACCTGGGCTGGGACACTTGTGGCTCGCTAAGTGCCGACTCAATGCATCCACGTGCTGCAGGAGTGGTGTTCTAATGTTGGATGCACTGAGTGTTCGACAGCTCATCACATTGTCGCGCACAAACACCTGGGCTGGGACACTTGTGGCTCGCTAAGTGCCGACTCAATGCATCCACGTGCTGCAGGAGTGGTGTTCTAATGTTGGATGCACTGAGTGTTCGACAGCTCATCACATTGTCGCGCACAAACACCTGGGCTGGGACACTTGTGGCTCGCTAAGTGCCGACTCAATGCATCCACACGCTGCAGGAGTGGTGTTCTAATGTTGGATGCACTGAGTGTTCGACAGCTCATCACATTGTCGCGCACAAACACCTGGGCTGGGACACTTGTGGCTCGCTAAGTGCCGACTCAATGCATCCACATGCTGCAGGAGTGGTGTTCTAATGTTGGATGCACTGAGTGTTCGACAGCTCATCACATTGTCGCGCACAAACACCTGGGCTCGGACACTTGTGGCTCGCTAAGTGCCGACTCAATGCATCCACATGCTGCAGGAGTGGTGTTCTAATGTTGGATGCACTGAGTGTTCGACAGCTCATCACATTGTCGCGCACAAACACCTGGGCTGGGACACTTGTGGCTCGCTAAGTGCCGACTCAATGCATCCACATGCTGCAGGAGTGGTGTTCTAATGTTGGATGCACTGAGTGTTCGACAGCTCATCACATTGTCGCGCACAAACACCTGGGCTGGGACACTTGTGGCTCGCTAAGTGCCGACTCAATGCATCCACATGCTGCAGGAGTGGTGTTCTAATGTTGGATGCACTGAGTGTTCGACAGCTCATCACATTGTCGCGCACAAACACCTGGGCTGGGACACTTGTGGCTCGCTAAGTGCCGACTCAATGCATCCACATGCTGCAGGAGTGGTGTTCTAATGTTGGATGCACTGAGTGTTCGACAGCTCATCACATTGTCGCGCACAAACACCTGGGCTGGGACACTTGTGGCTCGCTAAGTGCCGACTCAATGCATCCACACGCTGCAGGAGTGGTGTTCTAATGTTGGATGCACTGAGTGTTCGACAGCTCATCACATTGTCGCGCACAAACACCTGGGCTGGGACACTTGTGGCTCGCTAAGTGCCGACTCAATGCATCCACATGCTGCAGGAGTGGTGTTCTAATGTTGGATGCACTGAGTGTTCGACAGCTCATCACATTGTCGCGCACAAACACCTGGGCTCGGACACTTGTGGCTCGCTAAGTGCCGACTCAATGCATCCACACGCTGCAGGAGTGGTGTTCTAATGTTGGATGCACTGAGTGTTCGACAGCTCATCACATTGTCGCGCACAAACACCTGGGCTGGGACACTTGTGGCTCGCTAAGTGCCGACTCAATGCATCCACATGCTGCAGGAGTGGTGTTCTAATGTTGGATGCACTGAGTGTTCGACAGCTCATCACATTGTCGCGCACAAACACCTGGGCTGGGACACTTGTGGCTCGCTAAGTGCCGACTCAATGCATCCACACGCTGCAGGAGTGGTGTTCTAATGTTGGATGCACTGAGTGTTCGACAGCTCATCACATTGTCGCGCACAAACACCTGGGCTGGGACACTTGTGGCTCGCTAAGTGCCGACTCAATGCATCCACATGCTGCAGGAGTGGTGTTCTAATGTTGGATGCACTGAGTGTTCGACAGCTCATCACATTGTCGCGCACAAACACCTGGGCTGGGACACTTGTGGCTCGCTAAGTGCCGACTCAATGCATCCACACGCTGCAGGAGTGGTGTTCTAATGTTGGATGCACTGAGTGTTCGACAGCTCATCACATTGTCGCGCACAAACACCTGGGCTGGGACACTTGTGGCTCGCTAAGTGCCGACTCAATGCATCCACACGCTGCAGGAGTGGTGTTCTAATGTTGGATGCACTGAGTGTTCGACAGCTCATCACATTGTCGCGCACAAACACCTGGGCTGGGACACTTGTGGCTCGCTAAGTGCCGACTCAATGCATCCACGTGCTGCAGGAGTGGTGTTCTAATGTTGGATGCACTGAGTGTTCGACAGCTCATCACATTGTCGCGCACAAACACCTGGGCTGGGACACTTGTGGCTCGCTAAGTGCCGACTCAATGCATCCACATGCTGCAGGAGTGGTGTTCTAATGTTGGATGCACTGAGTGTTCGACAGCTCATCACATTGTCGCGCACAAACACCTGGGCTGGGACACTTGTGGCTCGCTAAGTGCCGACTCAATGCATCCACATGCTGCAGGAGTGGTGTTCTAATGTTGGATGCACTGAGTGTTCGACAGCTCATCACATTGTCGCGCACAAACACCTGGGCTGGGACACTTGTGGCTCGCTAAGTGCCGACTCAATGCATCCACATGCTGCAGGAGTGGTGTTCTAATGTTGGATGCACTGAGTGTTCGACAGCTCATCACATTGTCGCGCACAAACACCTGGGCTGGGACACTTGTGGCTCGCTAAGTGCCGACTCAATGCATCCACATGCTGCAGGAGTGGTGTTCTAATGTTGGATGCACTGAGTGTTCGACAGCTCATCACATTGTCGCGCACAAACACCTGGGCTGGGACACTTGTGGCTCGCTAAGTGCCGACTCAATGCATCCACATGCTGCAGGAGTGGTGTTCTAATGTTGGATGCACTGAGTGTTCGACAGCTCATCACATTGTCGCGCACAAACACCTGGGCTGGGACACTTGTGGCTCGCTAAGTGCCGACTCAATGCATCCACATGCTGCAGGAGTGGTGTTCTAATGTTGGATGCACTGAGTGTTCGACAGCTCATCACATTGTCGCGCACAAACACCTGGGCTGGGACACTTGTGGCTCGCTAAGTGCCGACTCAATGCATCCACACGCTGCAGGAGTGGTGTTCTAATGTTGGATGCACTGAGTGTTCGACAGCTCATCACATTGTCGCGCACAAACACCTGGGCTCGGACACTTGTGGCTCGCTAAGTGCCGACTCAATGCATCCACATGCAGCAGGAGTGGTGTTCTAATGTTGGATGCACTGAGTGTTCGACAGCTCATCACATTGTCGCGCACAAACACCTGGGCTGGGACACTTGTGGCTCGCTAAGTGCCGACTCAATGCATCCACATGCTGCAGGAGTGGTGTTCTAATGTTGGATGCACTGAGTGTTCGACAGCTCATCACATTGTCGCGCACAAACACCTAGGCTGGGACACTTGTGGCTCGCTAAGTGCCGACTCAATGCATCCACATGCTGCAGGAGTGGTGTTCTAATGTTGGATGCACTGAGTGTTCGACAGCTCATCACATTGTCGCGCACAAACACCTGGGCTGGGACACTTGTGGCTCGCTAAGTGCCGACTCAATGCATCCACATGCTGCAGGAGTGGTGTTCTAATGTTGGATGCACTGAGTGTTCGACAGCTCATCACATTGTCGCGCACAAACACCTGGGCTGGGACACTTGTGGCTCGCTAAGTGCCGACTCAATGCATCCACATGCTGCAGGAGTGGTGTTCTAATGTTGGATGCACTGAGTGTTCGACAGCTCATCACATTGTCGCGCACAAACACCTGGGCTGGGACACTTGTGGCTCGCTAAGTGCCGACTCAATGCATCCACGTGCTGCAGGAGTGGTGTTCTAATGTTGGATGCACTGAGTGTTCGACAGCTCATCACATTGTCGCGCACAAACACCTGGGCTCGGACACTTGTGGCTCGCTAAGTGCCGACTCAATGCATCCACATGCTGCAGGAGTGGTGTTCTAATGTTGGATGCACTGAGTGTTCGACAGCTCATCACATTGTCGCGCACAAACACCTGGGCTGGGACACTTGTGGCTCGCTAAGTGCCGACTCAATGCATCCACATGCTGCAGGAGTGGTGTTCTAATGTTGGATGCACTGAGTGTTCGACAGCTCATCACATTGTCGCGCACAAACACCTGGGCTCGGACACTTGTGGCTCGCTAAGTGCCGACTCAATGCATCCACATGCTGCAGGAGTGGTGTTCTAATGTTGGATGCACTGAGTGTTCGACAGCTCATCACATTGTCGCGCACAAACACCTGGGCTGGGACACTTGTGGCTCGCTAAGTGCCGACTCAATGCATCCACACGCTGCAGGAGTGGTGTTCTAATGTTGGATGCACTGAGTGTTCGACAGCTCATCACATTGTCGCGCACAAACACCTGGGCTGGGACACTTGTGGCTCGCTAAGTGCCGACTCAATGCATCCACACGCTGCAGGAGTGGTGTTCTAATGTTGGATGCACTGAGTGTTCGACAGCTCATCACATTGTCGCGCACAAACACCTGGGCTGGGACACTTGTGGCTCGCTAAGTGCCGACTCAATGCATCCACACGCTGCAGGAGTGGTGTTCTAATGTTGGATGCACTGAGTGTTCGACAGCTCATCACATTGTCGCGCACAAACACCTGGGCTGGGACACTTGTGGCTCGCTAAGTGCCGACTCAATGCATCCACATGCTGCAGGAGTGGTGTTCTAATGTTGGATGCACTGAGTGTTCGACAGCTCATCACATTGTCGCGCACAAACACCTGGGCTCGGACACTTGTGGCTCGCTAAGTGCCGACTCAATGCATCCAGATGCTGCAGGAGTGGTGTTCTAATGTTGGATGCACTGAGTGTTCGACAGCTCATCACATTGTCGCGCACAAACACCTGGGCTCGGACACTTGTGGCTCGCTAAGTGCCGACTCAATGCATCCACATGCTGCAGGAGTGGTGTTCTAATGTTGGATGCACTGAGTGTTCGACAGCTCATCACATTGTCGCGCACAAACACCTGGGCTGGGACACTTGTGGCTCGCTAAGTGCCGACTCAATGCATCCACACGCTGCAGGAGTGGTGTTCTAATGTTGGATGCACTGAGTGTTCGACAGCTCATCACATTGTCGCGCACAAACACCTGGGCTGGGACACTTGTGGCTCGCTAAGTGCCGACTCAATGCATCCACACGCTGCAGGAGTGGTGTTCTAATGTTGGATGCACTGAGTGTTCGACAGCTCATCACATTGTCGCGCACAAACACCTGGGCTGGGACACTTGTGGCTCGCTAAGTGCCGACTCAATGCATCCACATGCTGCAGGAGTGGTGTTCTAATGTTGGATGCACTGAGTGTTCGACAGCTCATCACATTGTCGCGCACAAACACCTGGGCTGGGACACTTGTGGCTCGCTAAGTGCCGACTCAATGCATCCACATGCTGCAGGAGTGGTGTTCTAATGTTGGATGCACTGAGTGTTCGACAGCTCATCACATTGTCGCGCACAAACACCTGGGCTGGGACACTTGTGGCTCGCTAAGTGCCGACTCAATGCATCCACGTGCTGCAGGAGTGGTGTTCTAATGTTGGATGCACTGAGTGTTCGACAGCTCATCACATTGTCGCGCACAAACACCTGGGCTGGGACACTTGTGGCTCGCTAAGTGCCGACTCAATGCATCCACGTGCTGCAGGAGTGGTGTTCTAATGTTGGATGCACTGAGTGTTCGACAGCTCATCACATTGTCGCGCACAAACACCTGGGCTGGGACACTTGTGGCTCGCTAAGTGCCGACTCAATGCATCCACATGCTGCAGGAGTGGTGTTCTAATGTTGGATGCACTGAGTGTTCGACAGCTCATCACATTGTCGCGCACAAACACCTGGGCTGGGACACTTGTGGCTCGCTAAGTGCCGACTCAATGCATCCACGTGCTGCAGGAGTGGTGTTCTAATGTTGGATGCACTGAGTGTTCGACAGCTCATCACATTGTCGCGCACAAACACCTGGCCTCGGACACTTGTGGCTCGCTAAGTGCCGACTCAATGCATCCACACGCTGCAGGAGTGGTGTTCTAATGTTGGATGCACTGAGTGTTCGACAGCTCATCACATTGTCGCGCACAAACACCTGGGCTGGGACACTTGTGGCTCGCTAAGTGCCGACTCAATGCATCCACATGCTGCAGGAGTGGTGTTCTAATGTTGGATGCACTGAGTGTTCGACAGCTCATCACATTGTCGCGCACAAACACCTGGGCTGGGACACTTGTGGCTCGCTAAGTGCCGACTCAATGCATCCACATGCTGCAGGAGTGGTGTTCTAATGTTGGATGCACTGAGTGTTCGACAGCTCATCACATTGTCGCGCACAAACACCTGGGCTGGGACACTTGTGGCTCGCTAAGTGCCGACTCAATGCATCCACATGCTGCAGGAGTGGTGTTCTAATGTTGGATGCACTGAGTGTTCGACAGCTCATCACATTGTCGCGCACAAATACCTGGGCTGGGACACTTGTGGCTCGCTAAGTGCCGACTCAATGCATCCACATGCTGCAGGAGTGGTGTTCTAATGTTGGATGCACTGAGTGTTCGACAGCTCATCACATTGTCGCGCACAAACACCTGGGCTGGGACACTTGTGGCTCGCTAAGTGCCGACTCAATGCATCCACATGCTGCAGGAGTGGTGTTCTAATGTTGGATGCACTGAGTGTTCGACAGCTCATCACATTGTCGCGCACAAACACCTGGGCTGAGACACTTGTGGCTCGCTAAGTGCCGACTCAATGCATCCACACGCTGCAGGAGTGGTGTTCTAATGTTGGATGCACTGAGTGTTCGACAGCTCATCACATTGTCGCGCACAAACACCTGGGCTGGGACACTTGTGGCTCGCTAAGTGCCGACTCAATGCATCCACATGCTGCAGGAGTGGTGTTCTAATGTTGGATGCACTGAGTGTTCGACAGCTCATCACATTGTCGCGCACAAACACCTGGGCTGGGACACTTGTGGCTCGCTAAGTGCCGACTCAATGCATCCACATGCTGCAGGAGTGGTGTTCTAATGTTGGATGCACTGAGTGTTCGACAGCTCATCACATTGTCGCGCACAAACACCTGGGCTGGGACACTTGTGGCTCGCTAAGTGCCGACTCAATGCATCCACATGCTGCAGGAGTGGTGTTCTAATGTTGGATGCACTGAGTGTTCGACAGCTCATCACATTGTCGCGCACAAACACCTGGGCTGGGACACTTGTGGCTCGCTAAGTGCCGACTCAATGCATCCACATGCTGCAGGAGTGGTGTTCTAATGTTGGATGCACTGAGTGTTCGACAGCTCATCACATTGTCGCGCACAAACACCTGGGCTGAGACACTTGTGGCTCGCTAAGTGCCGACTCAATGCATCCACACGCTGCAGGAGTGGTGTTCTAATGTTGGATGCACTGAGTGTTCGACAGCTCATCACATTGTCGCGCACAAACACCTGGGCTGGGACACTTGTGGCTCGCTAAGTGCCGACTCAATGCATCCACGTGCTGCAGGAGTGGTGTTCTAATGTTGGATGCACTGAGTGTTCGACAGCTCATCACATTGTCGCGCACAAACACCTGGGCTGGGACACTTGTGGCTCGCTAAGTGCCGACTCAATGCATCCACATGCTGCAGGAGTGGTGTTCTAATGTTGGATGCACTGAGTGTTCGACAGCTCATCACATTGTCGCGCACAAACACCTGGGCTGGGACACTTGTGGCTCGCTAAGTGCCGACTCAATGCATCCACATGCTGCAGGAGTGGTGTTCTAATGTTGGATGCACTGAGTGTTCGACAGCTCATCACATTGTCGCGCACAAACACCTGGGCTGGGACACTTGTGGCTCGCTAAGTGCCGACTCAATGCATCCACATGCTGCAGGAGTGGTGTTCTAATGTTGGATGCACTGAGTGTTCGACAGCTCATCACATTGTCGCGCACAAACACCTGGGCTGGGACACTTGTGGCTCGCTAAGTGCCGACTCAATGCATCCACATGCTGCAGGAGTGGTGTTCTAATGTTGGATGCACTGAGTGTTCGACAGCTCATCACATTGTCGCGCACAAACACCTGGGCTCGGACACTTGTGGCTCGCTAAGTGCCGACTCAATGCATCCACATGCTGCAGGAGTGGTGTTCTAATGTTGGATGCACTGAGTGTTCGACAGCTCATCACATTGTCGCGCACAAACACCTGGGCTGGGACACTTGTGGCTCGCTAAGTGCCGACTCAATGCATCCACATGCTGCAGGAGTGGTGTTCTAATGTTGGATGCACTGAGTGTTCGACAGCTCATCACATTGTCGCGCACAAACACCTGGGCTGGGACACTTGTGGCTCGCTAAGTGCCGACTCAATGCATCCACATGCTGCAGGAGTGGTGTTCTAATGTTGGATGCACTGAGTGTTCGACAGCTCATCACATTGTCGCGCACAAACACCTGGGCTGGGACACTTGTGGCTCGCTAAGTGCCGACTCAATGCATCCACACGCTGCAGGAGTGGTGTTCTAATGTTGGATGCACTGAGTGTTCGACAGCTCATCACATTGTCGCGCACAAACACCTGGGCTGGGACACTTGTGGCTCGCTAAGTGCCGACTCAATGCATCCACATGCTGCAGGAGTGGTGTTCTAATGTTGGATGCACTGAGTGTTCGACAGCTCATCACATTGTCGCGCACAAACACCTGGGCTGGGACACTTGTGGCTCGCTAAGTGCCGACTCAATGCATCCACATGCAGCAGGAGTGGTGTTCTAATGTTGGATGCACTGAGTGTTCGACAGCTCATCACATTGTCGCGCACAAACACCTGGGCTGGGACACTTGTGGCTCGCTAAGTGCCGACTCAATGCATCCACACGCTGCAGGAGTGGTGTTCTAATGTTGGATGCACTGAGTGTTCGACAGCTCATCACATTGTCGCGCACAAACACCTGGGCTGGGACACTTGTGGCTCGCTAAGTGCCGACTCAATGCATCCACGTGCTGCAGGAGTGGTGTTCTAATGTTGGATGCACTGAGTGTTCGACAGCTCATCACATTGTCGCGCACAAACACCTGGGCTGGGACACTTGTGGCTCGCTAAGTGCCGACTCAATGCATCCACATGCTGCAGGAGTGGTGTTCTAATGTTGGATGCACTGAGTGTTCGACAGCTCATCACATTGTCGCGCACAAACACCTGGGCTGGGACACTTGTGGCTCGCTAAGTGCCGACTCAATGCATCCACATGCTGCAGGAGTGGTGTTCTAATGTTGGATGCACTGAGTGTTCGACAGCTCATCACATTGTCGCGCACAAACACCTGGGCTGGGACACTTGTGGCTCGCTAAGTGCCGACTCAATGCATCCACATGCTGCAGGAGTGGTGTTCTAATGTTGGATGCACTGAGTGTTCGACAGCTCATCACATTGTCGCGCACAAACACCTGGGCTGGGACACTTGTGGCTCGCTAAGTGCCGACTCAATGCATCCACATGCTGCAGGAGTGGTGTTCTAATGTTGGATGCACTGAGTGTTCGACAGCTCATCACATTGTCGCGCACAAACACCTGGGCTGGGACACTTGTGGCTCGCTAAGTGCCGACTTAATGCATCCACGTGCTGCAGTTGCACATCCCGTCAGTCATTCAGCAGATATCTCAGCGATCACCCATTATTAACAGAATAGAAGCGAATCAAAACTCAGTTCCGCGAGAATCTCTTTCCGGTTCGGATGTTTTCACGTCGTCAATCACAGTTGATATTTGACTCGCAGGTGAGTTGTATTCTGTATTACTGTTAAATCGACTTTAAGAATAGTGTCAAAAACAAGCTAAACCTTGATACTTCAGGGGGGGAGGGTGGAGGGGGGCCCGCGCTTACTTTCTAAGTACAACACAAAAACATTTTAAAACATAATGAGCGCTTATTCTAATAGAGTACAATATAATTGCCACGTTTTGCGGAATTCGTCAAACCCCTCGTTTTGTAATCTATTGACTCCAACTGCATTGAGCTTCTACAAGACGTCTAGCTTGGCTCTTCTTCATGTAATGCAATGCAATGTGAAGCTGATGGTCTGCATTGAGCTTCTACAAGACGTCTGATGGTCGGCATTGAGCTTCTACAAGACGTCTAATGGTCGGCATTGAGCTTCTACAAGCCGTCTGATGGTCTGCATTGAGCTTCTACATGACGTCTGCATTGATCTTCTACAAGACGTCTAGCTTGGCTCTTCTTCATGTAATGCAATGCAATGTGAAGCTGATGGTCTGCATTGAGCTTCTACAAGACGTCTGGATGGTCTGCATTGAGCTTCTACAAGACGTCTGATGGTCTGCATTGAGCTTCTACAAGACGTCTGATGGTCTGCATTGGGCTTCTACAAGACGTCTAATGGTCTGCATTGAGCTTCTACAAGACGTCTGATGGTCTGCATTGAGCTTCTACAAGCCGTCTGATGGTCTGCATTAAGCTTCTACAAGACGTCTGATGGTCTGCATTGAGCTTCTACAAGACGTCTGATGGTCTGCATTAGGCTTCTACAAGACGTCTAATGGTCTGCATTGAGCTTCTACAAGACGTCTGATGGTCTGCATTGGGCTTCTACAAGACGTCTAATGGTCTGCATTGAGCTTCTACAAGACGTCTGATGGTCTGCATTGAGCTTCTACAAGACGTCTGATGGTCTGCATTGGGCTTCTACAAGACGTCTAATGGTCTGCATTGAGCTTCTACAAGCCGTCTGATGGTCTGCATTAAGCTTCTACAAGACGTCTGATGGTCTGCATTGAGCTTCTACAAGACGTCTGATGGTCTGCATTAGGCTTCTACAAGACGTCTAATGGTCTGCATTGAGCTTCTACAAGACGTCTGATGGTCTGCATTGGGCTTCTACAAGACGTCTAATGGTCTGCATTGAGCTTCTACAAGACGTCTGATGGTCTGCATTGAGCTTCTACAAGACGTCTGATGGTCTGCATTGGGCTTCTACAAGACGTCTAATGGTCTGCATTGAGCTTCTACAAGACGTCTGATGGTCTGCATTGAGCTTCTACAAGACGTCTGATGGTCTGCATTGAGCTTCTACAAGACGTCTAATGGTCTGCATTGAGCTTCTACAAGACGTCTGATGGTCTGCATTGGGCTTGGCTCTTCTTCATGTAATGCAATGCAATGTGAAGCTGATGGTCGGCTCTGGTCTGATTGGCAATGCAATCAGATCGCTCGAGATTCGCTGTTTCGGGACTGGGAAGTGTGTTAGTCTCAATGACTGGTTCAGTTAGCTGATTCACTCGCTCGTGTCACTTACACTCGCAACATTGTCTACGTGTTTCAAGACTCGATGCGACGTGTCAACAAACAAGTCAATACCGCTTTTCATGCAGGGCCGGTATACTCAAGTGTGTCTGATAGGACTAAATTGGCGGCGCAGCCAATCAGATACCTCAAAATGAGTGAAACAGTTGAATTTAATCCAAAAGTTAGTTAATCCAGCACAATTTAACTTTGGAAATACCGGGCTTTAGATTATAAATATAACTCCAATGACTTTGAGATGCCTTTATGAAAACTTCTAGTGAAGTCAGGATGAGATGACATGATGATCTGCCGAACCGGGGCTCGAACCCTGGATATGTAACTTGCCGGGCGAGAGCCACTGAGCTACTCGTCGCACCTGGTCGGGTGGCTCAGTGGGTAGCGCTCTCGCCCGGATGTTTTCACACTCGGTGGCATTTCAACATCCAAGAGACCGCGACGACCAGCGTCCAGCTGGCGAGGCGTCGGTAAACAAAACGTCCGGGTTCGAATCTCTCCTCGTGTTGCAGGGATAGTTCCCATGTGACGTCACGACGACCAGCGTCCAGCTGGCGAGGCGTCGGTAAACAAAACGTCCGGGTTCGAATCTCTCCTCGTGTTGCAGGGATAGTTCCCATGTGACGTCACGACGACCAGCGTCCAGCTGGCGAGGCGTCGGTAAACAAAACGTCCGGGTTCGAATCTCTCCTCGTGATGCAGGGATAGTTCCCAGGTGACGTCGCGACGACCAGCGTCCAGCTGGCGAGGCGTCGGTAAACAAAACGTCCGGGTTCGAATCTCTCCTCGTGTTGCAGGGATAGTTCCCATGTGACGTCACGACGACCAGCGTCCAGCTGGCGAGGCGTCGGTAAACAAAACGTCCGGGTTCGAATCTCTCCTCGTGTTGCAGGGATAGTTCCCATGTGACGTCACGACGACCAGCGTCCAGCTGGCGAGGCGTCGGTAAACAAAACGTCCGGGTGCGAATCTCTCCTCGTGTTGCAGGGATAGTTCCCAGGTGACGTCGCGACGACCAGCGTCCAGCTGGCGAGGCGTCGGTAAACAAAACGTCCGGGTTCGAATCTCTCCTCGTGTTGCAGGGATAGTTCCCAGGTGACGTCGCGACGACCAGCGTCCAGCTGGCGAGGCGTCGGTAAACAAAACGTCCGGGTTCGAATCTCTCCTCGTGTTGCAGGGATAGTTCCCATGTGACGTCACGACGACCAGCGTCCAGCTGGCGAGGCGTCGGTAAACAAAACGTCCGGGTTCGAATCTCTCCTCGTGTTGCAGGGATAGTTCCCATGTGACGTCACGACGACCAGCGTCCAGCTGGCGAGGCGTCGGTAAACAAAACGTCCGGGTTCGAATCTCTCCTCGTGATGCAGGGATAGTTCCCAGGTGACGTCGCGACGACCAGCGTCCAGCTGGCGAGGCGTCGGTAAACAAAACGTCCGGGTTCGAATCTCTCCTCGTGTTGCAGGGATAGTTCCCATGTGACGTCACAGCCCGAGCGCCTCCACGGACATTAAATACACATTGCCTATCGATGTAATACAGCCCTATAGCACGAGACATTCAGATTCTGCACAACTGCGCAAGTAAGAAAACTCTTGCAAATAATAACTTGTGTCGCGTGCAGAAAACTACAAGTTGCTGAGCATTGTGGTTTGAATGGACATAAATCAACTGCTCTATTAGATTCTTAAGACAATCGTCACTTCGTAGGAAAAGATTTTTGATGGAATGAATTTTGATTTTTCAGTCCGAATGGGCAAATATCGGAAGAGTAAGAAAGTATTGCATACACGCACAGGGCCGGACTGGCCCCTGGCGGCTAGGCGGCGATCGCCGCCGAGGCCCCTGGCTATTGAGGCCCCTAGATTGTGTATAACATACATTTTTAAATTTTATCATCAAAAAATCCATTTAAAGATACCATGGAAGTAAAAATGCGCCCTGCGTGGCAGGTTGGGGGCCTCTTCTATGTAAACCCATCTTCCATTAACTTTATGGTGAACATTTCGCAGCAAAATAAACATTTTTAATTCACAAAAACGATTTAAAAATTACAAATATTCGAAAAGCACTCTTCGGGGCAGGTTGGGGGCCTCTTCTATTTAAATGTTTCTTCCAATAACAGCATGTTGAGCATTTTGAAGCCATTTAGGTATACGATTTTGCAATTCCAAAATCAATTGAAAATTACAAAAATCTAAAAAAAAACGTCCTGCTTGCCAGTCTGGGGGCCTCTTAGTATGGACATTCATTTAATATTATATTTATGTTTTTGTTGTACATTTTGCAGCCCAACCAATACTCATTTTTACATCCCAAAACTATTAAATTACTACAAAATATGAGAAGCGTTCAGCAGGCGAAATTTGTCTTCATTAACTTTGTGTTAGGCATTATGCAGCAAAATACCTAAACATTTTTACAATCCCAAAATCAAATTAAAAATGATAAAAGTTCAAAAGCGCCCTGCCGGGCTGGCGGGGGCCTCTTATATTTGGGCATTTTGAAGTAAAATTCACGATTTTACAATCCCAAAATCTTTTGGAAAGTAACAAAAATCCAAAAAGCGCCCTGAGGGGCAGGTTTGTCACATCTTCCATTATTTTCATTTTCCATTAAGTTTATGTTTGACATTTGGATCCAAATCCACATTTTTAGATCCCAAAATCGCTTTAATAAATACAAATGATCAAAAATCGCCCTGCGGGGCAGGCTGGGTCCATTCTTTAATTTCAATTCGTTGTTAGCTTCTTCGCTCAAAATAATACACGTTTTTATAATCGCAAAAAAATCGTTTTAAATGTGATTGAAATTGAAAATAATCCCTGCAGGGCAGAATTTGGGTACATTTAACTTCACTTTCTGTTAGCCACATTCTGAAAAAATACAAGTTTTCATAATCCCAAAATCATTTTAAGAATTACAGAAAATCAAAAAACGCCCTGCGGGGCATTATTGGCAGGCGTATCTGTTACGTTTTTCTTGTGAAAAAATGAACTTTTAAAATCACCAAATTGTTTTTACACTCCATTTTAAAGTTATAAAAATTCAAAATTCGCCCTGCGGGGCAGGCTGGTGGGCTGCTTTCTCCAAAAAACTTTTAAATAATTACAATAGCCGCCGAGGCCCCTGACGAGCCAGTCCGGCACTGTACACGCAGAATTGTCCAAAACAGCACTTACATCTTTCATGTCTCAAAACAATTAGAGTGACAAAGTTCACTTCCTGTTTTTTGTCAACACACAGCGAACGAGGAAAATATCTGGCAAATATCTCCATAAATCTGTCGTCAGGTTGAAAATGTCGCCATTGAGTTGAGAAGGCGAATCAAATACCGCAACCAAGTCGACTGATAATGTGAAAGCGAGTCCGCGTCACTTCAGGTGGAGTTTTAATCCCAGACGGAACTTTCACTTGTAAATTGCTCGTCAAAACGAACCGCGTGCAACAATAAGATGCAATTCTGTGCCCATCTGATTCCAATTGGGTTGGTGTTTACATCTCGTAGAGGCAAAGGTCGTGCACAGGACCGACTTATCTCGCTGAAAGATTGCGCCAAACATTAGGGCTTTGTGGCGGTGGTAAATCACTGAAGAACGGATAAACAATGAAAAAGTGTACACAAACCGCGAAACGCGTTTATAGTACTGTATTTTAGCAGCGAGCAGGAACTATGAGCGATTACTGCCAAGTCATAGGAAACTATATATCTTCGCCGCGTTTTGAAGCGTTTTTCTATATCCTTGAGTATTTTAGTTAGACATCATGTTACCACAAGTTTGAAATCAGCAATAGCCATCCTTCATTTTTATTGCCAGAACAACCTTTAAGTTTCATTATTCATATTTCAAATATAAATGAAATATGAATTCATACTTTCATAGTACCTCTTTTAAAAAGGGCAGTTGACTTTATTGTAAATTATAAAATCTCAGTTGGCTTGATTTCGTATTTATTGTGTGTTTTAATGGCCAATGGCGTCATTTTTATAAAATGACTGAATGTTTCAAATCATTCATAAGAAAATGCCACAGGTCTTTGGCGGTCCACAAGTCCTGTAATATTAGGTCAAAACTACACGAATATCTGTAATAGGATATCAAAGATTGTAGGTAGGTAATCAGATTTTTTTATACACCAGAATATCCATATACCTAATTCCAGAATTGGTGTATTTAATTTCATTGATGAATGTTGAAAATGGTATTGGAGTGTGATAACATTGCAGGGCGCCTCCAGGTGATCATTCTAAGCCGTGCTGCGCGTGGAACCAACTGTTGAGTGCAGGAACTATGACGCAGGATGACCCTGACAGATGTGAGGCTGCATCTCAAGGACACCTGTACCTTGATACAGATCCAGGTCAAGATCCGAGGCACAATATTCCTCTCTCCCGTACATTCAGCCATTCTTGATGGTCACAGCATTCCTCTCCCCCCTCACATGTGTCGGTTCTCATTGTTTTCATACACCAAGTAGTGCACACATTGACGTCGAAACAAAATATTATCAATCCACTAGTTGGGTTATGCAAATCACGTAGCTAAGTACCGTCAAGGGGTTACTTTGCCATGCGGGGTTACTTTGCCATGCGGGGTTACTTTGCCATGCGGGGTTACTTTGCCATGCGGGGTTACTTTGCCATGCGGGGTTACTTTGTCAAGCGGGGTTACTTTGCCCAGAGTAACATTTCATTTGGATTATTTCTCCCACTTATGGAGATCTTGGGAGTAATTTTCACCGCGATTGTTCCACTGACACATCAAGATCTTGAAGTTATTATTATTAGTAGATTAGTACTACTAGATTAGTAGTAGATTAGTATTATTAGTAGTATTAGTTAGTAGATTATTTATTGAACCTACCTACAAGTGTGCAAAACTTACAAAATATAGCACACATAAAAAGCACTTCATAATTATTGCATCTATCTACTAGAAACCATTTTTTTGTTCAACTACGGCTATACAAAAAAATAGATCTTCACTCGCTAATTTATCTCAGAAACTATAATGACGATCTACCTACGATAGGTTTATGAAATGTAGTTTATGAAATGTGTTTTATGAAATGAAGAGCTGAGATCATTGGCGATATTTCATCTGCATTATCGACCACATGAATAACTCTGTGAAGGTTACAAAGTTCCATGATGCCAAGCCAGTGAAACACACTTGAACTTTTTTACAATTAAATTACAATAAGTTATTTTCTATAAGTGTCAACACTTGTAAAACAAGAACCTATGAAATTGTAAAATATTGTCTATTCAAGTGTTTACCGCCAAAAATATCGTCACATCAAGGAATACAAAGCTCTACATCGCTAATCGCAAATAACAATTTTCGGTAGTAATTCGATTTTGTAACTATAGTGGGTCATTTATATTGAAAATGACTAGGTACACATTGTAGATCTAATCAAACCCCCCAATTCAATAACAATGATAACAAAAGAAAGAATCTTTGAAATCCCGAGTGGCTGTGACAACACAAGAGCCTCGCCGCCTGCTAAAGGAAGAGTATTGTCTTTGAATTGCTATTGTACTTACACCCCATGAGCTCCGCGGATGCGACTGTTGTGGTCCATCATGTCTCGCGAACACGGCTGCAAGAGAAGACAAGCATCAGTCAAAACACTCGGGACATTGACGTTGATAAGCGAGCACCGGCATGTGCAACGCCTCGGCACAAGGGCGTATTCAGGGGGGGGGGGGGCTGAGGGGGCCATGGCCCCCCCGAAATCAGGATTTCATCTAAGAAAATACGTACATTTAAAATAATATGTGAAAAAAACACTTAAAAATTGACAGATCATGTCAAAAACTATCAAAAATTGCTAGAATTGAGTTAAAATTCAAAAAAATTTGCGGGGCTATGCGCCCCGAACTTGCATATCCTAATGGGTTCAATAAATTTACCTATTCTTAAACCTCTTAGACCAATTTTTAGATATTTTGTAAATTACAATTCCCGAAAATAGCTATACCCTGCGATTCAAAATTGCATCTAAATGAATGACCTTGATCCTAAATTTTCTCGGGGGCTGCGCCCCCGAACTCCCCGTTTTGCACTGTGGTGTTTCAAAATATTAGTAATGTCCGGCCCCCCCGAAATTACATTCAGGATACGCCCTTGCCTCGGCAACACACAACACACATTGGCCAACTAAGGGACAGCCATGGACAATCTTGTCCTTCAACAAACTGCGCGACCCTAAAGGAAATCAAGATGGGATCACACTTTGAACAGGGCATTGCTGAGGTTGTCCATGAAGAATGGCGCGAGTCAATTAGCATGGCAATGCATCTTATGAACGAATCTTGCTCAAACCGCAACGCAATTATAAGACCTGGTACAACGATAACAATGTTTGTTCACAATTTAAGATTCGAATGAAAACATTGCATATTATACAATTCTTAGATATCGTCATAAACTCAAAAATTGAAGCATTGAAATTATGGAAAACGAGAAAACTTATTAACATTGGTAATTTTAAAGAGATAGATGTACTACTGTAGGTACCTACTAATCGTTAGTGCCCAAACACAGCTCCAAGATGAAATGAAAAAATTCACGAAATTAATTACCTAGAGGTAGGAATGTTTCACATTTTTCGTAAATTGAATGGTTGCAAAATTCTGTCGACATTTCGGAACTATTATCTCTAGTGTTTACCTTCGACTTCGAGTAACAGTGTGACCTGAACGGGACTGCAAACAACATTCAGAAAGTGCGGTAAGAGGTACCTGTATCATCAATACCATGTTTATTCTCGACTCGGTTAGGAGTGCTAATAACTTACAGGTACACGACAGAGTTACATTATAGAGAATGTCAGAGCTAAATATTAGACAAACACTTGCTAGATATCACTCTTACATCTCGGCCTGGCTTTTTATTCGAGTTTTAAATGTTGTCAAAATCGCTAAACATGATCTGAATCAATGAAGCGCTCCCCAAGAGATTGTATTTAAACCCATGTTACAAATTATATTTAATGTTTTGAAGAGTGTCACAAGTAGCTATAACCTTCTATAACTATAACATAATATTTAATATATATTTTTTCAATGCAAAAAAACAGTACCTACTACCTACTGGTTTTTGGCCATTATCTCCTGGACAGACCCATAGAGCTATTTCCTACAAACAAAATAGGTGCCTAATTACATTCGAGATACTAACTACATTGATAAGTACATTTTGATGAAGTTTTTGATGATGTTTGAGGATGATTTTGTGAATAAGATGAGGTCCCATAAAATGTGGACATATTTTATGGGGCTAAAAACATAATTGAGTAGGTATCCAGAAAAAAAAGGATTTTGGGGAATATTCGGAACATTCCCGGACTAGTTGTAGATATTCCAAGTGATCAGATAGCGACTTGGTCGCACGGCGCTAGCGCTCCACTCCGTCATGATGCGCGCGCGCCACTAATTAGACGTCTGTGTGACGTCGCGACGCCGCTAAGTGGGTCACGCGGCGTCGGGACGGAGCGATTAGCGCTGGATACAAGCAACAACCACGCGCGCTAAATATAGCGCCTTGCACACAGAAATAGCGCGGCGATTCGATGATTCTTCCTCACTCTATCCCTGTGTGATGGAATGCGATGCGCTTGTGGACAGGAATAGTGACACAGGAATAGTGACGTAGCTGGCGTGGCGGCAATAGAATTCACGACTCCCACGACAATGCAGAGTCAGGACACGATACACAGGAATAGTGGAATAGTGACACAGGAATAGTGACGTAGCGGGCGTGGCGGCAATAGAATTCACGACTCCCACGACAATGCAGAGTCAGGACACGATACACAGGAATAGTGGAATAGTGACACAGGAATAGTGACGTAGCTGGCGTGGCGGCAATAGAATTCACGACTCCCACGACAATGCAGAGTCAGGACACGATACACAGGAATAGTGGAATAGTGACACAGGAATAGTGACGTAGCGGGCGTGGCGGCAATAGAATTCACGACTCCCACGACAATGCAGAGTCAGGACACGATACACAGGAATAGTGGAATAGTGACACAGGAATAGTGACGTAGCTGGCGTGGCGGCAATAGAATTCACGACTCCCACGACAATGCAGAGTCAGGACACGATACACAGGAATAGTGGAATAGTGACACAGGAATAGTGACGTAGCTGGCGTGGCGGCAATAGAATTCACGACTCCCACGACAATGCAGAGTCAGGACACGATACAGGAATAGTGGAATAGTGACACAGGAATAGTGACGTAGCTGGCGTGGCGGCAATAGAATTCACGACTCCCACGACAATGCAGAGTCAGGACACGATACACAGGAATAGTGGAATAGTGACACAGGAATAGTGACGTAGCTGGCGTGGCGGCAATAGAATTCACGACTCCCACGACAATGCAGAGTCAGGACACGATACACAGGAATAGTGGAATAGTGACACAGGAATAGTGACGTAGCTGGCGTGGCGGCAATAGAATTCACGACTCCCACGACAATGCAGAGTCAGGACACGATACAGGAATAGTGGAATAGTGACACAGGAATAGTGACGTAGCGGGCGTGGCGGCAATAGAATTCACGACTCCCACGACAATGCAGAGTCAGGACACGATACACAGGAATAGTGGAATAGTGACACAGGAATAGTGACGTAGCTGGCGTGGCGGCAATAGAATTCACGACTCCCACGACAATGCAGAGTCAGGACACGATACACAGGAATAGTGGAATAGTGACACAGGAATAGTGACGTAGCTGGCGTGGCGGCAATAGAATTCACGACTCCCACGACAATGCAGAGTCAGGACACGATACAGGAATAGTGGAATAGTGACACAGGAATAGTGACGTAGCGGGCGTGGCGGCAATAGAATTCACGACTCCCACGACAATGCAGAGTCAGGACACGATACACAGGAATAGTGGAATAGTGACACAGGAATAGTGACGTAGCTGGCGTGGCGGCAATAGAATTCACGACTCCCACGACAATGCAGAGTCAGGACACGATACACAGGAATAGTGGAATAGTGACACAGGAATAGTGACGTAGCTGGCGTGGCGGCAATAGAATTCACGACTCCCACGACAATGCAGAGTCAGGACACGATACAGGAATAGTGGAATAGTGACACAGGAATAGTGACGTAGCGGGCGTGGCGGCAATAGAATTCACGACTCCCACGACAATGCAGAGTCAGGACACGATACAGGAATAGTGGAATAGTGACACAGGAATAGTGACGTAGCGGGCGTGGCGGCAATAGAATTCACGACTCCCACGACAATGCAGAGTCAGGACACGATACACAGGAATAGTGGAATAGTGACACAGGAATAGTGACGTAGCTGGCGTGGCGGCAATAGAATTCACGACTCCCACGACAATGCAGAGTCAGGACACGATACACAGGAATAGTGGAATAGTGACACAGGAATAGTGACGTAGCTGGCGTGGCGGCAATAGAATTCACGACTCCCACGACAATGCAGAGTCAGGACACGATACAGGAATAGTGGAATAGTGACACAGGAATAGTGACGTAGCGGGCGTGGCGGCAATAGAATTCACGACTCCCACGACAATGCAGAGTCAGGACACGATACACAGGAATAGTGGAATAGTGACACAGGAATAGTGACGTAGCTGGCGTGGCGGCAATAGAATTCACGACTCCCACGACAATGCAGGACGCGATAAGACCCATTCATTGGCATTAGGTTCTCACACACTTTCAGGGGGCGCGAAATCATAAACACACTACCTATCAATACCAAAGTAGATGAAAATGTGGTAGTACGTACTATGTACTTGAACCATGCGTAGGTACCTAACTTGTGTCTAGATAATAATTACTAAGTTACTAAGGTAGGTACTGTAGTCTCAATGGAAATGTTCCTAACTTAAGGTTTTACATACAATGTTTAGATAGAAAAAGGTGCCATTTCCTCGACCTCTAATATTCAATCAAAAATTGTAGGTAGGTACCTATAATTTAAAAAAAGGTCAGAAAAAGTATGTAGTCTGTCGCGGGTTAGACATCCCATTTTAGGCAGTTTACAGCGTCATTGCAGGGATTGTAAGAGAAAAGAGCATCATTTTAACGTCCACGATTCATTCGAAGTGTTTACTTCCAAAAGAGGCCCTGTGGGCAAGTTGAGAGCTATTGAAATGAAATGGGACAGGGTGGAAATTATTATTTCCTTGTGTGGGGCGCCTCATGTGAATTAGCCTAGGGGCGCCAAACTGTTTAATCCGACCCTGTATAGTCAAGGAAACTAGATGGTTCATACTCTATCTCTCTCTGCTCCATATAAAAACATGTTTATGTTATGGGTCAGAGAGAGGCAGAGTATGAACCATCTAGTTTCCCTGACTGTACATGAGCGTGATCAACAGTTTGCATTCCTACTTTAGGGTCCAGGGAGGGGAAGATCCCGAACTATTTCATGCAGTTTTGAGATCTAGATGCACTGAACTTCCATTTCACTTTCTGAAACGTCAATGACTCAGTATGAGGGATATTTTATTTGTTTAAATTTATAAATGAGTGGGAAATTGATCATAAATCAAAACGGCAATTTCTTATGTATCATTCGTCGTCAAATGCTATCCGAGCAGACCTAATATTGAGTAGACCTAGAGGTCAATGATCTAGGAGCCTGTATTGTATGTTAGCAATTATTACATTATTAGTTCTGTACCAGTAGTCAGTACCTCAGAGGCAGAAGGGCGTAAAGTTAATTTTCTCAATTTTACCTGCACAATTTTGGAATGACAATCATGCTCTAGTACTCTCAATTGCCATTTGACTGATGTCAACAATACAGTAGGTAGTATAAATAAAATACCCATTCTCTTACTCAATGACTCATATAATTAAAACATTTTACGATTTTTATTATAACTTAGACAGAATTAGGACAGGTTTTGGAGCTCACCTCAAGAATCATTGGAATTGACTTACTGTCCTTCTACCTCTGAGGCAAAGAGTTGATGGTTACATGTGACTTAGTTACTTTTTACAGAGGTTCTTCGATTCGAATGTTTAACATTTCTCAAAACTCTTGAAACAAATAAGTTAAATTATTTAAACTTAGGTTAAAAAATTACCTAATGAGCCTACCTCGGTACCTAGCTTTAACAGTAAAATTTTAACAGCCCCTGTTTATAACTCAACCTCAATCGAGTTTGAAGATAAACCTAGCTATTGCTACCAATGTTCATTGTGAATGCATTCCAAATATGGAATAGTAGGTGACAAACTGACAGTTACTTGAACGTGCCAAATTAAATGGCTTTCCAGTATGTAGCTAGGAATAATAATTAATTTAATTCAGCCCCATGAGTGAAAAGATGGTGGACAAATTTCTATGCCCAACGGCTATAAATAATAAGTGTTCATCGTACCTATTTGCAACCGATTGTTGCTCATCTTATAATCTGACATTAACCACAAGTAGGTTAAGATTAAATATGATCCATATTTTAGACAAAGGCCACCAGAAAAAAAATCATTGTCACACCTCTGTCTCCTTCAATATCTGGTCAACTAATCCTTCCTTTCATTATTTAAATAAAAATGCACTTGTAATCTTAGTTAAATTTCTATACAATCAATAGACTTTATACAATTTCTTCAAATTTGGAACAGAGCCAAAACTCGAACCAGACTTTAGTTGGCCTTGATACCTATAGTCTACAAATCTGAAATACGTATCTAATGTCGTTAAGAGACGGGCATTTCAATAAATAAAACCTAATACACTTGGCATTGTCTTTGTAATGAGTTTGCTGAAATACCAACCTGTTTTGATAGTCGTGAAGTAAACTGTTCTGGGGAATGATTGATGACATGAACTCGACACTGCTTGTAAAAGGTAGTTTATTTGAAAACGACGCACGTTACACAGATAAAAGGGTCACAATCACTGAGAAATCATTTAAATGGGTCGTAATCATCTCACTGTCAACAATAAAATGCATTATAAAGAAGGAAATATCAATATAATTAAATAAATATCTCGAAACACCAAAGAACTGACATCTTGGTCGCCATTAAAATCACACCGGAATCACACAGCCTGCTATATTCCCCTGTTCGGTGACAGGGCATTTAAACTTGTTTGGCGCCAAGAGAAATAACAAGGTTGTTTGTTCATTACGTAACTGAAGATATTGCGTGATTGATTGTTCAATATCAAATGAGGGCGATATCAGCTCCAGAGTAAGATGTTCCTGATACTTTAAAATCATATCGTAATACTGTGGGTAATTGAAACTGTCGTTCATACCGTCATACGCAGTGTTGGGGAGGAACTAGTTACCGGGAACTAGTTCCTTTTTGGGTAACTTTGAGGCGAACTTAGGAACTAAAAAGTTCCTTTTGTAAGGAACTTAGGAACTTATTTTATGTTGAAGTTCCTGTTGAATATAAATATAGTTTATTATGACATGATTTGCACAGAATTTATAACGAATAATGACCAATTTTTTTGTCTTCCTAAATTTACCTAATTTCTGAAAATGTACTGCTTGATCGCTTTGCTCACTCAATTCAGAGAAGGTAAATTAAAAAAAATCGGATTGTTTTTGGAGGGCATTGTATAACTTAAAAGGAACTTAATTCCTTACTGGTAACTTTCCAGTTCCTTTATTTCAAAGGAACTAGGAACTGGAACTAGTGCCTTTTTTTGAGGAACTTACCCAACACTGTTCATACGCAAGGCAAGCAGTTCGGTATTACCAATCTTAGATCTAAAAAAGCTGGTTTTGTGAATCAACTTACAAACTAGCAAAACGAACCTAGTATTCATTTGTATATTTTGTAAATATATTGTTCAAGATAGAAGATTGATACATACATACATACCCAAATGTTTGATGTAGGAAGATGCACTTCATTGGAAATAATTCAAATACTAGGAAAACGCTAATAAATCTCAATTTTGACAGTTCTTTCAAAACTCTTATTATGGCAACAAGTCTGTAAAAACTTGATTGATTGGGTTGAACATTTGTAAAATATGAGATAATGTTGGTCTTCTTCACCATGCAAAATTTTAACCTAAGGAGGGATAAGTGATATAATCACGGTCTTCTGGAAATTTCTACAAATTTGCAAAAATTTACACAATGGGTATTTTGGAAATTGGGGGGGGGGGGGGGGGGGAGGTCTGGCAATATGTGACGTAATTATTAAGGGGGGCTAATTGATTTTGTAACAAGCTGTGACATGGGGGGAGGGGGGTTGACAAAGGCCTAAAAAACTATGACATAATTATTAATGGACATCCCCAAAGTCTCGTGCTCAAATACGCGAAAAAGAGACACTTGCTCAAATCTGAATGATTTTGGTCACAATTTATAAGTGTGGAGAAAACCTCGTGGTCAAATATGAAGGTACATGAATTTAAATTGTCCATTGCCAAATGGCAAATACTGTTAATAGAATTTATGCTAAATAAAGACTGTCCAAAAAAGAAAAAAAACAAACAACAATACCCTCTTGCTCTCTACAGACATTTGACTGAATTCAGCACATCCTGTCCAACTGAAATAAAAATGAACCAGCGGAGAAAAACTGAAGGCTCATGGCGCAAGTCAACTAAATATTTTAACAGGTGAACAGGAAAACATTGAACAATAAAATACCATGAGATTAATTACATATCTAAAACTATGAACTTTGTTGAGGATATTTGTTAGGAATGGTATTTGGCTGCACATAATGTATTCAATATTTTTTTAACTATATTTAGTAATTTATTTTTCAAATTCTGTTTTCCTACACATTTACACAAGTCTGTTGCAGATGTCACAATAATTGATAATTTTCATAATAATTAATATCATGCTACATATCATATTGAAAAACAAAACAGTGAAAGAAATTTACTTTCATACACTACTAGACACCAACGTAGGTACCTAGGTAGTAGTAGGTATCTTCATTGAAATAATTTTACAAATTCCTCTGTAATTAGCATTGTATCAGATTTTATTGCATCCTTTGAGTTATTATTATTGATGTTTTTCCCTGACAATGTTACAAAATCCAGAATTGCAAAATAAATTGAAGTATAATATTAAGAATAACCAACCAGCTGATATGAACGAATAACATCAACAATATTGTGACCAAAACTTTTCAAGATTAGGTACACATTACATAATGTAAGAAAGGTTGCATTGTTGGTTTACGACTTCACGTCGAGACAAATTTGAAATTATTCATGAGAACACTTGCAACAAACCTTACTTTTTCTCGCCTGACTTGTTATTAATTATATGTTAGATTGCTGTACCTCAAACATGCTGAATATACTAACTACTGTCGGTACTTTTCAATTGTATGGTTACTACACAAACACTTCTTTACTTATGATAAAAATATGATGTATTGTAAATTGTAAAATATTGTATTCTCCTTGTATAATGCTGTATTAGAAATGGTAACAATATTATGAATTACCATCAATACTCAGCATGCAATATTTACTGAGAATTATGATTGATTACCTATGTATTAGGATTGTAAATATGTAAATACCAAACAATATTTTTTGTTTTCGAATTTTCAGCAGAAATGCCCGTTGTTTTGCCAGTATAATTATCTGGCAATATAAAAGATATGAAACCAACCGATAAGTATAAATAAGGTACAAAACAGGGTTTATGGAAAAGGGCATCTCTGATCTTTAAACCTATGAATTAAGAATACAAGTTATGAAAATACTAATAATTACCAATAACACTGATTGCATAAAATAAACGTAAATCTGTAGAAAATAGTCAAAACTAATCCTACGAAGCCGTTCAATGTAATGTCGGAATAAGCGACGGTCCAGCGAACAAAGTGGCCGATTCTGACATTACTTTAGCGGCTGGTTGCACAATTCGTGTCAAGTGACGGCAGACATTATGTCACATCCCAATGATGTAAGATAAAAAAGATGTCTACAAAATTATAACAAAGAGTATCTTGAGCAACATTTACAAGTCCCTCTCTACACGAAATGACTTTGAATTTATTATACGTACGACCTTGTGCTCATATTCCACTACTCAGTACTCATACAAGTCTGAAAGAGTAACCCTTCAAAGGCTGCCCAAAATATTGACGCAGGATTTAACGAAATACAATTTGATTTTGAAATGGTTTCATTGAAATTCTTAAAAGTTGGGTGGACATGCTCGTATTGTCGCTGACCAATCCCGAATATTCCAACAGAGTAAATTATGTGTAATTGTACGTATCATACAAAACATCCCTTGCACTGCCCACATAGAAAATGTTTTCAATGCCTAGATATTTTACAGAAGAAGAGAAATGTGCCAAGACCCCCTACGATGGTAAAAAACATTAACAATTTTACTGCCCCCGAGGCCCATTGGGATTGGGATGGAGCGATCTAACTTGCCTACTGATAATTAATAGTTAGAAAACTTACTACAGGGTATTTGCAAACTGTACTAAGTAGTATTTAGAAATGAAGGAAGTTTAATAATTCCTCAAATAATTACAGCACATACTTTTACAACTTAAAAGAGAACAAAATATAATGATGAATGTTAAAATCTTCATGTTTCGGTACGTAAATTAAGGCAAATGTAAAACTGATCGATTCGCATCATCTTTAAAACAATATATTATCTATTTGAATTGTGAGAGAACATAAAACATGTGTCAGTATTTACTTGAAAATAAGCTGCATCTTGGTGACGAAAAAGCCGCTTTCTTTGCCTCGTGCAGGAATTCAGTTTTCCGTTGGATTTGAAACACGCGACGTATTGGATTATACGCTGGAGATCGAGAACCAACCGAGAAACTTGCACGCACTTTGCCGACTTATAATCTCTAGCGCAGCTCTGCTTTTCCATTCGGGCGAAGTGTCTCGACTTCCTCACAACACTGCTATTGCATCGACTAAAAACCTATGAGAAGTAATCCAAGAACTACGCTGCGACACCTTCTAAATCAAACACACTTATCCCCGAGTAAATACGTCGCCAACGCGTTACCAAATGTAATCCAGCATTAGCGGTGTTCTCAAGTCCGTTAGTGTTAAGCGGTCGCGACCTATCAGAAGCGAGCGCGGATGTAGACGGCCGAGGCGTCGTGTTCCCCGTAGCCGAGCCGCTTGGCGTGTTTGAACAGCTCGTTGGTCGACGCCGTCAGCGGTAGAGACTGCTCCAGCTGGTCGCCCATGTATAAAGACAGCTTCAGGTCCTTCTGCATGTGCTGCAGAGGCAGGTTGGTGGGGAAGTGGCCCTCGATGATGGCTGGAAACAAGGCGGTGCGTTTTACTCCTCGCTTCAGTCAGTGCTTCTGAATATCTGCTGAGGGTAACTACATTCAACAGGTCAGACCGTTTCCAATGGCATAATCTCAAAAGAAACACTTGTCAACAGCCAAGAATGAGAACATTGATAGAGCTAACCATAATTCCCCAACACATCAAAAGTTTATTGTGTTGTGATACTAGAATTTAGAAATACATAAGTAAAAGTAAAAAAGGATCAGGAGTAAAAATGTAGAGAAGAATATTTCCAAGAAAATTTCTTAAAGGCGCTGATTTTCTAGTACCTTCTAAAAATATCAACTCACTGAAAACTAGTTGTTATGCCAGATTATTTATTTTGTAAAATAATTAATACCCCTTGGATGTCATTTCAAGATTTAAAGAGGATGAATAAGGTGAAAAAGCTATGGGATAAAGTATAGGAATAAAGTATAGGCGAGTCGTTCCATGCCAAAGCGTCCCAACAATTTACGCCACCATCTTTAATGTTGGTCAAACTTGGTAGAATTGTTTATAAACCTAAATAATCACTACGTTTTTTTTTGTTTCGCCATATCTCTAACGGTGTTGGAGGGACGCACCCCGAAAGAAACCAACTTTAAGTATGGGTTGATTTTCATAATGTATCATAACTTTGGATCCGTTAGCGGTTAAAGATAATTGATTGCTCTCTTTTTTAATATTAGTGCTAATTACATGAGCTTCTAAACTAGATTTTTAAAATTAAAAAAATATTTTTACAGGGGTGACCAAACCAAATTTTTACATTAAACCAGGGACCCGAACCTTTATCAATAAAGGTTCGGGTTCCGGTTCTGAAACAAATATTCTTAATGGTTCGGTTCCGGTTCCTGCATTAAGGTTCCGGGTTCCGGTTCGAATGGATTTGGATTTTGGAAATTTTATCAAAAAATAAACTTTATACAACTTTGTGAATAATATTATGTCCAAGTGATATAGGACATGATTTTTTATTAAAAGAAGGAACCTTAAAGAACCTTATAGAACCTTTAAGAACCTTATTGATTATAAAGGTTCGGGTTCCGGTTGTTTGGGAAAAAAGTATAACGATTCCGGTTCCGAAATTATAAAGGTTCATACCGGTTCGAGTCCCTGCAATAAACACCCTCATCCCCCAAAGAGAGGCCACTTTTAAAAATCTGAAAAAATGTACCTATGTATGTATTTATTTATGTAAGGCCGGGTAGGACCAAAATTGGATTAAGTTAATTATCGATAGTTAGTGGAAGTTAGTGAATCCCATTGGCTGTGGAATTCGCGCTAACTGGATTCATTGGTTAACTGCTCACTAACTATCGATAGTTAGCTAATCCAAAGTTGGTCCTACCCGGCCTAAGCTGGTAATCAAGGCATGAAATGCTTACCTCTGCCCTTGTCCAGGATGGAAGGACAAGCGAGCGACGTGAGCTCCAGCACTTCCAGGACGTCCTTCTGCTGGAGTCCGGCTCTGTCGGCCAGCGCCATTCCCTCGGCCAATCCCGCCAGAGTGACGCCAGCCATCAGCTGAAGGACCAGATTCATCTTCGACGCATTGCCCACTTCACCTGTTGCACAAACACATTCAATTATAACGCTATACTCTGCGACTTAGAAGCACATCTCAAAAACAAGTAGGTAATTCTGCAATCATCCAATCTCATATTACTAACACAAGGCAGATATTTATGTAAGTATGACTAAGTACAAGGTAATAATAACATGCATGCACATTTTCCAGTAAAATACATATCTGAGAGAAGTGATAATGCCTGTTACTTTTAGCCCGGAAACATTTCACTTCCAGTCTTAACGTGACGTCCTGTGCAAGAAGCTGATAAATCTAAGGAGGAGTTTCCGTCAAATACTTGCTACTGTTCCTCCTGAACTCCCAAGGGTTTGCCTATGAACTGAGTGAGGACTTACAACTGAGTGAGTCCTGTGCAAGAAGCTGATATATCTAAGGACGAGTTTCCGTCAAATACTTGCTACTGTACCTCCTGAACTCCCAAGGGTTTGCCTATGAACTGAGTGAGGACTTACAACTGAGTGAGTCCTGTGCAAGAAGCTGATAAATCTAAGGAGGAGTTTCCGTCAAATACTTGCTACTGTACCTCCTGAACTCCCAAGGGTTTGCCTATGAACTGAGTGAGGACTTACAACTGAGTGAGTCCTGTGCAAGAAGCTGATAAATCTAAGGACGAGTTTCCGTCAAATACTTGCTACTGTACCTCCTGAACTCCCAAGGGTTTGCCTATGAACTGAGTGAGGACTTACAACTGAGTGAGTCCTGTGCAAGAAGCTGATATATCTAAGGACGAGTTTCCGTCAAATACTAGCTACTGTACCTCCTGAACTCCCAAGGGTTTGGCTATGAACTGAGTGAGGACTTACAACTGAGTGAGTCCTGTGCAAGAAGCTGATATATCTAAGGACGAGTTTCCGTCAAATACTTGCTACTGTACCTCCTGAACTCCCAAGGGTTTGGCTATGAACTGAGTGAGGACTTACAACTGAGTGAGTCCTGTGCAAGAAGCTGATATATCTAAGGACGAGTTTCCGTCAAATACTTGCTACTGTACCTCCTGAACTCTCCAAGGGTTTGCCTATGAACTGAGTGAGGACTTACCCAGGTAGAACGAGTTCTTCCCCATGGCCTTGAAGCACGACTGACAGTCATCGAAGAGTGATCTGTCTCCGGCCGCGAGGATCACCAGCGTGCCTTCCTCCGCCTGCGTCTTGCTGCCCTGCACCTGCGCCTCGAGGTAGCGCCCGCCCTTGCCGTTGATCGCCTGGGGACAAGTCGATAGCCATTGTAATGCGTGATAAGTCAGTGCATCATTAGATAGTGATGGTGTTCTATGTACTTAATCACTACACTTTTGTATCCTGTTAAAAAACTTATTAAATGCTATATTTCCATGGTGCTTGGGCTATCTTCAACAGACAACTGTGAACTGACGGACTCCAAGAGAGTGAAAGTCCCACCTCTAGGGTTGCCAACCATCCGGACACTCCAGAATAGGAAATATTGTCCGGATTCCGGAATTGCCTCATTCTGGACAGGATAATGTCCGGAATTCTTTGGAATATCAATATAGAATTTTATAACTGCAAATGCAATTAGATTCTCGTTACCCACCTCGGCCAGGTCCTGGGAGGTCTCCGCGTCGATGCCGGTCATCTCGATGTAGCCCTTGGAGGAGTTAGTCTCGAGCAGGACGCCGCAGTTCCCGAACACCATGTCCTTGGCCGCCTGCGGGTCCGACACGCACGAGAACGTGATGTCGGCCGCGTTGATCACGTCCGACGGCGTCTGACCCAGCTCCGCGCCGGCCTTCACAAAGTCCCGGCACTGAAACACAGACACAGATCGGTCAGCTTTATACTTTATACATCATGGCATTTGGTCACTCCTACACTCATTATTTGATAGAAGTCATCATTTCACATAGGATTTCATGATTGCAGGGTTATAAATTAATATAACTGCACATCAAAACTTGCCCCTGAACAGTATTGGCAGGAATGCAGTATTATTATGAAAAGTTTACATAATTCTGCTATTTGTGTGTGTTCTGCACTTTTATGTCATGGTAAGCACTCAGTTGCAGTCCTACATATTAAGGTGATACTAGCGCTCGGCCGTTTTAGAAAATTGAGAGAGAAAAAATGTTTCATAAGTGAGTGTAACTTTTACAGGATGTTCACATGATCAGTCCGATTGGATATTAGTAGCACTTTTTCATTTTTGATTATTGCATCGTTAATTAGGCGCCGGTTATTCAACAAAACCGCACAAAACGATGAAATTTGCGATACGATTGGAGACCAAACCCGTTAACCAATTGATCTTAAATTTTAATCATGATTAGTTAAAAGACAAACTTAGGGTTATCCCTTGGCACATTTTTGAAATTTAATTTTATGCGGCACCCAGGGAGACAAGAAAATAGCTAATTTTTCACCAAAAATCCACTAATTATTACTAATTAACGAAACAAAAAATTAAAAATGTACCAAGGGATAACCCTAAGTTTGTCTTTAATCTAATCATGATTAAAATTTCAAATAATTTGGTCTACCCATTTCGTCTCCAATCGTATCGCAAAAAGTGTCTACAAAAAGCAGCAAAATCGCTCGCGCTTGCAGCACCTTAAAGAAGCTAGCTTTCCAAATGAACAAAATTTGGACACATCCGGACTCACGCCAATAACATTGCCATTATATTTATTTATTTGCCATACTCATATTTAATTTTAAAACGGTGTGTTAAGGCCATTCTTACATCTAACCATACATTACATTCCTCCTCCCTGTTCCAATAAATGGGTCGGGGCTCAGACAGCTGGCCATCTTGGTTCTATCAACATAATGGAAGAAACGGATTTACTTGTGATAAGATTGTTTGAAGAATAGTTCTCGTCTGTTTGAAAATCTTGCCTCGCTTCGCATATCTCTTCCTGACTCCTTCAGAAGTTTCCCATATCAACCCAGGTGCTCAACGCAACATTTACAGATATTACGTAAATGACTTCTCAAGATCATGCATGGAGGACATTTTTATTTAATTAATTCCTGTATGAATGAATGTACAGGATGAACACCGTGTGATGCCATAATGTTGTCCTGGCAAGAGGTCCATATCGTTGTCAAGGCAATGGGAGCCCGCAGGACTTGTCTGATGTAATGATGGGCCTCTGCATGACGACGCTAATAGCCGCCGCTTGGCGCAAGCGATCACAGATGGCGCCACCGTTGCTTTCCGACAGCTCGCAGCCGAGCAAATACGTGGACAAACCCAAGCAAGTCTTTCTTCTACGCGACATTTACAAGAGATAAGTCAGATATCTCTCAAAACAAATACGCGTGTCTTAAGAATAGCTTCATACAGCAGAAGTAGAATAACAGAAGTCCATTTGCTCCACACTCTTGGAATGATGTTATCAATTACAGTTGTATTGAAGTATTCTCTTACAAAGTCTCGCCATGATTACAAATATGATCGGACGAACGCATTAAACCTGACCTGGTTCAAGTCATTGCATTGTACTTCCGGCCTTCTACCTGTGAAGGATGGTCGAGTGAGCGGGTCGGGTCGGGCGGAGCAATCAATATCCCTCATTCCACTGCAATGTTTCCATATGGCAGTGATTCTGTCACTTTGTCTCATATTTCACTCAATAACGGTTACGGAGGCCTGCGTAAGGTGAAGGAAAGTGCGCAGTTTTCCTTTTTCTTCATACTTAGGGCCGGTCTTTCAATGCCTTGCTACCTTTAAACAGTCAATTAGGACTATATTGCCATGGCAGCAACCAATGACGTTCCTAGAATGACCACTAACTAACTGTTAAGAGCTAATTGAGACTTTAGCAGAGTAATGAAAGACCGGGCCTAACAAATGGTTAGAAAATCAAGGAGTAAGGGCCGGTCTTTCAATAGTCTGCTAAGCCAGTAGTTAAGTTTTAAACGGTCTTTCGAAGATTGTCATTGCTTGTTGCCATGTCAGTGTAGTCCTAAATGACTGTTCAAAAGTTAGCAAGGCATCGAAAAACTGGCCCTAAAGCATATTTCAAGTTCACTCCACAAAGTTAATGCCACACTTGAGTAAATTAAGACTCTAGTATGACCTCCAAGTGTTAAATACGATGTTTTACGATTAATTTGGTATTTATTACTTTAAGGTCGTACCATTTAGTACTGAGCAGGAGCTTGATATGGGCAGTGGGCACTTGGCACAACACAAATTATCGCTCAATAACTATGATTGACTGAAAAATATTAGCAGCATCAGAACAGTCCAAGCGATCTCCTTGTCTCACTCTAGAAGAATAATAACAAGAACTGATTGTTACGGAACATGACCAGCAGTCATTCAAATTTGTTCACCAATCATTCTTTATTAAAATTCTGTAAATGTGAAGAAAAAAAACGAGAGAAAGCACTTTGTCGTTAGCTTATCCAATAATAGGCCATGGGTTCGATTCCCGCAGCCGTCCGGACTTTTCCTCAGTCGAGAGCCGAATGCTGGGAGGGTTCCCTCCTGCATCTCATTGGTCCGTCGCCACGAGCCAAGTAGCAGAACATTGCGCCGTGAATATCGTCATAACCTTCATGTCTGAGCCAAAGTAAACTGTCATAACTGACATTTCCATCTCGCAGTGACGCAACTCTGCCAAGACGCGTGTCTCAGTCACAAGGTTGCGTCATCACAGCTGCGCGTGGGGTTCAAGTCACGTGTCGCTCCCTGCATAAGACATAACGGTCCCTCGTGTTCAGAAGAATGCACAGATATCCCGACGCAAGTGTCCAGAGTCTACTGGATTCTCCATAAGATTAGCACACGGTCTTGTGGTGTTGAGGACTGACATCCGCAGTATCTACTTGCAGACGCAACTTCTGCAGAGCATGAGGCCGTTTGTTAGCCAACTCCTCAGCCAAAATCCCCCCCCCCCCCCCCCCCCACGCCGCACGCAATGTTCTTTTTGTGGCGGCGAGGGAGACGTGTTTTAGTGCGACAACACATTTGTGTTTGAGTTGAGGTCCCGAGAAAATCTCAAATATCAATCCTTAATGAAATATGACCATTTATATTGACCGGATAATCAATACACCACTGCGAGGCTCCCCCCCCCCCCCCCCCCCCGACAAGTGCTCATGGTAAACCACGATCAGGAGTGGCAGGCTGCGACCGCACTGTCGCGGAGTTTCCCAATGCGGTTGAGCAACCGTGGCTGTAAGGAAATCAACTTGATCAGACAACTTGACTTGAAAACGACGCATTTCTCCGGCTGCATAATCTAGCCAGACGACACATACATTGCCGCAGAGAACCAGTCTACAGTGCGTTCGCAGTGCGCGAGGCCCGTGGAACTGACCTATAGTGCGTTCGCAGTGCGCGAGGCCCGTGGAACTGCGCTACAGTGCGTTCGCAAAGCACGAGGCCCTTAGAAATGTAGAGTCGGTCGAAACTACTTTTGGCCCCGCACGTAAAAGCCGAAATTATTTTCTGTACCGGCAAATAGGTACTTTGAGTTAAAACAAATTTGGTACACAGATACATTGTACAAGGATATACCTACATAGATATGCAATATAACTCAGTTCATGGCTTTCATGTCAAGAATAAGCGCTATTTGTCACAACCATAACGCGATGGAATGGCTGTAATCCTGTAGGCTCTATCTAGCTATTTCTAGGTGTTCATTATCCCCAACATTTGTCAACCCTCTGCTCGTTGCTGAGGTTGCCAGGCAACAACCAGCATTGAAGCAGCAAGTAGCCAAAGAGTTCCGAGGACAGACAGCAGTCCAAGTGCATGTGTACTTGTGGAGGACGACACCACGGGCCGACGCCGCAGCACAGACGCGATGATCGAACTGCCGCCATCTGGCAGGGTGAATGATGTGTCAACTCAAACTGCTGCGTCAATGATTGATAACGGATCGAAGCGCCATGGTTTATTCACACGCTGACCTTGACCCGGTCTGCGCGAGTCAAAGCGGTGATAACGTCGATATCAGCGCGGGCAGAAGCTGTGTTATCCGATCATGCAGTCCTCGCGTCACTCGGCCGTGGCGGAGAAGTCAAAGCTAAAGCGACAATAAGCTCATGTGCAGGCAGAGGACATGTTCCCGGCTTATTATCATCGCACACTTACTGTGCTGTGAACTGAGATAAGGGGCCTTATGGTGCAATAAGGAGTTATTAGCCAATAAAAGTATAATAAAAGCAGATATCTATTGCGATAACATAAATTTATTTTATACTTTCGTACTTCGTTACTTTGCTTTTGCAAAACAAATATCAGCAGATAAAACCAGTAAAATTCCATTACCTAGAAGACTTGTAGGTATTCTCATAATTATTAGCTTCAATATTACATTTAAACAAATTTATTTGCCATATTGGAGATAAAATATGTATTTTTGGTGAAATGACCAGGAAATTGATTAAATGAATAAATCAAAAGTCAATAAATGAAATCAATAAACGACACCTAATTTAATTTTGCACCATAAGTTTCCTAATCTCAGTCCGTCAGCAGCTATTTATCTTTCCCGCTCTCATCACTCAACATTGTGATGCAGCCCGATCCCGATGTTTGAATGATTGCTATGGATGATTGCTATGGATTTGCATGTTGTGAATGGATGATTGCTATGGATTTGCATGTTGTGAATGGATGATTGCTATGGATTTGCATGTTGTGAATGGATGATTGCTATGGATTTGCATGTTGTGAATGGATGATTGCTATGGATTTGCATGTTGTGAATGGATGATTGCTATGGATTTGCATGTTGTGAATGGATGATTGCTATGGATTTGCATGTTGTGAATGGATGATTGCTATGGATTTGCATGTTGTGAATGGATGATTGCTATGGATTTGCATGTTGTGAATGGATGATTGCTATGGATGTGCCATGATAATGAATGTTATGATGTTAGGACCAATGAAACGTCCAAAAAAGTACCTAAAAATAAAAAATAGTACCTCAAAACTATTTAAAAATCTCTAAAAAGGACCAATGAAATGTCAGGCTTTGTAATATTCGTCAACATATTCGACTTATGGTTTATGAGTTGAATTTGGAGTAAGATAATAACATGAACTTAAATTATTATGTCAATGTGTCAAGTATCAACCAAGTGGAGGATGGACATTTTGTGTAGCCAACAATTTTATTTGTAACTTGATATTATTTTCCCAATAATAATAATAAAAAAAAAAATTAAAATAGCAAGAAAAGGACTAAATTTATTAAAAAAATTGAGAAGAAAACATTTTCAGACAAAATTAAACCCTTATTTTTTAAATCAGGAACACATGAAACATAATTATGTATCTTTTTTAGACGTGTTTGAACAAAAAACTAAAAAGTATATGTCCTAAACATCCTAGCTCTAGTGGTGAATGAACGTGGAGTTGCATGATGAGAATGAATGGAACTGATGAGATCGTAATCATGGCGGCTGTTCCGCGCGTCTACCGGCGAAGTGGATCGATATTCGCGTTGACCTGCCGTGACATTTGCACGACCCTCTCGAGGCACGCGGAGAGTTTCACTTCTTCCCTACACATTGTTCCAATACGCAGGGATGCAACCTAATCCGTAATAATCAGGACCCGCAGGTGCTTTGGGGGGCAAGACCCCCCCCCCCATTTGTCCCCCGCGGAATGTTTGGGGAAATTACCTATTTTAGTTATAATTTTACGTATTTGGGACCAAGATTTAAAATGCTCTACTCACGATCACGAAGTTAGATGCAATTTATTTAAGGAATAAAATCGTAAACCGTGGATGAATTGAATGGATTTTGAAAAGAATGGCAAGGCGCGCTCTGTCCATGTCCCAAGAAGAAGCCAGGGCGCCGCACTTGCCCCATTGCATCCCTGGACAGTTGATGGTCAAACTGAGGCCCAAACCAACATCTCACGATTCTTTACACTATCACTTAGGTCATTCAGCTTAATTTCTTCAAAAATTAACTATCAGCTTGGAATTATAAGAGCTTATCTCCACTTTTTTAAAAATGGTTGCCTTTTCCTCTAAACCCCTCATTTGTTCAAATGAAGTCGATGTATTCAAGAAACTTCACAAACACGTATAATTTTAAGAATTGTATTTGCAGTGTAGAGCAAAATATCCAAAATTTATTTAAAAAAAATAGTACATGTTCTAAAATTCTATAATAGCTCTTTGACTATTCATTGAAAACAAAACGGACAAAATCGTATTGGAGTTGCAAAAACAAAAACAAAAACAAAAACACATAATGGTCAGTGGAAGTTTCTGCTATTTGAACATTTAGCGCCACAAATGTTTGTTTCGCGGCATATTTTGGTCAGGTCTATGTGTCAACAAAATGAAGTGCAACTCGTTTCATCCGGTTTCGGTGTAACATCAGTGCCCGTGTCCTTGTGCAATAGCACGGACTGGTCAATTAGGTTCTAATGATTTACTAGTCTGTGGCAATGATAACGCCATGTAGTCATTGTCCATTTGTCGCCACTTTCCACTCGGAATATTACAACGCAGGTATTCTACAAATTGAACGCAATATTGTGACATTTCCTTGCGACCCCGAGCAGAGTTCACGCCTGGCACATTTTGCTCAAGACCCAGTCATTGTCCATTTGTCGCCACTTTCCACTCGGAATATTACAACGCAGGTATTCTACAAATTGAACGCAATATTGTGACATTTCCTTGCGACCCCGAGCAGAGTTCACGCCTGGCACATTTTGCTCAAGACCCAGTCATTGTCCATTTGTCGCCACTTTCCACTCGGAATATTACAACGCAGGTATTCTACAAATTGAACGCAATATTGTGACATTTCCTTGCGACCCCGAGCAGAGTTCACGCCTGGCACATTTTGCTCAAGACCCAGTCATTGTCCATTTGTCGCCACTTTCCACTCGGAATATTACAACGCAGGTATTCTACAAATTGAACGCAATATTGTGACATTTCCTTGCGACCCCGAGCAGAGTTCACGCCTGGCACATTTTGCTCAAGACCCAGTCATTGTCCATTTGTCGCCACTTTCCACTCGGAATATTACAACGCAGGTATTCTACAAATTGAACGCAATATTGTGACATTTCCTTGCGACCCCGAGCAGAGTTCACGCCTGGCACATTTTGCTCAAGACCCAGTCATTGTCCATTTGTCGCCACTTTCCACTCGGAATATTACAACGCAGGTATTCTACAAATTGAACGCAATATTGTGACATTTCCTTGCGACCCCGAGCGGAGTTCACGCCTGGCACATTTTGCTCAAGACCCAGTCATTGTCCATTTGTCGCCACTTTCCACTCGGAATATTACAACGCAGGTATTCTACAAATTGAACGCAATATTGTGACATTTCCTTGCGACCCCGAGCAGAGTTCACGCCTGGCACATTTTGCTCAAGACCCAGTCATTGTCCATTTGTCGCCACTTTCCACTCGGAATATTACAACGCAGGTATTCTACAAATTGAACGCAATATTGTGACATTTCCTTGCGACCCCGAGCAGAGTTCACGCCTGGCACATTTTGCTCAAGACCCAGACAAATACGAACAATATTCACTTTCAAACCCTTTTTTATAGGATTACTTTTTTATATGGAAAATGTGATTAAGTTTTCATGCAAAACGCAGTACAAAGGATAATGTAGAACATAAAATATTTTTATTCGTTATGGTTTAAAACCGAATAGAAATTCAAATCATTCTAATTTTAACGACTGCAATGGATATTACCGAACTCAGAGCAATGATGACGGAGGGAATGTTCCAACCTCAAGAAACAAAGTGATCCAACTCGAACCCCAGCGGACTGTGGTGGAGAGAGTTCGAGCATTGATTAGCTGCGATTCCAACAACAGTCCATGCGTTGTGCACGCGACAAGTCCGGTCATTACCAAGGTTCATTGTCAGGCGCGTAGGTACTTGCAGCATGGGGGGGGGGGGGGTTGGAAGCAAAAAACTGCAATTGTTACCCCGCAGGGCATTTTTTCGAATATGAACATTTTAAAATTGATTCTGGGATGCTTAACTGCACAAATTACAACAAACAACCCCCAGTTCTTGCCCCGCAGGGCGTTTTGTTAGAATTTAAACAATTTTTAAGTGATTTTCGGACACTAAAGTTGATTTTGTATGGTGAATGGGGGGTGGGGGGGGGGGGGGAAGCCTGTTTGAGTGTATGGGTATAATCCTCCTTCCTACGCGCCTGATTGCCACGCACGCCGCCTCCAGGACCGCGGCGAAGAGGGTGACACATATCTCGGGTCCTACGCGCCTGATTGCCACGCACGCCGCCTCCAGGACCACGGCGAAGAGGGTGACACATATCTCGGGACGGCCTTCCTACGCGCCTGATTGCCACGCACGCCGCCTCCAGGACCGCGGCGAAGAGGGTGACACATATCTCGGGTCGGCCTTCCTACGCGCCTGATTGCCACGCACGCCGCCTCCAGGACCGCGGCGAAGAGGGTGACACATATCTCGGGTCGGCCTTCCTACGCGCCTGATTGCCACGCACGCCGCCTCCAAGACCGCGGCGAAGAGGGTGACACATATCTCGGGTCGGCCTTTCTACGCGCCTGATTGCCACGCACGCCGCCTCCAGGACCGCGGCGAAGAGGGTGACACATATCTCGGGTCGGCCTTCCTACGCGCCTGATTGCCACGCACGCCGCCTCCAGGACCACGGCGAAGAGGGTGACACATATCTCGGGTCCTACGCGCCTGATTGCCACGCACGCCGCCTCCAGGACCACGGCGAAGAGGGTGACACATATCTCGGGTCCTACGCGCCTGATTGCCACGCACGCCGCCTCCAGGACCACGGCGAAGAGGGTGACACATATCTCGGGTCGGCCTTCCTACGCGCCTGATTGCCACGCACGCCGCCTCCAGGACCGCGGCGAAGAGGGTGACACATATCTCGGGTCGGCGGAAAGGTCAGGGGATATTGATCGGACAACAGGTGTGAAGTGAGCGACTAGCAGAGATTCACGCCAAACCCTTATTCTAGGACAAGAACGAAACCGTTTCGCTCGGAGAGCAAAGACATTAATTAACGTGTTTCAGAAGACAGCGACGGTTTCGTTTCCGTTATAGAATAACTACGCTCCCAGGACGATTCTTGATCTATGTGTTATTCAAGAATGGATAACTTCATTATAATTGAATGGTAACGCGTTGATGAGCGAGCACCGATGATAAGTTGTACAAAATCTCGAACCTGAATCCCGGAACTCACAGAGAATCCATCTCGAACTCATTTCCGTCCTCATCTGAAATAACATCCAGATTCCAGACAAGTGTCTCAGTCGATCTCTGTGCTGAGTCTCCCGAACATTCCGAGTGTCGAGCTCCGGAGCAAAACAATTGCCATGAACAAAACAAATGAAGCACAACAAGCAACTAACCTTGAACCTATCCACACATCGCGCGCCAGAATATAACCTGGAGTATAAGCGGTATTTATTTGTATTAGGTTAATTCAAATAATACAATAGATATTATTTACATTTAGGCGAAACCAATTAAATTAATGAGAAGGTAATGATTTAATTTTAAATCGGGGATTAAACCAGTTTAAAATAGAAGCAGTGGTCACTTAAAATAATATATATTCGGTGAGAAAACCAATTAAAATATTTACAAAGGTAACTAGAGTAGGCAGCAGGCAATCTGTGGTTACCTGACTTAGTTCAACATTGAGTCAATGACCATTTCCATAGTTAGATCATCTCCATGATTAGTTCCAGACTCCCAAGTTGAGAGAACGAAACCCAGTGAAACATCTGAATGTATTTCCAAGTGCAGACATTGCACTGACAACGCATGTCGCCATCGCGCGAACAAAGTCCCGCTTATCTGGCGATATTCTCTCCTTTAGGCCTTGCACAAGAGATAGGCGTCTTGTCTTGGATCACTCGACTTTGACACAGTTTCCCTGGCAGTCGGCCGGCGCAGCGCGATGCACTTGCATTGCATTGCATTTGGTCGGATCGATCCGGTCCTGCTTGCAGCCAGCACAAGGGGTTCCACGGCTTAGTAGATGGCTGTTGTGCAAGCCATGGTCCTGCTTGCAGCCAGCACAAGGGAGGGTTCCACGGCTTAGTAGCTGGCGGTGGCAAGCCATGGGACAAGACAAGAAGATTTCATCTCGTCACCAAAATGTCAAACAATTCGAAAAATATTATGAAATTAAAATTAATATTGTCACGAACTCAGTGACGTAGACCAGGGCAGTAAAATAATTATTACTTTTAATAATATATATATTTTTCTTTTCACCAATGCTTGTCTCATATGAAAGTACTATTTTATTATGTTAATTTTTTCACAGTAAATACATTTCAAGGCATTGAAGTTTCATGTAATTGTCACGTCTACCTAATATTTATTTTCTTCTATATAATTAAATAAGATAAAATACAATAACCTCACGTGAGTAGTCAGAGGCCTATTACGGAAAAAAAATAATGAGATGTTAATAAAAAGTGAGAAAATCAGTATCAACCAATAGAATCTTGAGCCTGCTGGATTCCTTTTGGTTGACAACTGTTTCTTTCCTCATCTGTCATTTGTCCGGAACATGTCTGCGCACTGTCGACGACTGTACCTGGTGTTACGCAACGTCAGCCTCTTGGATCGACTAATACAATTCGTCTTTGCGTCACCTTCATGTAATTACCTTTGCCATTGCGCGACCTTGGACGACGCAAATAGAGAAGCCGCTTGATAAGACAGCATTGTTTACAGCTGCGTTGCCAGATGTGTGCTCACACAGGTAGAATGAGGCGTTTCAATAGGTAATTATAACTGCAGCTGGCAAGACCGCATGCAGGCGAGGCAAAAGGCAGTGAATAAACAAAGTGAAGGTCCATAGAAACAGTACGAATGGTCAGAAAAAGAGTGAGAAGGGTCGACAATGTACACTCGAACGAATGATTTGAAAGAGACGGATTGGCTGAAATAAATGTGACTGCATCATCCCATGAAGTCTATGAACTCTAGGAGATGAGCTCTGATTTCATTGATAATAACGAGGATTACATTGTCAGGGAACATGACCACGAGCCAATGTTTCGTTCAAATACCGTTTTATGATCTGTTGGGTGAACGCGGCCCGCCCCCGTGTCCCTGTAGGATATTGAAAGTATGAATTCTCGCCTACATTCGAATGAGTTACATAAGTTGTTCTGCGAGCTGTGAACTTGGCAAGTGCTGTCACTTTCAGCTACATTACGAGCCAAATGCTCTCTTCGCTTACTTTGCGGCAAACTAGGATAATGGACTTTTCCTTGTGGTCGTGAAATGTTATCAGGGTAAAATTAATTCGTTTAATCCAATTAATCTCAAGATGATCCATCTACAAACATAGCTCATAATCCAAGGAAACTAACGAATGTGTTGCAATTCAACTTGCGTATAATCGACGGTGGATTCGAAACTCTTCTTTGCAAACATCTTTGATCGACACAAATATGCACGACAAATGTGAGGTTGGCGGTAATGAACCAAGGAGTAAAGTCAGTTTTGTGTTACCAAAGGAACCGAATAAAATGCTGATCTGGCAGCATTGACTGGACGAACTCTCATAGCATAAGGTGCTGGAAGCGCGAGCGATTTTGCTGCTTTTTGTAGACACTTTTTGCGATACGATTGGAGACTAAATGGGTAGACCAAATTATTTGAAATTTTAATCGTGATTAGATAAAAGACAAACTTAGGGTTATCCCTTGGTACATTTTTAATTTTTTGTTTCGTTAATTAGTAATAATTAGTGGATTTTGGGTGAAAAATTAGCTATTTTCTCGCCTCCCTAGGCGCCGTATAAAATTAAATTTCAAAAATGTGCCAAGGGATAACCCTAAGTTTGTCTTTCATCTAATCATGATTAAAATTTGAGATCAATTGGTTTACGGGTTTGGTCTCCAATCGTATCGCAAATTTCATAGTTTTGCGCGGTTTTGTTGAATAACCGGCGCCTAATTAACGATGCAATAAGCAAAAATTAAAAAGGGCTACTAATATACAATCAGACTGATCATGTGAACATCCTGTAAAAGTTACACTCACTTATGAAACAATTTTTCTCTCTCAATTTTCTAAAACGGCCGAGCGCTAGTATCACCATAACACTGCATTGCACGATCCAGCACAAGAGCAAGAGAACACGTCACGACTTGATACTCATCATTTAGCGCCTTTTCTCTGTCATCCATTGAATAATGTCCCTTCTCCTGTGATGTAACTAACTGCTGCTGACGGACATCGAGTGTCAATATTTACTTCGCTCACTCTCGCAGTACAGTGAGGGGGTGAGGGGGGGGTCATCACAGTCTTCTCAACGCCTCTCTGTACTGAGCAAGTTGGCTCAGTCGACAGCCAAGCCACACGTCGGGAAGGTTATCCTACTAATAGGCCACGGCCGCCTTCTTCCCACCTTGCCTCAACCTCATTCATCAGTCGCAGAACAGTGCGACATGAACACCACTAAAATAACAAAATCAATCGTTGATCAAGAAACATGGTGTTGATTTCTTTTCCAATCAGCCCTTGGTTCCAGCCTGGAGTATAATATAGCACATGTCCCCTGGCATGTGGGCAAGTCTATAAGCTCCCTGGGTGATCGCTATGGAAACTGACGGCTGCGTCAAATTTTCCCAAAATACCAAAGTGTCCCCAAGGCTCACTATTTACTCCACTGTTATGCAACTTTGGGAGGTAGTTGTGATACCCATTTTCCCGCAATACTATTGAGCAAATTTGAGGAATATTTAAAGAAAAAAACACTTTATTTCAAGTATTTCTTAAAAATGTTGAATAGTATTGCGAGAAAATTGGTATCTAACTCCCAAACTTGCATAATAGTGGAGTAAATAATGATCCTTGGGGAGACATTGGGGAATAAATCCCATAAAATGCTCTGCTTGTCGTCGCGAACTCCCATTCCGTAGTTCTGCGATATTTGAGGGGCAACGTCCTGGATAGGAAGCGAACCTTGTATCATTGCGCGCTGATTAGATTGCGCAGGATAGAACATCACTCGAATGTCTGGACAGTCAGGGAAACTAGATGGTTCATACTCTGCCTCTCTCTGACCCATAGCATAAACATGTTTTTATATGGAGCAGAGAGAGATAGAGTATGAACCATCTAGTTTCCCTGACTGTACACCCGCGCTCACAGAAATTGCTTGCAAAATTCCAAGTCATTTTCAAACGCAGATGGCGAGCATGTGGGGTTGAAGGGTTTGATTATAAGAACCAACCAAACACCTCAGACATACAAATTATTTCTCTATTTAACAAATAATGACGGTAAATACAACTCCAACTTAGCAGTTACCGTCAATTATTCTGACCGTGGGTCAGAGTTTTCGATAGACATAATATTAGTGTAGTTTGAGATTCCTCATGCATTTGCCAACTGACTGTGCACTTGTGCAGCGAATGCGGGCAGGCAAGTGAGCGGCTCGACCAGAGCGTTCACCCGCAGCGGCTAAACTTAGACTCGCCGACCAGCACAGAGCAAATGGCAACGTCGCGAATCACACGTGACGCGGCCTTGGAGAAACGAGAACGCCCGGGCCAGTCCGCCACTGGCGATGCGTCTCGGTTGCCGACTGCTGATTCGCAAGGGTTTACACATGACGCGGCCTTAGAGACACGAGAACGCCCGGGCCAGTCCGCCACTGGCGATGCGTCTCGGTTGCCGACTGCTGATTCGCAAGGGTTTACACATGACGCGGCCTTGGAGACACGAGAACGCCCGGGCCAGTCCGCCACTGGCGATGCGTCTCGGTTGCCGACTGCTGATTCGCAAGGGTTTACACATGACGCGGCCTTGGAGACACGAGAACGCCCGGGCCAGTCCGCCACTGGCGATGCGTCTCGGTTGCCGACTGCTGATTCGCAAGGGTTTACACGTGACGCGGCCTTGGAGACACGAGAACGCCCGGGCCAGTCCGCCACTGGCGATGCGTCTCGGTTGCCGACTGCTGATTCGCAAGGGTTTACACGTGACGCGGCCTTGGAGACACGAGAACGGCCGGGCCAGTCCACCACTGGCGATGCGTCTCGGTTGCCGACTGCTGATTCGCAAGGGTTTACACATGACGCGGCCTTGGAGACACGAGAACGCCCGGGCCAGTCCGCCACTGGCGATGCGTCTCGGTTGCCGACTGCTGATTCGCAAGGGTTTACACATGACGCGGCCTTGGAGACACGAGAACGCCCGGGCCAGTCCGCCACTGGCGATGCGTCTCGGTTGCCGACTGCTGATTCGCAAGGGTTTACACATGACGCGGCCTTGGAGACACGAGAACGGCCGGGCCAGTCCGCCACTGGCGATGCGTCTCGGTTGCCGACTGCTGATTCGCAAGGGTTTACACATGACGCGGCCTTGGAGACACGAGAACGCCCGGGCCAGTCCGCCACTGGCGATGCGTCTCGGTTGCCGACTGCTGATTCGCAAGGGTTTACACGTGACGCGGCCTTGGAGACACGAGAACGCCCGGGCCAGTCCGCCACTGGCGATGCGTCTCGGTTGCCGACTGCTGATTCGCAAGGGTTTACACGTGACGCGGCCTTGGAGACACGAGAACGCCCGGGCCAGTCCGCCACTGGCGATGCGTCTCGGTTGCCGACTGCTGATTCGCAAGGGTTTACACGTGACGCGGCCTTGGAGACACGAGAACGCCCGGGCCAGTCCGCCACTGGCGATGCGTCTCGGTTGCCGACTGCTGATTCGCAAGGGTTTACACGTGACGCGGCCTTGGAGACACGAGAACGCCCGGGCCAGTCCGCCACTGGCGATGCGTCTCGGTTGCCGACTGCTGATTCGCAAGGGTTTACACATGACGCGGCCTTGGAGACACGAGAACGCCCGGGCCAGTCCGCCACTGGCGATGCGTCTCGGTTGCCGACTGCTGATTCGCAAGGGTTTACACATGACGCGGCCTTGGAGACACGAGAACGCCCGGGCCAGTCCGCCACTGGCGATGCGTCTCGGTTGCCGACTGCTGATTCGCAAGGGTTTACACATGACGCGGCCTTGGAGACACGAGAACGGCCGGGCCAGTCCGCCACTGGCGATGCGTCTCGGTTGCCGACTGCTGATTCGCAAGGGTTTACACATGACGCGGCCTTGGAGACACGAGAACGCCCGGGCCAGTCCGCCACTGGCGATGCGTCTCGGTTGCCGACTGCTGATTCGCAAGGGTTTACACGTGACGCGGCCTTGGAGACACGAGAACGCCCGGGCCAGTCCGCCACTGGCGATGCGTCTCGGTTGCCGACTGCTGATTCGCAAGGGTTTACACGTGACGCGGCCTTGGAGACACGAGAACGCCCGGGCCAGTCCGCCACTGGCGATGCGTCTCGGTTGCCGACTGCTGATTCGCAAGGGTTTACACATGACGCGGCCTTGGAGACACGAGAACGCCCGGGCCAGTCCGCCACTGGCGATGCGTCTCGGTTGCCGACTGCTGATTCGCAAGGGTTTACACGTGACGCGGCCTTGGAGACACGAGAACGCCCGGGCCAGTCCGCCACTGGCGATGCGTCTCGGTTGCCGACTGCTGATTCGCAAGGGTTTACACATGACGCGGCCTTGGAGACACGAGAACGCCCGGGCCAGTCCGCCACTGGCGATGCGTCTCGGTTGCCGACTGCTGATTCGCAAGGGTTTACACATGACGCGGCCTTGGAGACACGAGAACGCCCGGGCCAGTCCGCCACTGGCGATGCGTCTCGGTTGCCGACTGCTGATTCGCAAGGGTTTACACGTGACGCGGCCTTGGAGACACGAGAACGCCCGGGCCAGTCCGCCACTGGCGATGCGTCTCGGTTGCCGACTGCTGATTCGCAAGGGTTTACACGTGACGCGGCCTTGGAGACACGAGAACGCCCGGGCCAGTCCGCCACTGGCGATGCGTCTCGGTTGCCGACTGCTGATTCGCAAGGGTTTACACGTGACGCGGCCTTGGAGACACGAGAACGCCCGGGCCAGTCCGCCACTGGCGATGCGTCTCGGTTGCCGACTGCTGATTCGCAAGGGTTTACACATGACGCGGCCTTGGAGACACGAGAACGCCCGGGCCAGTCCGCCACTGGCGATGCGTCTCGGTTGCCGACTGCTGATTCGCAAGGGTTTACACCTGACGCGGCCTTGGAGACACGAGAACGCCCGGGCCAGTCCGCCACTGGCGATGCGTCTCGGTTGCCGACTGCTGATTCGCAAGGGTTTACACATGACGCGGCCTTGGAGACACGAGAACGCCCGGGCCAGTCCGCCACTGGCGATGCGTCTCGGTTGCCGACTGCTGATTCGCAAGGGTTTACACGTGACGCGGCCTTGGAGACACGAGAACGCCCGGGCCAGTCCGCCACTGGCGATGCGTCTCGGTTGCCGACTGCTGATTCGCAAGGGTTTACACGTGACGCGGCCTTGGAGACACGAGAACGCCCGGGCCAGTCCGCCACTGGCGATGCGTCTCGGTTGCCGACTGCTGATTCGCAAGGGTTTACACATGACGCGGCCTTGGAGACACGAGAACGCCCGGGCCAGTCCGCCACTGGCGATGCGTCTCGGTTGCCGACTGCTGATTCGCAAGGGTTTACACGTGACGCGGCCTTGGAGACACGAGAACGCCCGGGCCAGTCCGCCACTGGCGATGCGTCTCGGTTGCCGACTGCTGATTCGCAAGGGTTTACACATGACGCGGCCTTGGAGACACGAGAACGCCCGGGCCAGTCCGCCACTGGCGATGCGTCTCGGTTGCCGACTGCTGATTCGCAAGGGTTTACACATGACGCGGCCTTGGAGACACGAGAACGCCCGGGCCAGTCCGCCACTGGCGATGCGTCTCGGTTGCCGACTGCTGATTCGCAAGGGTTTACACGTGACGCGGCCTTGGAGACACGAGAACGCCCGGGCCAGTCCGCCACTGGCGATGCGTCTCGGTTGCCGACTGCTGATTCGCAAGGGTTTACACGTGACGCGGCCTTGGAGACACGAGAACGCCCGGGCCAGTCCGCCACTGGCGATGCGTCTCGGTTGCCGACTGCTGATTCGCAAGGGTTTACACGTGACGCGGCCTTGGAGACACGAGAACGGCCGGGCCAGTCCGCCACTGGCGATGCGTCTCGGTTGCCGACTGCTGATTCGCAAGGGTTTACACGTGACGCGGCCTTGGAGACACGAGAACGGCCGGGCCAGTCCGCCACTGGCGATGCGTCTCGGTTGCCGACTGCTGATTCGCAAGGGTTTACACGTGACGCGGCCTTGGAGACACGAGAACGCCCGGGCCAGTCCGCCACTGGCGATGCGTCTCGGTTGCCGACTGCTGATTCGCAAGGGTTTACACATGACGCGGCCTTGGAGACACGAGAACGCCCGGGCCAGTCCGCCACTGGCGATGCGTCTCGGTTGCCGACTGCTGATTCGCAAGGGTTTACACATGACGCGGCCTTGGAGACACGAGAACGCCCGGGCCAGTCCGCCACTGGCGATGCGGTCTCGGTTGCCGACTGCTGATTCGCAAGGGTTTACACATGACGCGGCCTTGGAGACACGAGAACAGCCCGGGCCAGTCCGCCACTGGCGATGCGTCTCGGTTGCCGACTGCTGATTCGCAAGGGTTTACACGTGACGCGGCCTTGGAGACACGAGAACGCCCGGGCCAGTCCGCCACTGGCGATGCGTCTCGGTTGCCGACTGCTGATTCGGCAAGGGTTTACACGTGACGCGGCCTTGGAGACACGAGAACGCCCGGGCCCAGTCCGCCACTGGCGATGCGTCTCGGTTGCCGACTGCTGATTCGCAAGGGTTTACACGTGACGCGGCCTTGGAGACACGAGAACGGCCGGGCCAAGTCCGCCACTGGCGATGCGTCTCGGTTGCCGACTGCTGATTCGCAAGGGTTTACACGTGACGCGGCCTTGGAGACACGAGAACGGCCGGGCCAGTCCGCCACTGGCGATGCGTCTCGGTTGCCGACTGCTGATTCGCAAGGGTTTACACGTGACGCGGCCTTGGAGACACGAGAACGCCCGGGCCCAGTCCGCCACTGGCGATGCGTCTCGGTTGCCGACTGCTGATTCGCAAGGGTTTACACATGACGCGGCCTTGGAGACACGAGAACGCCCGGGCCAGTCCGCCACTGGCGATGCGTCTCGGTTTGCCGACTGCTGATTCGCAAGGGTTTACACATGACGCGGCCTTGGAGACACGAGAACGCCCGGGCCAGTCCGCCACTGGCGATGCGTCTCGGTTGCCGACTGCTGATTCGCAAGGGTTTACACATGACGCGGCCTTGGGAGACACGAGAACGCCCGGCCAGTCCGCCACTGGCGATGCGTCTCGGTTGCCGACTGCTGATTCGCAAGGGTTTACACCTGACGCGGCCTGGGAGACACGAGAACGCCCGGGCCAGTCCCACTGGCGATGCGTCTCGGTTGCCGACTGCTGATTCGCAAGGGTTTACACATGACGCGGCCTTGGAGACACGAGAACGCCCGGGCCAGTCCGCCACTGGCGATGCGTCTCGGTTGCCGACTGCTGATTCGCAAGGGTTTACACGTGACGCGGCCTTGGAGACACGAGAACGCCCGGGCCAGTCCGCCACTGGCGATGCGTCTCGGTTGCCGACTGCTGATTCGCAAGGGTTTACACGTGACGCGGCCTTGGAGACACGAGAACGCCCGGGCCAGTCCGCCACTGGCGATGCGTCTCGGTTGCCGACTGCTGATTCGCAAGGGTTTACACGTGACGCGGCCTTGGAGACACGAGAACGCCCGGGCCAGTCCGCCACTGGCGATGCGTCTCGGTTGCCGACTGCTGATTCGCAAGGGTTTACACGTGACGCGGCCTTGGAGACACGAGAACGCCCGGGCCAGTCCGCCACTGGCGATGCGTCTCGGTTGCCGACTGCTGATTCGCAAGGGTTTACACGTGACGCGGCCTTGGAGACACGAGAACGCCCGGGCCAGTCCGCCACTGGCGATGCGTCTCGGTTGCCGACTGCTGATTCGCAAGGGTTTACACGTGACGCGGCCTTGGAGACACGAGAACGCCCGGGCCAGTCCGCCACTGGCGATGCGTCTCGGTTGCCGACTGCTGATTCGCAAGGGTTTACACGTGACGCGGCCTTGGAGACACGAGAACGCCCGGGCCAGTCCGCCACTGGCGATGCGTCTCGGTTGCCGACTGCTGATTCGCAAGGGTTTACACATGACGCGGCCTTGGAGACACGAGAACGCCCGGGCCAGTCCGCCACTGGCGATGCGTCTCGGTTGCCGACTGCTGATTCGCAAGGGTTTGTGAGGGGTCCATTTGAGTACGCTAATAGAAGACATTGCGCCGCGGAGCTAAGCTGATTAGGAACGACCAAGTCACAGAAGTTCTACCTCTGATGGGATCTAAGAAGGAAAGGTTTTCAAAGACTGTATTTTGTCATTAATTTTTTCTTCTTTTTTTAATGACAAGCTAAGGATTTTCTTCTCTAAGTACGCTTCAGATTGGCATAAACACGAATCTAATCCAGGATAAATACATTAAACAACTCTACATCCCCCCCCCCCCCAGCTAAAACCTCCAAGCACGACGATGTGATTTACAGGATATAACGCTAAACGCGGTCTCCAAGAAGCCCGTTGCTGTCTCCTAGGAACAGGAAGAGAGCAGGAATGAATGAGGTCGGAGACGACCGGATGTTCCTTGCTTGCGAGCCTCGGATAAGAAGGAGACTGTATTAGACGAAGCAAAACGCAAGTGGGTATACATAATTATTGGGTATACGCACTTTATCTTACCAAAAATGTTTTTAAAAATATCACAGTAAATGCGTCATGTACAGACTGTTCTCTTTGATACAGAAAATCGTTCATTATTCTATTGATTTGCTAAGGCCGGGTAGGACTAACTCTGGATTAAGTTAACTCTCGAGGGGTAACCAATGAAACAAGTTGGCGCGAATTCCATAGCCAATAAGATTCACTAATTTCCACTAATCATCGAGAGTTAACTTAATCCAGAGTTGGTCCTACCCGGCCTAAGAAGACCATCAATTTTAGAAATTTGAATTGTATGTAGCATGAAGTGGAAAAATGAGAAAAAATCTGGAAAAGTAAAAGCTTTCTTGGGGCAAAACCCCTAATTGTTTTATCGTGAGTACCTAATTGTTTTATCGTGTCCCATCTATTTGTTCCGGACTGGAGGCGCGTGTCCAAATCAATACATGTATTTCAGTTTCACATCGCGATAAGATTAAAACATCATATCTTGTCCATCCGGCCCGCGAGCGCGCGCAACGAGAGCGACCCAGTCGATACGGTGGGCGGAGCCACGTCACCGCTCTCGCTGTCTCGCCTAGCGCCGCGAGCGAGCGGAGCCGGAGCGCGTCCAGCTGGTGTGTTGTGTGCCGCCATTTTAGATCACAACTCGCGACGAACGAACTCGGTCAGAGACTCGGTAACAGTTTTCATTGTGCCTCTCGCTGCACGCACGATGTCGTCACAGACGCGTTAGTTTCCCAGCAAGATCGCAGCTGCTATCTCGGCGACAGGGGAGGGATTTGCATAGTGCAGGTGAGCTCATGTGTCCCTGTGAGGGTTGGTTGCGCAGTGCAGACAGACAGGTCTAGTTTCACCCCGAGCAGACGTGAGAAAGTGAACACGTTTCCTCATCGAGTCGCACGTAACAAAGACGTCGTCATCAAGCGTTCAGCAACAGTAATTCAGTTGTAACAGCTAGAATAATACGATGTGATAAGAGATACAAAGTGTCAAATAAACCATTTTAGCAAATTGTCCCGATGGCTCTGGTTTCTTCAAATGTGCATGTACGTAGGTACCTCATTCATTACATATCAGTGACGTAAATGGCCGTATTTTTTTAGAAAGCAGAGCCATGGAGATAATAGACAACATTAGAATTAATCTACCTAGGTAGTTAGCTCTGCTTTTCGTTTTTACAAAATTTCACATGCAGCTCGACGATCATGATCTGTTTATTTATTATGTTTTCATAATTAGATTGGAAATTCGAACTGCATTTGACATTTTTGATGCAGAGCAGCAGTTCTGGATAATTTAAAAAATTGTATTTTTATTATTTTGTCTGAAGTTTCTGCTCGTTTGTGCACATAAAATAGTGTACGAAACGGTTGGTCGGGCAGAGCAATGCGACGGTTGGGGATCGAACCCGGCCACTGCAATGACTCGACATCGCCTGGAAGGTCGCTGCAGACTTCTTCCAAGTGCTGGTGTTCAGAGCCAATGATATGACCTCCAGCACGTGTCACTCATAGCAAATCAACTGCTGCTTTCCTTCTCGTCGGAATGTAAAATAAGAACTCGGATGCCCGACTGCTTCAGATCCTCTTCATTATTCCAGAGCCTCCTTCGCTTTTCCCCTCCTTTGCTCTCTTGACAGTTCTGTCTTCTCCCATCTTCTTAGTTCTTCACCCCTCGTTGATCCACCGGACCACAAATATCCATGAATCCTGGATGCGATTCTTTTCGGTGTTGATTTCGCTCACAATCGTTCCACTGCCACTATTGTGACACTACCTTACCGTCAGTCGCTGTATTTGTTTCGACGAACATCGTGGTTCTTATGTTTTGGTATAAGATTTGATGTATTATTATTATTTACCGTCCAGACAAAAGACCGCAATTGTTACAAATTATAGTGATAATATTTTCATCGGTAATGACAGCTGTCAGTTGGCTACGAATGGCGAAGCAACAACCAGACTCATGATTTCCCTTCATCAGAATGACCATTCTTAGGCACAAGGATAAACAACTCGTACAGAAAATTAATACAGTTTCCTCCAAATCCCCTTGGAATACGAGGCAATGGAATGAATTGAGGGGCTAGATGCAGATCAAAGTTATCCTTTTCACTTAGTTCGGAGAAAAACAGGAAAACCCACTCGTATTTCCTATGCAAATAAACCGCGGAATCAGTTTTCTATCCGCGTATACAGAGGGAATATATTAGTGCACATTACCTACATCGTAGATGGAAATTGGAGAATTAAATATAAACTGTACAATATGTAGGTAGGTACCTACCTACCTATATCGAACTCAAAAGTGTTTTTTTAGACACCAAGAGACAAATGATGGGAAGGTTCCTAATGACCATCTTGTTGCAGATGTGTGGCATGTGACGGTGCGATGAGCCTCGTGGAAAGATGATCGCGCGCCGCTGGAGCCGTCGCGATGTCCTGCTGCTCCTCCTGGCGGCGCTGGCACTGCGCCACGCGTGCGCCGCGGAGCACCATCTGCGCCACTCCAGCCCCCAGCCGTGTTCCTCTGGCTGCGTGTGCCGCGCGCCGGAGCTGGCGTGTCGGGACGCTCCGTACGCCGGCTTCCCGCCAGACACTACGCACGTGACGTTCCTGCGTGTGCGTGCCGCCAGTCTCAACGCCACAGTGTTTGAGCATGGCTCGCGGCTGCGCCAGGTGTCGTGGCGTGAGAGCGCCATAGTGGATGTCAGCGCGGACACGTTTGGCGCGCTGCCGGCGTTGACCAGCCTGGACTTGAGTTGCAACGACATTGAGACGCTGAATGAGGACGTGTTTCGCGGCGCAACGGCGCTGAAAGTGCTGAACCTGACCGACAACAAGCTCAACGACCTCCCGCAGAGAGTGTTCCACGGGTTGGACAGCCTGGAGGAGCTGTACCTCGGTCTGAACCGGTTCCATGCGGTTCCCTTCGAGATCTTCTCCTCGCTCCACCGGCTTACTCTGGTGGATCTCTCACACAACATGATCATGGCTTTGCAGAACGACTTCTTCATGTCCAACCCAAACCTCACTTCCCTGTTCCTCAACGCGAACCAACTCTCTCAGCTCAACGTCAACGCGTTTGCCGGGCTGCGCGAACTCAAGACGCTCGAACTGTCGGCCAATCAGCTGTCCGTGGTGCCTCGGAACCTGTTCGCGCCCCTGAGCAAGCTGACATACTTGAACCTGGGTGGAAACAGGCTTGCCAACCTCGCAGGGAACTCATTCACGGGTCTTGGACGCTTGCAGTGGCTCAACCTGAGCTCGAACCCACTTGATGATCTGCCTCCGAGACTCTTCCATCCGAGCAGCAAGCTGGCAACGCTGCTTCTCTCCAACACGCTTCTACGCACCTTGGCCGAGCATCACCTGGCCGGGCTGGGCAGTCTACAGACCTTGGTGTTAGCCGACAACCCGCGCCTGCGCGACATGGACTCGTTCGCGCTGAAACACACGCCGCTGTTGCGCTCGCTCGACATCAGCCGCAACAACTTCACCTCGCTCCCCTACTCGCTCAGCTCGCTGGGTCACATCGACGAGCTGCGGATGCGGGGAAACCCGTGGGCTTGCGACTGCCGAATGCTCTGGTTCCTCAAGTGGAGCCAACGCATCGAGATCCCCAGCGCGGAGCTCAGCTGCGGCGGCTTCAACATGCTCATCACGCTGCGCAGTCTCAACTGTAAGCCCACACAGTTCGTGGACTCGTCGCCACCCGTTTTACACCGCTTGGGCACCAGCGCTCTGCTTGAGTGCAGCTTCAGCGGCAGTCCGCTGCCCTCACTGACCTGGGAGACCCCGACGCATAGCACCTTCCACTGGAACCCCAACCCCTTGATCCCCGGCCTCTTCGCATCGCATCCCAGAGAGCACTACCCCAATCTGACGCACATCGACGACGACCGCATTCAGATCCTGGAGAACGGCACTCTGCTGGTGCAGAACATACTCAGGTAAGTGTTGAGAATGGATAAAAAGTAGCTCTGTTTCAACAATAAGTGTTCTATGTCCATCATTTGCCATATCGAGTGAATGGCAGTTGAAGCTTGACAATAACACGGCGGATTTGGTCAATTGCCATCTGGACACTTCTTTTGTGAATTCTTCCGTACATTAATTTCTCTTCTCATCCTTGTACTTCGTCTTCTCAGGTCGGACTGTGGGGAATACAAATGCTTCGCCTCCAACCCGATTGCGAACGTGACGGTTCACGTGAGGCTGCGCGTGGACCCCATCACGATCTATCGCATCAAGATCATCAGCATCCTGGTGGGCCTCGCGTGTGCAACAGGTTTCCTGCTGATAACGCTTCTCGTGCAGTTCATTCTTTATCTCTTCGACAGGTGGGTTCGCAGCTTTCACTCACTTGATAACACTTAGCAAGTTGGTCAACGCAAGTATAGGAGTTCTATTCCTGAAGTGAGAGTTTACTATTATTGAGATAATAAGTGACAAATTGTTATCAGCCAATATGAATCCAAAAGGCTGAAAGATGAAAATGATTTGTCACTTTTTTTTCACTAGTTGCTTTCTTTAACTTCAGTTATAATGCTCCAGGTTTCATTGGTTGTTTGTTACCATAGCAACGTCGATATTTTTGAATAATCAATGGTTAGATTTGGAAAATCGAGACTTGGGGCCAGTTTTTCTATAAGTTTCAAACACTAACTGGTTTAACCAAAGATTTGTAAAACAGCACGAGACTAAGCAATGATTTTGTCCGTCAGATTCAACTGGCCAATCTGCTGTTGCTGCTGCAAGCGACCCAAAGTGTCTCCGCGGGCCAAACAGATCTACCAGATGCTGGACAACATCGAGCAATACAAGACACTGCAGTTGGACAAGCTGAGAGAGAACTACACGCTGCAGGTGAGAGAGAGGAGCGAGATGCTTGTTACAAGGAGAGGGAGAGGAGCGAGATGCTTGTTACAAGGAGAGGGAGAGAGACTGACCCATCCGCTTGCTTCCAGGTGCATCGGATCAAAGACAACTGCACACAACAGGTGGAGTGGATTCAGACGAGCTATCAGGGACAAGTCAAGCACCTCAGGGGCATCCGAGAGTACGGAACCAATCACATCGCGACACTTCGAGATCAGTACTACGATCAGGTGAGCAGAAAAAAAAATCTGTGTTTGAAGATAACTTTTCTTCACATTTTTAAAGCTACTGATAAGACAGTTAAAATGTTGTATAAAAAGAATTGTATTACAATTTGAAAAGATTGTTGTAAACTCATAATTTGTGAATATAATATCTCTCACCTAAAGTGAAAGATATGGTTGTTTTCACAAAAGAAGATAGAGATTATTTACAAACACAGATTGATGACGCCATGTTTTCAGGTGAAGCGAGTGCGCGACTACTCTACCAGCCAGTTGAACTGGGTGCGCGAGAACTACGTCTTCCAGCGCAACCGCATCCGCAAGTTCAGCACGCATCAGGTGCTCAGGTTCCGCGAGTCGTACAAGTACCAACAGCAGACGCTCAACAAGGTGCTGGAGAACCTGCCCAGCTTCTACTTCGAGAACTGTCGCACGGGCGCCTGCGGGCAGGAGGTCGATGACTTCGACGTGGACATCAAGGACATTGACACGTACATCAAGGCCAAGATCGACCGCATGGCCTCGCTGGACGACATTAACACTCCGGACGACACTCAGAGCCACCTGTCGATGTACTACACTCCGTCGGACCTGTCGCAGAGTCTGCTAAATCTCTCCCAGTCGACGATAATCATCAACAAGGGCGACGGAAAGATCGAGTGCTTCGACCAGAGCACTGCGGAGTTCGAGCCGTTGACGTCGCCGTATTATTTGTCCGGGTTTTCCCGAAGGAATCGTTCGATACCGGCGCTCGACGGTCCGTGTGCGGTTTTCCGAGGCACGACGCCGGAAATGCCGGAAGAGGCGAGCGCGTTGTTGCCCGTGGCGAATAGCGCCAGTCTGCCTGAGCTGAGCCACAGGCTGGCGGACATTGTCGTCACGATTGAACACAACGATAGCAACAAGAAATCTTTAGTCAATCTTACTACAGCCTTTTAGTGCCAACAATAAAGCAACCGAAGGTATTTCTAATCAATTATTTTTCAACAATTGTGAACTGTGATAGAATGTTAATGTATCTCAAGTGTGAAATGTGAGTGTGGTTAATGTGATGGGGTTAATTAAATTAGTGATTTCTTTAGTCAATTTTACTTCTTTTTACAACTAAAATGATTACTTCATGCAGTTCACTGGAAACTTAAAAGACCCAGAACTACATATATGTAAATTAAATTCAAGAGATCAGAATTACTTAAAGCAGGGTACTTCGCTTGTTTCAGAAAAATAGATGCATTAAAACTCAGCATTTGGCGCCACTTTCACTGATGCATTTTAGAAAACATGCAGACTGATATATCAATACAAATATACTTTCTAAATTCTGCAAGGAGCTGTTACTTCTATTTAATAACTTTGCATTGTGTTACGGTCTAATGCATGCTAATTTATAATTAAACTATTCAAAATTCTGGTAGGGATAGGGAGTAACGAGCTTACAATTGTAATAAATTTAGACAATCTAAGAGAGATTTTAATTTGTAGAAACTAGCAATGATGAAGTTTCCTCCCATGCGTGGAGAATGTTTGGGTATTGAATAGCTCAATGTATACTATACTTAACGCTATGCTAGTGCAGTCTCGCCTACAACTCATCGGATATCGTTTCTCGTTCTTTGAAAGTTCAAATATTAGTGTTGTTTTGTGTCCGTGGATTGAATGTTGAATTGCTCGCATCGCAAACCAAATGTCGCATTTTGAGAACACTCGTAATCGTTTCCTTTAATTGCATGCCATCATTCCACAGTGTAAGCACAACCACTCATTCTACGTGTGTGGATATTCAAATCACTTTGGTAATTTAATTAACTCGGGTGTGTCGGTGGTCAAGTCGTGTGTTTCGCCTTTATTCAGTGTCTCGTCAGAGCCACTGGGATCTATCATTGAATGACTCTATTTTTATGATGTGAGAGAACGGATCAGTTCTAATGTACTAATCAGTATTGATTATTGTCGCTGGATTGTTCCATCCAGTGCATGTTGACACGACTACTATTATATAATTATATTCTCAATTAAATGAAACATTGTTAGGCCTAACTGCTGTGTACTTTAATTTACCCTGCCCTAAGAGATCCTTGAAATTTATATTTTCTTATCTGAATCATTTCAAACCCTAGTTCCAAAAACATTTGGGTCAGCATAAACATTCACTCATTGTCTAACCAGACATTAAAGGCTACAATTCTCTCAACTCATATTTGAGAAAATGTCAAGAAGTAGGCTAGCTGACATAATTTTCTAGATAATCACTTCGAAGGTACAGATTTTATTTCAATTAATTAATTAACTTTGCGACCACACAGGAAAAGACATGCTGATATTTTGTCCAAAGTGTATTTGGCTGCTTTCCCACCAGGCGCGTAGGAATAGGGGGGGAAAGGGTGGAACGGACCCCCCCCCCCCCCCTGTCTGGAGCCTGACCCCCCCCCTGCTAGAGACTCTGACCCGCCCTGCTAGAGATCCTGAACACATCCAGATATTCACAAATGTTGATTAAGTGTTGCACAGAATACACAGATTTGCTCCATTATGAGGTTGAATCTAAAAATTTTCTCAAGTTTCGCAAAACTAATTGAACAGAGGTTATCCAATGAGACAACTCATTTACTCATTTGTCCAACATGATCATCCTCATATTTTTCTTATTGCTTATTACTGTTGCTCTTGCAACCTTTTTCAAAGGTCGATTCCAAAATCAATTCATAATCGATTCTCTTTCACTAGAATTCAAGTATTTCTCTGCGGGGCCATTTAGGATTTTGTCAAATAACAAAATTTTATTTTGTCTCCTCTTGTATCCGCAAGAATATTGCATAGGACAGACATTTTAAATTTCTTTAAAAAAGATGCCAAAAAAGCGTCAAATTCGATTCTTTTTTTACCAAGATGTAAATAATGCCCTGCGGGGCCATTGGGAATTCTATAAAAACAAGTTTTCTTAAGTTCCCACAGAATATTGCATATCACACATTTTACATTTCTTTGAGAAGAATAGCTTAAAATTCGATTATTTTGTATCAAAAATTAAAAAAAGGCCCTGCGGGGCTAACTGGGGGGTGAGTCCCCCAGACCCCTTGTAGCAGTAACTACCTTTCCCTGACATCCATCGATCCCCTATAATTTTGACCCCCCCTGTCAAAATAAAGTTCCTACGCCCCTGTTTCCCACCTATAGATTTCAATGAAAAAATACTAGGTAGGTACTATATCGTGTATCATTTTCCAATTTCATTTTAACAGTTTTAAACGTAACGTTTATGGATGATTTACTGAGCTATCAACTGTTTCATTTCGAAGTTTTTCCTTATAAAAAATTTTCATGTAAAATTGTGTTGTCACGGTGTTGCCTTCTCGAAATTAATCTTTCTTTGCAAATTTGTAACTTGCCCTACGGACTCCATGCAAATTATCTGACGGTCATCAATTGTCCCACTTTCTTGTCTACAAGGTCGATAACTGCGGCAAAACACTTGCTGATGTAAGCAGCGACGAGGCAGTATTTGTGAGGGCAAAGCACTCCATTGTGCAAGACGCCCCTTCGTATTTAATTCATTATTAGTAATGCAAATAGGTTGTTATTGCAACATGGTTTTTAACAAGAATCATGGTTGAGTGCTGACGAGCAACTTCGCGTTTAATCAGTCAGTTTGATGTGAGAGGTGTCATAAAACATCGCCAATCAAGTGTTGTTGATCGACAACAAACTGTCCAGAGGAAATATCAACAAAACAGAGCAGAGCTTCCCAACAGTAGTAAGACGGCTGGGTAGTGAGTTTGACCTTGAGTTTTTTAATCGATTTTTATCAATATCTTTTTCCAGTGTAATTCCAGTGTAAAAGTAATTTTCGGGTTCTAAACGCCTGCTGGTCAAAATAAAACTAATAACTTATTCCAAGCTATGAAATTATTTTCATTGAACTGTTCTGAATTCACGTCCATAGCCCTATTTTGTTAACAATTACACTGGAAAAAGATATTGATAAAAATCGATTAAAAACCTCTTCAAGGTCAAACTCACTACCCAGCCGTCTTAATGAAACCGGCCAAGTCTCCGAGAAATGTTTTATTCATGGAACTAAGATGACTTGTAGCAAAGTTGCGCATCGCGCAAATATTGGAAAAAGAGTGAAGCTGTAAAACAAGAGATGCACCCACTTCTTTACACCAACAGAAGATGAAAAAAATGCCACACACTGGAGTTCATTGTGACCTTTGGTACGACCTCAAAGTGTTAATACGATATTTATGGTGGTCATATTGTACTTCCACTTTGTGGCATTATTTTGCCTATTAGGCTGTAATGGGTTGCTACTATATGATGTTTTAATATTCTGATGGTGTGAAGTCAAATGTCAAAAACGCTCTGACGAACCGTGCGATTCCTGTTCGCTTACCCAGGCCTCTTAAACATGGAAATTAACCACTCACGCAGGACTAATTTCGTGGAGTGACCCCGATTTAGAATGAGTGAATAAAATATGAATGAGATGCGAGTTATTTGTGTGATTGTCTGTAACTGCTAACGAGGTGGACGGTGGCACGTGGAGGGACCTTGACACAGACCTCCCCCGCCCAGGCGGTCACGTGACGGTGGCGGATCGATAACACTCCGAGGAGAAGTCGTGACCAGAAGCAGGACAGATTGGGGATAATACTTGAAGGCAATACCTAGTATTATACGTGTCAAATATTATCAAGGAAATGGACGCAGTGCAGAACCATGTTGATTTATCTAAATGTGTATTATGCACATTTGACTGACTGTAAAAAAGCGCTCTACAAGCTTGGCAGACGATGCAGGAACATTGTAACTAAGTTGTTTGCAAAGCAACCGCAGGAAGAGTCGGATGTTTCCTTCTACTTCGCACAAAGCAGACTCTGCTGCCAGTAATTGTTTCCGAGGCAGGATATTTTGAATCACATATTGAAATAACATTAGAACAGAATTACTTTGAATTGCATCATTCCAGCTACACATTTGCGGCGTTATTACCCAACCCCTTGGAGTAGGGCTCGCGCTAGCCCATTGTTAATTTCGTTGACCCGCGCCCCTTGTTAAATACCACTGGTTTGTGCATTCAATGGCTATGAATCTGGCCAACTAAAGCATCAACCACAATTTCCCCCCTTCAAATGATTTGATATGTAATGGTATCGCGGGCATCGGCACGTCATACTCATATCTATTGTGCGTGCCAAGTATGCCTCAGTACACTTTTATTACGTTAAAACTGACCACATTTCAGAATGCAGATTGTCCAAAAACATTGAATCGAGATAAACGCGATTTTTTGCATGGAAGAGATACGAAATCCTGTGTTTACATTTACGTTTTGGATTAGTTGATTTTTACAAGTTCGAGTATCAGGCTGCGCTGTGTAAACATTGTTGAACTTCATGGTTTTTCACCTCTAACGGAAAAACACGCAAAATGGACAATTTGCATTTTGAAAAGCGGAAAAAGCTCGAACAGGTTCCAACATGTCTTCATGATTGTTCTGGCAGGGCAGTTTCTGAGGCTACTAAATGCCCCTCCCCCCCCCCCCCTCCCCCCGTGTTGCTGCGGTTGTAAACCTGTGAATATCAATCAATACTGGTGCATGTTGCATCAGCTGCTGACTGCAGACTTCCTACAGCTTTCTACCGCTGCCTGCCAACAAGCCCGCGCCATGTTCCCAGACTGCAGACTTCCTACAGCTTTCTACCGCTGCCTGCCAACAAGCCCGCGCCATGTTCCCAGACTGCAGACTTCATACAGCTTTCTACCGCTGCCTGCCAACAAGCCCGCGCCATGTTCCCAGACTGCAGACTTCCTACAGCTTTCTACCGCTGCCTGCCAACAAGCCCGCGCCATGTTCCCAGACTGCAGACTTCCTACAGCTTTCTACCGCTGCCTGCCAACAAGCCCGCGCCATGTTCCCAGACTGCCGACTTCATACAGCTTTCTACCGCTGCCTGCCAACAAGCCCGCGCCATGTTCCCAGACTGCAGACTTCATACAGCTTTCTACCGCTGCCTGCCAACAAGCCCGCGCCATGTTCCCAGACTGCAGACTTCATACAGCTTTCTACCGCTGCCTGCCAACAAGCCCGCGCCATGTTCCCAGACTGCAGACTTCATACAGCTTTCTACCGCTGCCTGCCAACAAGCCCGCGCCATGTTCCCAGACTGCAGACTTCCTACAGCTTTCTACCGCTGCCTGCCAACAAGCCCGCGCCATGTTCCCAGACTGCAGACTTCCTACAGCTTTCTACCGCTGCCTGCCAACAAGCCCGCGCCATGTTCCCAGACTGCAGACTTCCTACAGCTTTCTACCGCTGCCTGCCAACAAGCCCGCGCCATGTTCCCAGACTTCAGACTTCCTACAGCTTTCTACCGCTGCCTGCCAACAAGCCCGCGCCATGTTCCCAGACTGCAGACTTCCTACAGCTTTCTACCGCTGCCTGCCAACAAGCCCGCGCCATGTTCCCAGACTGCAGACTTCCTACAGCTTTCTACCGCTGCCTGCCAACAAGCCCGCGCCATGTTCCCAGACTGCAGACTTCCTACAGCTTTCTACCGCTGCCTGCCAACAAGCCCGCGCCATGTTCCCAGACTGCAGACTTCCTACAGCTTTCTACCGCTGCCTGCCAACAAGCCCGCGCCATGTTCCCAGACTTCAGACTTCCTACAGCTTTCTACCGCTGCCTGCCAACAAGCCCGCGCCATGTTCCCAGACTGCAGACTTCCTACAGCTTTCTACCGCTGCCTGCCAACAAGCCCGCGCCATGTTCCCAGACTGCAGACTTCCTACAGCTTTCTACCGCTGCCTGCCAACAAGCCCGCGCCATGTTCCCAGACTGCAGACTTCATACAGCTTTCTACCGCTGCCTGCCAACAAGCCCGCGCCATGTTCCCAGACTTCAGACTTCCTACAGCTTTCTACCGCTGCCTGCCAACAAGCCCGCGCCATGTTCCCAGACTGCAGACTTCATACAGCTTTCTACCGCTGCCTGCCAACAAGCCCGCGCCATGTTCCCAGACTGCAGACTTCCTACAGCTTTCTACCGCTGCCTGCCAACAAGCCCGCGCCATGTTCCCAGACTGCAGACTTCCTACAGCTTTCTACCGCTGCCTGCCAACAAGCCCGCGCCATGTTCCCAGACTGCAGACTTCCTACAGCTTTCTACCGCTGCCTGCCAACAAGCCCGCGCCATGTTCCCAGACTGCAGACTTCCTACAGCTTTCTACCGCTGCCTGCCAACAAGCCCGCGCCATGTTCCCAGACTGCAGACTTCCTACAGCTTTCTACCGCTGCCTGCCAACAAGCCCGCGCCATGTTCCCAGACTGCAGACTTCCTACAGCTTTCTACCGCTGCCTGCCAACAAGCCCGCGCCATGTTCCCAGACTGCAGACTTCCTACAGCTTTCTACCGCTGCCTGCCAACAAGCCCGCGCCATGTTCCCAGACTGCAGACTTCCTACAGCTTTCTACCGCTGCCTGCCAACAAGCCCGCGCCATGTTCCCAGACTTCAGACTTCATACAGCTTTCTACCGCTGCCTGCCAACAAGCCCGCGCCATGTTCCCAGACTTCAGACTTCATACAGCTTTCTACCGCTGCCTGCCAACAAGCCCGCGCCATGTTCCCAGACTGCAGACTTCATACAGCTTTCTACCGCTGCCTGCCAACAAGCCCGCGCCATGTTCCCAGACTGCAGACTTCCTACAGCTTTCTACCGCTGCCTGCCAACAAGCCCGCGCCATGTTCCCAGACTGCAGACTTCCTACAGCTTTCTACCGCTGCCTGCCAACAAGCCCGCGCCATGTTCCCAGACTGCAGACTTCATACAGCTTTCTACCGCTGCCTGCCAACAAGCCCGCGCCATGTTCCCAGACTTCAGACTTCATACAGCTTTCTACCGCTGCCTGCCAACAAGCCCGCGCCATGTTCCCAGACTGCAGACTTCCTACAGCTTTCTACCGCTGCCTGCCAACAAGCCCGCGCCATGTTCCCAGACTGCAGACTTCAAACAGCTTTCTACCGCTGCCTGCCAACAAGCCCGCGCCATGTTCCCAGACTGCAGACTTCCTACAGCTTTCTACCGCTGCCTGCCAACAAGCCCGCGCCATGTTCCCAGACTGCAGACTTCATACAGCTTTCTACCGCTGCCTGCCAACAAGCCCGCGCCATGTTCCCAGACTGCAGACTTCCTACAGCTTTCTACCGCTGCCTGACAACAAGCCCGCGCCATGTTCCCAGACTGCAGACTTCCTACAGCTTTCTACCGCTGCCTGCCAACAAGCCCGCGCCATGTTCCCAGACTGCAGACTTCATACAGCTTTCTACCGCTGCCTGCCAACAAGCCCGCGCCATGTTCCCAGACTGCAGACTTCCTACAGCTTTCTACCGCTGCCTGCCAACAAGCCCGCGCCATGTTCCCAGACTTCAGACTTCATACAGCTTTCTACCGCTGCCTGCCAACAAGCCCGCGCCATGTTCCCAGACTGCAGACTTCCTACAGCTTTCTACCGCTGCCTGCCAACAAGCCCGCGCCATGTTCCCAGACTTCAGACTTCATACAGCTTTCTACCGCTGCCTGCCAACAAGCCCGCACCATGTTCCCAGACTGCAGACTTCCTACAGCTTTCTACCGCTGCCTGCCAACAAGCCCGCGCCATGTTCCCAGACTGCAGACTTCATACAGCTTTCTACCGCTGCCTGCCAACAAGCCCGCGCCATGTTCCCAGACTGCAGACTTCCTACAGCTTTCTACCGCTGCCTGCCAACAAGCCCGCGCCATGTTCCCAGACTGCAGACTTCCTACAGCTTTCTACCGCTGCCTGCCAACAAGCCCGCGCCATGTTCCCAGACTGCAGACTTACTACAGCTTTCTACCGCTGCCTGCCAACAAGCCCGCGCCATGTTCCCAGACTGCAGACTTCCTACAGCTTTCTACCGCTGCCTGCCAACAAGCCCGCGCCATGTTCCCAGACTGCAGACTTCCTACAGCTTTCTACCGCTGCCTGCCAACAAGCCCGCGCCATGTTCCCAGACTGCAGACTTCATACAGCTTTCTACCGCTGCCTGCCAACAAGCCCGCGCCATGTTCCCAGACTGCAGACTTCATACAGCTTTCTACCGCTGCCGGCCAACAAGCCCGCGCCATGTTCCCAGACTGCAGACTTCATACAGCTTTCTACCGCTGCCTGCCAACAAGCCCGCGCCATGTTCCCAGACTGCAGACTTCCTACAGCTTTCTACCGCTGCCTGCCAACAAGCCCGCGCCATGTTCCCAGACTGCAGACTTCCTACAGCTTTCTACCGCTGCCTGCCAACAAGCCCGCGCCATGTTCCCAGACTGCAGACTTCCTACAGCTTTCTACCGCTGCCTGCCAACAAGCCCGCGCCATGTTCCCAGACTGCAGACTTCCTACAGCTTTCTACCGCTGCCTGACAACAAGCCCGCGCCATGTTCCCAGACTGCAGACTTCATACAGCTTTCTACCGCTGCCTGCCAACAAGCCCGCGCCATGTTCCCAGACTGCAGACTTCCTACAGCTTTCTACCGCTGCCTGCCAACAAGCCCGCGCCATGTTCCCAGACTGCAGACTTCCTACAGCTTTCTACCGCTGCCTGCCAACAAGCCCGCGCCATGTTCCCAGACTGCAGACTTCCTACAGCTTTCTACCGCTGCCTGCCAACAAGCCCGCGCCATGTTCCCAGACTGCAGACTTCATACAGCTTTCTACCGCTGCCTGCCAACAAGCCCGCGCCATGTTCCCAGACTGCAGACTTCATACAGCTTTCTACCGCTGCCTGCCAACAAGCCCGCGCCATGTTCCCAGACTGCAGACTTCATACAGCTTTCTACCGCTGCCTGCCAACAAGCCCGCGCCATGTTCCCAGACTGCAGACTTCATACAGCTTTCTACCGCTGCCTGCCAACAAGCCCGCGCCATGTTCCCAGACTGCAGACTTCATACAGCTTTCTACCGCTGCCTGCCAACAAGCCCGCGCCATGTTCCCAGACTGCAGACTTCCTACAGCTTTCTACCGCTGCCTGCCAACAAGCCCGCGCCATGTTCCCAGACTGCAGACTTCCTACAGCTTTCTACCGCTGCCTGCCAACAAGCCCGCGCCATGTTCCCAGACTGCAGACTTCATACAGCTTTCTACCGCTGCCTGCCAACAAGCCCGCGCCATGTTCCCAGACTGCAGACTTCCTACAGCTTTCTACCGCTGCCTGCCAACAAGCCCGCGCCATGTTCCCAGACTGCAGACTTCATACAGCTTTCTACCGCTGCCTGCCAACAAGCCCGCGCCATGTTCCAAGACTGCAGACTTCATACAGCTTTCTACCGCTGCCTGCCAACAAGCCCGCGCCATGTTCCCAGACTGCAGACTTCCTACAGCTTTCTACCGCTGCCTGCCAACAAGCTCGCGCCATGTTCCCAGACTGCAGACTTCCTACAGCTTTCTACCGCTGCCTGCCAACAAGCCCGCGCCATGTTCCCAGACTGCAGACTTCATACAGCTTTCTACCGCTGCCTGCCAACAAGCCCGCGCCATGTTCCCAGACTGCAGACTTCCTACAGCTTTCTACCGCTGCCTGCCAACAAGCCCGCGCCATGTTCCCAGACTGCAGACTTCCTACAGCTTTCTACCGCTGCCTGCCAACAAGCCCGCGCCATGTTCCCAGACTGCAGACTTCATACAGCTTTCTACCGCTGCCTGCCAACAAGCCCGCGCCATGTTCCCAGACTGCAGACTTCATACAGCTTTCTACCGCTGCCTGCCAACAAGCCCGCGCCATGTTCCCAGACTGCAGACTTCCTACAGCTTTCTACCGCTGCCTGCCAACAAGCCCGCGCCATGTTCCCAGACTGCAGACTTCCTACAGCTTTCTACCGCTGCCTGCCAACAAGCCCGCGCCATGTTCCCAGACTGCAGACTTCCTACAGCTTTCTACCGCTGCCTGCCAACAAGCCCGCGCCATGTTCCCAGACTGCAGACTTCCTACAGCTTTTTACCGCTGCCTGACAACAAGCCCGCGCCATGTTCCCAGACTGCAGACTTCCTACAGCTTTCTACCGCTGCCTGCCAACAAGCCCGCGCCATGTTCCCAGACTGCAGACTTCCTACAGCTTTCTACCGCTGCCTGCCAACAAGCCCGCGCCATGTTCCCAGACTGCAGACTTCCTACAGCTTTCTACCGCTGCCTGCCAACAAGCCCGCGCCATGTTCCCAGACTGCAGACTTCCTACAGCTTTCTACCGCTGCCTGCCAACAAGCCCGCGCCATGTTCCCAGACTTCAGACTTCCTACAGCTTTCTACCGCTGCCTGACAAAACAAGCCCGCGCCATGTTCCCAGACTGCAGACTTCCTACAGCTTTCTACCGCTGCCTGCCAACAAGCCCGCGCCATGTTCCCAGACTGCAGACTTCATACAGCTTTCTACCGCTGCCTGCCAACAAGCCCGCGCCATGTTCCCAGACGATTCGTCACATTTAGTCGGTGACTTTCACGACGCAATGCAAGACCAACTGGATTCTAACATATTAACACGTTGTTTCATTTTGCAGACATCTATTGACTTTACAGCACATTGCGAAGCGAAAACGTACGCAACTGTTATAAACAAACGGTTTTCAGCACGGGCTCTCATAATAAGAATGAAAAACTGGACACACAATTCCACACGCACAAAGGACGAGCCCAACGCGAGTCCGGGAAATATCCAGGGGAAAATATGAATTTCTTGTTTGGATTTAAAAGCATTTTAGAGCATTAATTTAAATTTTCCGAGCAGAACCCTTTCATTTGTTGAAAAATCCGAATGTTCTGTAATAGGTACTAATTTTTCTAAAATTTCGAAAGAAGGGACAAATATATTGCACGAACATAAAAATAAATGTGTTCATTTAATACGCAATACACAATTTAGCAAGTATTACATTTTAACTTCATTTTCCAGCTCACCAAGGGAGGGCAAAGCTTTGCCTGCATGGGGGAGGCGACTGACAATACTTGGAACCCCCCCCCCCCCCCCCCCCAACTCACTCGTTACTTTCTAGTCCACTGGCAAAATATTCGATCCGATGTCTTGGCGTAGCTTTCAAAACAAAGTGCTGTCGGTGTCAACTGTCAAACATGCTGCTCTGATGAATCAAGTTCTAGTATGCGGAAGAAAAGGAATGTCTGGTGTTGAAATAAGCCGATTATATTGTAGGTATTCGATTAGTAGACAGTAGACACTTAGGTCGATTTGGCATTCCAAATAGAATATGACTCATTTCCTTCTAATAGGCCCCGCAATGTAATTTTAAGTTTCAAAGTGGCCTACAATTAATTATATTACTTCGCGATTTAGTAATAACTTGTGAATCTATCATAACTATGGCAATCAGGCAATGCAATGCAATGACAAATGCAGTCAATGAGGATTGAAAGTTGCATGCTCTGATCTGAAGTTTGTTTTGTAACTGGACCGAATGCACAGCTCAGGGTGAATGCTTCTGGCTTAGGAAGCAACACACCTCGGCTGGATCTTGCCAAGGAAACTTTGTATCTCGCACACAGTATACAAATACATTCACTTCTGTGCCAGGAAAACCATGTGCAGTACTTGGGAACATTTTTCAAATGCGTTCATTGGAACAACGATATTTTTTATTGTTTTGCGTGGTTTCTGAACTGCTGATGCTTTGCCAGTGAAAGTAGATGATTACTTTACTCCGTCTCCGATATCTCGTCAGTATTGTTGATTGTTGTTGATTGGTCTGAAGGACTCGTAATAATTTTATTGGCGCAATTTCATACGATATTATTCCACTGCTAAAATCTATCATGCAAAACCCAGAGGCCAATTCTCGAGGTGACGCGTTTTGAAACAGTTTTGCAAATTGTACAACTTGAAAAGTTGAAGGCTCAAGCCTATTTGTCAACTGTTTAAAGTTTTAAGCAATGAAAACGTGAACAGTATCAAAACGTGAAAGCTTAAGAATTTGGCAAGTGTAGCGCGTTGATAAGAGAAATGTGTAAAAGGAGCGGTCATCATTTCTTTAAGAAATTTGACAAATATTCAATCATTATAAGATGTCCGTAAAATGTCAAGACGACGTTCTTGACAGATTTGAATGAAATATGACAAAAACACCAAAATTGTTGGCCCCCATGATCATGACAATTTTTAAGTTGATCGATTAGACTGTTCAATTTTTAATTTTTAACCAATAACAAGATCTCGTGTAAAAACTATATGGGAAAAGATTCAAAACTTCTTTTACGGTAATGCACATTTACAATAAAAATCACTCATTAAAATTTAATTAAAATAAAAAAACGAAGCTTTTGTGTGAATTATACATTCAAAACAATAGATCAATTAGTTTACTTCACTTTACACATTTAGCTTAAAAAATTTAAATAAAAATAATAACTAAACAATTACCCTGTTTTTCCAGGGCTTTCATCTTATTTCTAAAAAAAAATATGTATGTACTAAATCATCTGTGACAAACAATTACACATTTTATGCAGAAACATAAGGTACTTTGCAATAAAGGGAAGTGCAAAGAGACCAGAGCTTGAACCCGGGACACAGAAGATGGCATTTCTTGCCCCTCACTTGTGCCATTATCTGAAACACCTTGATGAAACTTTCAGACAGCCAAAACGTAAACAAAATGTGGATACATAATATCATAATATGTATCATTTCTCCTCATAAAATACCCAACACACTAATTAAAAAATGAGTTTTTAATATCAAAAGGGTAAATTATTAAAATAGTAACAATAGAAGAAAAGTAATAGCAGTAATATGTACACTCGGCCAAACAGAACTTGAACATTGACCAAATTTGAATGATTGCTGGTCATGTCCCATAATCAATCAAAGCTTGTTATTATCATTGAAATGTGAGGTCACCTACTAGAGTGAGACAATGAGATCGCTTAGACTGACTTCTGATGGTGCGATCTTACATTTATCAGCCTATCAGATTTATTGAACGTTCAAGTTTTGTTTGGCCAAGTGTACCTACGTTAAATGCAATACAAATTGATATGCCACGTATTCTTTGCAATATTTTTGATATTTAAAAACTGCTTTTGTAATAATGTGTTGAATTGATCAATTTTGTATGTCACTCGGACTATTCATTTATTTCTAATTTGGAGAGGTTTTCCATGCAAAGTCTTTTCTAATCAGTTTTTAGCACATTTGACAGATGATCACTAATTGTTTTGGATAATAATAAAATATGTCTGATATGCCAAATAGAATAACTCATTTTCTTCCAATAGGCACGCAGTGTTGTAGATATAAATAACATAATGTCATTTTCAGTTTCAAAATGGCCGGCACACAGAAGTCAAAAGGACAAGAGCACCATGTAGACCAAAAGTGCAAATGGGGTAGTAATAGTGTCAGCTTTGCCGATCTGAAAAAAACTGTCGTTGCCCTACGACAAGTATTCAAATTTGACAGATGAATAAGACGACGAAGAAAACCGTTTCAAAGCGTGATTTTCACTACCCTTTAGTTCGTAAATGACATATTGTTGGCAAATCAGGTAAGGTCGGTTAAAAAATAGCTCCACATGTATCACCGTACCAATCATGTTAGCTTCTGAACGACTATGCTCCTCTTTTGAAATTCATTTCAAGTGAAAACGATCAAATTTACATTTCCATTGCGCTACATGCAGTGATGACCTTCTATCACTTATAATTTGATTTCCCACAAAATAGAGGTTTTAATTTTTGAAATAGGTCTACTAAAATTCCCAACTGGTTGCAAGGACCAAATACATTGTGTGAACTATTTCAAGCCACACTTGTGCCAAGCACAACTTTCTGGTTAATAAAAACAATGGAACCCCAAAAAATAGTGTCCATCCGTACTGTTGTCCAAACAAAGTCAATGGGATTAGACTTTAAGAATTTAATTCCAGACAATGATAAGTGTACCGATTCCTGAGAAGTATCACTTGGATGATCATTTCTAAGAAGTTGAAATAGGATCACTTTATGTCAACCTTTTTGGGTGTGAAATTATCAAATCTCATATGGTTTAAAAACACTTTGGAACAGAGATGTAAAATTACCAGTAGGTAATTTATAAAACTGATCAGTGATCACCAGTAGATACCTTGGATATTTAGAACCTTCTAATTACCTTGAGCACAGTCCATTTTCCAGTGTTTCTAAAGGTAGGTAATTTGACTCGTTTTGTGATTTGAAGAGAATCGCCAATAACTTTTTATTTAGCAAACAATAGTAGGTAGGTAATTTGTTAAAATTTTTTTCAATGAAAGTTAATTGATCAAAGATTCTAATCATGGTCTTTGTACAAATTTAAAAATACAATTAAATCAATTCTTCAATCATAGCATGTTTTTCAAGCCTGCAATAAGATAACACACTCAGGGAAAATACTCATTTCTTACAAGCCTATCTTGAAAACTAGAGACGGTTAGTATTTTGTTATTTAAAGTATTGTTTAGGAAATAACGATGAGTAGTCAACAATCTGGACTCAATGGTGACAGATAGCGATGAAGTCTACGGGAACATTCCCGTCCAAATATTAGGAATACTATAGGGACCCGTCGTGTATAACATGGCCAATGCACACGACGATGAAGTCTACGGGAACATTCCCGTCCAAATATTAGGAATACTATAGGGACCCGTCGTGTATAACATGGCCAATGCGCACGACGATGAAGTCTACGGGAACATTCCCGTCCAAATATTAGGAATACTATAGGGACCCGTCGTGTATAACATGGCCAATGCGCACGACGATGAAACACCGATGAAGTCTACGGGAACATTCCCGTCCAAATATTAGGAATACTATAGGGACCCGTCGTGTATAACATGGCCAATGCGCACGACGATGAAGTCTTCGGGAACATTCCCGTCCAAATATTAGGAATACTATAGGGACCCGTCGTGTATAACATGGCTAATGCGCACGACGATGAAGTCTACGGGAACATTCCCGTCCAAATATTAGGAATACTATAGGGACCCGTCGTGTATAACATGGCCAATGCGCACGACGATGAAACACCGATGAAGTCTACGGGAACATTCCCGTCCAAATATTAGGAATACTATAAGGACCCGTCATGTATAACATGGCCAATGCGCACGACGATGAAACACCGATGAAGTCTACGGGAATATTCCCGTCCAAATATTAGGAATACTATAGGGACCCGTCGTGTATAACATGGCCAATGCGCACGACGGCGTTCCCACAGACTGACAGACAGAACTGGTTAACTATATTATAACTAGGTACCTAAAATCTCGAATATTACGTTGGTTTCCATTTTTGCAATATTTTTATAGACTCAAAGGATGTTTTTAACTCCATAAAATGTTTCACATATCATGGGACCCCATCTTATTCATAAAAATATCCTAAAACGTCATAATGTCAAAAACTCCTGCAAATTCCGCAGGTGATGTCGGTGATGTTCCCTCCACTCGTGGCGGATGTAGAGAGAGAGAGAGAGAGAGAGTGTGTCCTACCTTCTCGGGGGTCCGGTTCCACACGATGACAGAGTGGCCGGAGTTGAGGAGGTTCTTGACGATGCCGCTGCCCATGATGCCGAGGCCGAGGAAGCCGAACTTCAGCGTCGACGGGGAGATGTTCTTCTCCTTCAGAGTCTGCGTGACGCTCTCCACGTCCAGCGGCGGCGTCGACTGGAACAAACACACACGCTGATTCAGACCACGAACATCACATCATCAATGTTTGGAACTCCATTCAATTTCAACCAAGCAAAAGACATGCATTTTGGCAACTTATTTGGAATTGCTAAGAATTGGCAATTTACCTACACAAATTTACAGATTTTAGTAAAGTTGGTAGGACAAAATTGCAAGTTTAAATTTTTTATTATTTTTTGTCTGGGGCTTAACGTCGCATTGTTCTGCAACGAGGCTAATGGCGACAGATTTTTTTCTCTTTTTTGGTCAGTTGTGAGTAGTGACCATGGGCCACAACAGGTGATTTGTCAAACGTAAAGTGAAGGAGAAAAGTTATTTTCAGATTTGTCTGAAAATAGTTAAAAACAACTAATTGGTCCCAATGATCATTCAAAATTTGACGTTGATCGGTCAAAAACAGTTCGATTTTAATTTTCAACTGATGTTCAAAAACTATTCCTTCAAAACCGCTCATAAGCATTTAGTGTGAGAGCAAATTTCAGATACCTAGATTCGTTGAACGGTGTCACCAGGGCAAAAGCTAAATATTAGAGCAAGAGCCCTGCAGAGACGCTTGCTTAATTATCCCAACGAAGATGGACAATACGAGTTTGTTGAAGCTACAACGTAGTACTAGAGAATTCCTTGCTCTTTGCAGAGGCAGACTGGGCTGATCCGGATAAACACATGAAAGGGCTCACGTCATAACACAGTAGAAAGATAGAATTACGAAGAACGAGTGAAAATGCTGTAATATGTAAGAGGACAGTACCGAGTACCTAGGTGTGCAAACAACAGGAACTTGTTTGAAGGGTTTTCTGCTGAGGCCTATTGTATCGTCATAATACAAGTTGAAACTTGGCCTAAAGTCTGTAATTTTCTGTGTCAATTCCATTCATTACAATTCCAAACAAGTCACTGCAAATGAGTGAGATTTGTCCCTAGTTTACATGGTTCAATGTTTCATTTAATTCATTGAGCTTGAACTGGTTCTATATATGCAATGTATTGAAGTCAACAATAAATCTAGGGTTATATTTTGCTCGTTCAACAAAAAGGTTTCAATGAATTGAATGAAACATTGAACCATGTAAACTAAACTTTAGGTAAAAATTAATTGGATTACAAACTTTGAAATTGTTCGAGTCGGTAATTTCAAATTTGTAAAATAATAAGTGGGCATAGATTCGGCGAATGTCAGGCTCAGGGGAAATATATTTGTATACAAAAAAACAATGGGGGGTTTGGGAAGGGCCCCCAAACATAATGCGGGTCCGGCGCATAGCCCCGGGAAAATTATTTAATTTCAAGAACAAATTTGGTGCCTTTCTACGTTATCCGATTTGTACACAATTTTAAAACAATTTTTACACCATGAAGTGTGGGGACGCATCCACCCCCAAAACAACCACTGGGCACCTCTACCTACCCATTCCAAGCAAATGTTTTCCAATACTTCATTCCTCATTTTACCACAACCCTAATGACAATTTGATGTAAATCCTAAAAAATCCACACAACCTAATCCCCTCTCAACTCAACGCTTTTGGGACTGATCTCGCTTTTCCCTGTCACTGCTTATTCCTGCAGTGACCTGATGTGACCTGAAGTGACATACAGTGACACTGTTTCTCCATCAAGCTGAAATTTTGCATACATATAAAGACCACCCAGGAGATTCTTTAGCTTTAACATTTTGAAACCGTTCCCGTTTTATTTTTAATTGTTTAAAGTTACCTACAAATTTTTGAAATTTTTGAAATGTACCTATCTGTTTGAATGTACACTCGGCCAAACAAAAATTGAACGTTGACCAAATTTTAATGACTGCTGGTCATGTCCCATAACCAATCAAATGTGCTATTATCATTGAAATGTGAGGTCACCTAATAGAGTGAGACAATGAGATCGCTTAAACTGACTTCTGATGGTGCGATCTTACATTTATCAGCCTATCAGATTTATTGAACGTTTAATTTTTGTTTGGCCAAGTGTACCTAAAAGAATGCGTATTGAGTTCACTGCATCTGGGTTATTTCTCTTCCAGAGTGACAACGAAGGAGCAGGTGTTTGCACGTATCGGTGCTCGCTCATCAACGCGTTACACCGAGTGCTTTCCTAGTTACTGTTTGTACTTGAACCAATACAATCTCCATTTTTAAAATGGGTAACAACAGAAAATGCCACTCTAGATATGGAGATGATGTGTATGGTAACCAATTTTTTATTTTAACTCAAATTTTGATAATTTTTTTATTAACTTAGTAAAATGCGTTGTGAGCAAGCACCGATATGTGCAGCACCTGCTTTACTCTGCGGTTCATATTTATACCCCTTCTACACGCTCACTTTATAGAGTATGTTAAACATAACATACCTAGTACATTTAAATGACGACCCATGTTAAAACATAGGAGGCTCGACCATCTACATGGTCTACTTACAGTGAGAGGCTACTAAAGTCCTCTGTTAAGGGAGTTCCAGGGTTACGGCATAGGAATGAGAATTTGTTGTAATTCATCCAAAGATAAGTGAAACCATATTACATAATTATACAACTAGCAAAAAATATTTACCCCTTACCGTATGAATTATGATATAATTAGATATTCTTGATTGAAGATCTGTTTTCCCAAATAAGATAACACAGGAAGACTTGAAATAGTACAGTAATATTGGTCTTAAATTTCTCCTAAAACCGCAAGAGGAATGACAAAATATTGAAAATAGTCTCAAATTTAAGATAATAATTTTTGGAATAATAAGACTGCCGTTTGAAAATATTGGGTCACCGACCAAATAAGAAAGAAACTGTGTATAATGTGAGAAATTTACCACAAATCTGACAACGTTGCACTACAAATATGAATTATTTTGGGATAGTTTAATTGGAACTTCAATTAAGAACATATAATTGGAGCATAAGGTAAGATATAATGGTTTAATGCTGTTGTTTGAAGTATTATTTCATCAGAGATTTGTATGAATTACGGCGAATTCTAAGCACCTTGGCTAGAGCACTGGGTCCACTATAAAGTGAGCGTGTACCTAGTAGATGGGGTACTAGGTTTGTTCGTCGGGGTGTTCTAACCTGCTCGGAGCAGGCGGAAGTACGTCACTGAATATGTTAGGTGCATGAATTACGAATCAAAACTCGACGGATAGGTATAAGTAAACTTTTCCGTGACGACTTCCGGTGTGTTCCGAACAGGTTAGAACACCCCGACGAACAGACCTACTATTAGGTGGTTGCCATAGACTCTGGTCAGAGAAATCCCAGATGCAGTGATGTAGTGGTCAAGGTGCTTATACTACATTTGTATACTTTTCTTTTAAATAGACGAAATTAGACAAATTTTCACTTCCAAAATTGAAAACCTTAATTAAGTCGATAAGCTCTTGACTGATTTGTCTGCATTTTGTATTATAAAATGTTGATCTTGATGGTCGTCCATAATTTCAATGTGATTGAAAGAATCTAGATTTTCAACCAAGATATTTTTTTAAATTTTTAAACAATCCAGAGGATAAGGGGAAAACTTTAGAGGAAAACTAAACGGCTAGCGTGCAAAATTTTAACTTGAACAATTTGTTTAAATTTTATCCAACAGATTTTGTAAAAATAAGGGTCTTCATACCATCTGGTTGGTCATTACATGTGTTTAAAATTTCAGCTCGATCGGGGAAATGGTGCAACCTGTACAGCGGAACGAACAGAAAAAAGTCTGTGCAAAAATTGCAAAAAAAGGAGACGCTCGCTCAATGATGTAAGCATATTTGAACTTAAGACGAAAGCGGGAGATTCAAAAGACAATTGAAATTGTATTTGTTTGTAATGTTCCGGCTCCTCCGAGACTCACCGGTCGGACTATGTTGCCGGGCCGGTCAATGAGGGTGGAACCGGTACTCTTCCTCGCCCCGCTGCTGTGATTGGCCGCCAGCTGTGAGTCGTTCAGCATGGTGATTGGCTTGTCGTCCAGCACGGAGTTGGACAGGTGGCTTCGCTTCTTGGGCGGCGCCGTCGTCGAGCTGCCGCTGCTCTCCGATATCGAGCGCTTGGAGATCTTGCTGGGTTCCTGCGAGATGCAAACACAGCCATTCACATTCATTCAGCCGACAGGCCCGGACAACGTAACAGGAGTTCGATACAAACCGGGGCTCAAACCCGGGACCTCTCACCTGCCGGGCGAGAGCTCTACCAACTGAGTTACTCGGTTTTTTTCACAGCGCACATTCCTTCCTATCATCCTGACTCCATGGAAGTTTTCCACAGAAACCTAGGTACATTCTTAACAGGATTTTTGTCAGTAAAATTGTAAATAATCGAGCAAACAATTAAATGCCTGTCACTGAAGAATTCGCGACCACTGGTACGCTCTCAAAACATTAAATAGGTAGGTCTACCATAAAATTAGGTTCCTAATTGTTTAAATAATTGTTACATGACTTTTGAGGAAGTACCAGAGCTCGAATGTACTCAATATCAATCTTGCTTTATTAAATATAATACCTACCTACTTTAGTGAGTGTTCATTTTTTTTACAATTTTGACTTGTGTGCAAACAATAGTTTAAAAAAAACATGTAGGTACAAGCCGATTTCAAATTCAGATGAAATTCAGTGAAATAAGTGGCTTTCATGCAAAATGTAACCCCTCATTTCTAGATCAAAATAATATATAAAATGTACAATTAAAAAAATTCATCTCATACAACTTTTCTATTTCGCTTCCCCATTGTCTATTCCAACAAGACAGTCACAATCTAAAATCGAGTGAACCTTGCTTTGAATCTTGTCATACACCATCAGTGTTCGGGTGAAGTGAGTAGGTAGGAGAGTTTAACATCACACTGTTCTGCAAATAGGCTAATGGTGATGAGGGAGATGATGATGATGAACAGAAGAAGACAGTCATGACACTTAAATACCTATTTAAAAAAGATAGGTACACCCAACAAATCATTAAACGGCATTTGAGTGAAATGGATTGGCTGCTGGTCACATTCCTTGACAATCAATCCTTGTTTTTATCAATGAAATCAAGCTCACCTACTAGAGGTAGAGGACGAGTTAGCATAGACTCATCGAATGCAGTGGCGGTTTGTGCATGAGGCATGGGAGGCTGTGCCTGCCTCCTCAAAATTTTAGAGGAAAAAGGGAATGCATCGTATTACAAAACTTTGAATTAAATATAAATGTGAGGTATTATTACATTTAAAATATTGCCCGTTTATATATATGTATTTCACTTCCGGCTAATGGTTTGATATGCCATTTAGAGCCCCAACAATAACACTGTGCGCGCTGCTAAATACACATTGTACGCGGACTGCAAGGGAGGCGCATCAGCGGACAGCCGCTCACAGCCTATGATTCATCTTGGCGGGAGAGCGGGGGGAACAGCATGCAGGGTCACGTGACTTGAGAGGAGGCTGGCCTCTCGGCTGGATCACAGCGCGAGATCTCAGAGCACAGAGGATGGAAATCACTTGCGAGAAAATGTTCAAATTGTCCGATTGGTCTGAAAATTTGCACACATATTCAAAACTACCTTACACATCTTTTCCACAAAATTTAGCAAAATTCATAAATCGGCAGTTGCATTAAAAAATAGTAAATCAAAGCCATTTTTAACAGATATTTTTCCACCTCATTTAAAATTCTTTTAACTCCGAAAACTATTAAAATAAAATTCTGACAAAATTGCAGGTACTACTTGAAAACACATTTCAAAAGGCATCAATGCATATGAGATCGCACCAAATATTTTAGTTCAAATTATATGAATTTTTAAACATGCTAATTCGTGCACGAAGCCCACATTTTTTCTCTATTATTTTTTATATAAAAATATGTGTGTGCCTCCCCACTTTTCGACCCCACAAACCGCCACTGACCGAATGATGCTACCACATTTTTTCAGCCAATCCATTTCATTCAAATACCGTTTTATCATTTGTTGAGTGTACTACATGAATAATTTGGTGTAAAAAATAAAAATGTTATTGTTTTCAGCTATAAATGTTTCTGTTTCAGTTGTCACCCACCTATTGTGACCCATGGTATGTGTTACAAATTGAACCTTAACTTTGTCCGACTAACATGACTAAAATCGGTATCTGTGTAAATGTGTAAATTTAAATTCCTCACATTAAATAAGTGGCTCAAATGAACAACTTTTGCACTATAAATTATGGTGCATTGTCCTTGGGTGTAAATTAATCGAATTTCAGACATTGAAAATTATCATGAAAATTTTCACGAAAAAAAATTCATGAAAATTCTGAACACTAGTCAACTCACGTTAGGTATATTAGAAGATTTTTTTCTCCAAAATTGCAAAATAAAGGACAAATTTTAATCTAGGATTCTGGTTAAAAGCTTGCATGTAGACAAGTACCAGTTTAGTTTGTAGTTTAGGAACATGGTAAAATGTTATAAGTAATTGTTCACCTTTTGGCCAGTAACTTTTGGCCAGTAACTCATGTTACATCAAATGTTCTCACTTATTATGCATTCAAAAGTTAATACATTTTTGTCCACAAAGCAAATAAATATAATTTACAGACAATTATTTTGTGGGTCCCTAATGATAAGGGTATAAACTAAAGATGCAAGGGCAGAGACAATTGTTTATATTATTATGAATGACTGTGACTTCATTTTATTTTTTTCGGTAACTCACGAAACTACGTTTTTTGGTAACCCACGTTACGCATCCCATTTTAAGCAGGAAATTAGGCAAAAAATGGAAAGTTGTTCATCTTGAACAGAGCCTCATTGTAATAAATTTTAGAAAATTTGTTTAAAAAGATTCTCTATAATTTTTTTAAATAAATTTTTTTTTTTTTCAAAAATATAATAAAAAACGCAAAACATTTTTTTTCTGGCTCACGTATACAGATAGTTACTGCCCTAAAAAAAGATATTCATTCGTTAAAGTGCGGTCAATTGAAGAATTTTCATATTAGTAGCCCAAAAAATTGTATGGCAACAATCTTCATAATGTAACCATCTTTAAATAAAACAAATAAAAAACCCCAAGAAAAAAAAAATATTTTTTAATCTCAAATAGTATACATTTTCAAGGAATTACCTCCACTGTAATATAAGATGTCATGGCTAAAGAATTGGAGAAGAAACATTTCTGTTGAATGATGCTTTCCATCAACAGAAATAGTTTCAAGGTCAGACATAGTCAGTCAAAACTCAAAACAAAGAAGGTAAAAAGGTTTGATAAACCTACATCTCCTAGCTATAGGTTATGGATACCCATTGAATGGAAATTGGAATTCATGTCACCATTGGTTTGGTAAACATAGTGAACTTTCTCTTTTAATGTGTTCTACAGCCATGGAAATACAATCAAATTAATAATCAAGAGAAGCTTTTAAATTAGAGATGGGTCGATACCACTTTTTCACCGATACCGATACTCACTTTATGATTAGCGATACCGATAGTATCGCCGATACATTTGTTTCTTTATATTTCCGTAGTTCCTGTCCACCAAAGTCTCAATTCAATCAAAATTCACAAAACTAGAGATGTTTTTGGAGATTATGTACTTGCAACCTTGGCTCCGATTGGTTGAGGCATCTGCCAATTGTGATACAGCTTACTGACGTGATGCCAATGAACACCAATGGCGGGAAAACGGCCACAATTCAAAATTTCAACTAAAAAAGTAATAAGTATCGAAGTATCGAAAATATTGCATTAAAATTGACCGATACCGATACCACCCGAACCATGGGTATCGGTGGTATCGCGAGCATCGGTATCGGCCCATCTCTATTTTAAATACATTTCAGACCTGTTTTAGACCTCCTCCAATGAATTTACAAAACAGTTTTCCATCCGCCATCTTCAAACTTTTTATCACCTGGGACTTTCCACGGTCAATTGACCGGTCACTCTTGGTCAATATGACACATGTAACACAACCTGACAAAACATATCTGCCACAATGCCAATGGTAGGTACCTACCTTGAAGTCTTAATTAGCTAGTTAGGTAGGTACATAATGCTAAAAGGGAGGACTGTCCTCTCCATTTTCTGATGATTTGGTAGAAAATGCGAATTTCTAGTCCTCAGTTTCGTAGGTCTACATAATTTTATATACCTACCTAGGTAGCTACCTACACCCACGGTCATGAATGATAACTATGCATTTCTGTGGACCTTGGATGAATGAATTGCTTTCAAGTTAGCTTTTCCAAAAAATTGTAGTACTACTTGTACACTCAACAAAAGATAAAACGGTACCTATTTGAAGCAATTGGATTGTCTGAAAATGATTTAATCGCACTTCAGAAGTAGTCTGTGCCAACTCGGCACCAAGCTCTAGTAGCCGAGCACTCAATTCATGGACAATAATACGAATCGGTCGTCACAGAACATTGAGCTACATTTATTCACACACCGTTTGTTTTGACGAGTGTACCTACTATGTTTTCACCGGTCAAATCCCGTCCCTATGTATGACTTGGCTAAGTCCTTAATAAAAGCCAAGGTTCATTTAGTGTTACCTCCCTGCTGAAAAATCTTAGCAAGATCTTGCTAAGATCTTGCCAAGATCTTAGCAAGATATTACAAACAAGATCTTGCAAGATCTTGCCAAGATCTTAGGAAGATCTTGCCAAGATCTTAGGAAGATCTTGCAAGATCTTGGCAAGATCTTAGCAAGATCTTAGCAAGTTCTTGCAAGATCTTAGCAAGATCTTAGCAAGATCTTGTACATTTTGACGCCAAAAAAACGTTGAAATTTCATTAAAAAAAAAAAAAATCTATATTTGTGAGTATTCATTTGCATTTGGGAAACCTCTTCTGAAGTATTGGACAAGGTTTGATTACACATTTCAATTATAAAATCCCGTGGAACCGCCGTGTTTTGAACCTGCGATCTCGTGGTCCGTAGTCGAGCGTCTTACCGAGTAGGCCACCGGTGCAGACAAGACTTAGCTGCGCTAATAGTGATCATATTGAGTTTTCATATTTAAGTGAACATATTTATATTATTTAGTGGATCATTAAATTGTTATTAACATAATAAAATAGGAGAAACGATAAATTATTAAGATTTATTTATTTATAAATAAAATAAAATATAAAATATAAAATAAAATTAAATTAAGATTTATTTATTTATAAATAAATCTTAATATTTATAAAGTAAATTGATCTGTGATATTTCCCCCATAAAATATATCAGCTCACGCTCTGTAGTATAATTACCTACTATAGTTTATTTTACTAGGTGATGTGGTGCAAATTTTCTAAGTCAATGAAGTAAACATTCTGTAGTTTATATACCTTACTTTACTACAAATACTGTAGTAAAAAGTCAATGAAGTACTACATATACTTCAGAATATACTACTGTAAACTACAATATAAATCGGCTATAGTAAACATACTGTAGATTACACTTTTCTTTACTACAGATACTATAGATTTTCAATGAAGTATAGAACTTACTATAGCAAACTTATTTTGTCTGTAGTCAAAGTACTCTAGCTACATACTTCGAATTACCTACTACAGTGAAGTACGTTCCCTATAACTTTACTATAGAAAACTGCAGTATATCGTCTGTAGTAAAAACACTATAGTACATACTTAGAATTACTACAGTAGGTAAAGTATATTTACTCAAGAGTAAAAAACAGTCTATTTCAGCGGAAGTAAAAATACTGTAGTTTATACTTTAGTTTACCACCGATACTATAGAATTTACTTCAGTAATCTATGGTATTATGCAGTAAGTTTTTGCATGTACTTCAAGTACTATAGCACATACTATAGTTTACTACACGTTATTACATAATACTTTGGAATACCTACTTCAAAATATACTATAGGAAATTTTTCTAAGAGCCTTAGCAAGATCTTGAAAAAATCTTGGTAATATCTTGGCAAGATCTTGATTAGGTCTTGTCAAGATCTTGATAAGATCTTATTAAGATATTACCAAGATCTTACTAAGATCTTGATAAGATCTTGGCTAGATCTTGGTAAGATCTTGGCAAGATCTTGATTAATACAAGATCTTGCAAAGACCTTACCAAGATCTTGTCAAGATCTTGGTAAATCCAAGATCTTGATAAGATCTTAGCAAGATCTTGGCAAGAATTTTCAGCAGGGCTAACTGGTCAACACATAGCCTACTAGTTTAGGAGTAGAGTAGGCACCTAAATTAGTCCACATTAACTAGGAAAACGCTCAGTGACATGCGTTGATGAGCGAGCACCGGTACGTGCAAATTCTCCAACAGGAAATGCGTACACAACGCACATATAACAGAACATCCATATTGAATTGAAATATGAGCCACTCAATCAATATGAAAGTATATGCTTTTCATCGAAACTTGAAAATAGCATCTACGCACCCTGGTACATGAAGCAAATCAGATTCAATTCAATTGGCACTGGAAAACATTCATTTCGAAACTTGATATCTGACAGTATTAAAAATGTCAATAAGTTCATACGTTCTTAACTGATTGGGATGAACATTTGTAAAATAAGAGACAATGTTGGTCTTACTGACCATGCAAAATATGAGTTTGATCAGAATTATCGAAGACCATTTTCATTTTTCAACCTATCAGGAGATGTTTATTTAAATTTTAACCAATGAATGGATTTCAAAAAAATTAGGGTCTGCAAACAGAAAAGGTTGTCTCTACATGTGTGCATAATTTCAGCTCGATCGAAGAAAAACTCTGACCTGTATAGCCAAAATATGAGTTTGATCAGATTTATCGAAGACCATTTTCATTTTTCAACCAATCAGGAGATGTTTATTTAAATTTTAACCAATGAATGGATTTAAAAAAAATTTGTATCTGCAAACAGAAAAGGTTGTCTCTACATGTGTGCAAAATTTCAGCTCGATCGAAGAAAACTCTGACCTGTATATCCTCAGGTAGCAGAAAAACAAACAAACAAAAAACAGCGGTCTGTGCCAAAAGGAGACGCTTGCTCAATAAGGGGATAATAGACATACTCAATATTGCTGGAAGTGGGTTACCTTTTTCTTGGGTTCCTTTTTGGGTTTCTTCTCTGCCGCTTTCTTGGTCTCTTTTTTAGTTTCCGCTGAAGACTCTCTGAGTTTGTTGAATTCCTCGTCGGGGTCGGATGAGTTGTTTAAGGTCTGAAACACATCGTAGAAATAACGTCAATTAACATAGAAATCATTACGTACGGGGACCAACATTATGATTAAACACAAAGGAGCATCCAGTTAAAGTTATGTACAGTTAATAGTAGGTAGGGCCAGGGGAAATTTCTCGGAGTAGCTCAGTTCAGTGCACCAATCAGTGCAAAGCTTCTGAGAAATGTTTATATCAAGGCTACATTGTGGAGTTGTATTGTGGCATCCCTAGTGTTGTAAATTTGTAATTTACCCGGTAAATTACCACCTGTAAATTACAAATACCTTGTAATTTACACCATTATTAAATTACTGTAAATTACCGGTAAGGTAATTTATGGTAAATTACGGAATTCTGGGAAATTACCATGGATTTTCTATATTAATTTATACTTTTTTACTTACAGGGCGCCAAAATAGACCAAAAAACTTATTTTTTGGAAAAATTGAGTGTTTGACAACATTTCATATCTTTTCACTCATTCCACTTCAAGCAAAATATTTATGTCTGAGAAAAAAATTTAATTTTTTTTTACAATTTTTTGTGTAAAAAAAAATTAATAACCTTTGACAAAAATTACATATTTATTATTTTTTTCTGTAAGACCTCTAATATGTTTTTGACATGTGTTGCTTTGTTCTTGGTAGTATTTCCACAAATTATTAGCAAATTTGGAGATGAAATTTTATTTATGGCGTTTTTTTGGTTGAGTTGCCTTGGAATGACATTATCACCGAAAGATGAAAAAAAAATTGTGGTCTTTAATGAACGCTGTTGCACAAAATATTTTATCCTTTTTACTCATATTGTTATCTAGAACACGCTCGACTTAAAATTTTTAAAATTACCCAACATTTGTAATTTACCGGGTAAGTTACGTGGAAATTTACCAAATTTTAAATTACCGGTAATTTCACATCACTAGGCATCCCGCATCACACTAGTTTTAAGGAATTACAACACCTTTCATTAAATAAAAAAATGTGGTGACTTCATTAAAATGTTGTGTTTTTAAAGTATACCTATACCTATCTACCTACTGAGATCCTTTAAACGGGGTAGAAAAACGCTACCTAACGATTCTGTGAAATGGGAGCCAGGGCACCTATTCTTGAGTTGAAACCGCATGCGAAAATAGTCGACATTGCGAAATCAAGTACTACCACCTTCATTGTGTAGTGGCGCAATTCCGCTTGGTGAACATTTTCAAGAACTCAAGAATAGGCCCCGGATTCACAAAGATTTTCCCGTGGGGGGGGGGGGGGGGGGAGTAAAATATTACACCCCTTCTTTCACTTCTTATTAGAAACAAGTTACAACAAATTGGGTAAACTATCAATTCCCCCTGGGCCCGGATTCACAAAGCTTTTCCCCCGGGGGAATTAAGAGTTTACCCCACTTTGGTGTGTGTAGGTTAGGTATCTAATAGGCAGTGAAATAAAGGGGTTTTACTTTAATACCCCGGGGGAAAAGCTTTGTGATTCCGGGCCCTGGAGAACAGAGGTGTGATTTAAACCACCCCAGTTTCCTACAGGGCAAATTTTTTATATCCACTTTTTAAAAGAAATTTGGGTCACTGAAATGACCATGTTTATATATTCTAAGTGGAGTGACATTTGGTGGGAGAAGGAAGCCCCTTGGCCTCCCTCCCTGTGCACACCTAACAATTAGATGCAACAAGTTGAAAATGCAAACGGCTAAGAGCTCCGCAAATACTTACATCGCCATTACTTCGGACGTAGTTTCCAATCGCTTCAATTGCCTCCTTGAATGTCGCAGATTTATTGGATGCTTCCAGTTTGTCTTTGAACTCAAAATAAGGTTTGATTTGCGTCTCCTCTATCCATCCACTGGAATTCAAAATTACAGTTAATTTAGTTAATTGCTCAACAACTGTTACTTGAAGGATTTTTGGCAACGTATGTCTGAACTCTCACAATGCGCTGCTCGTCAGTTATTCTGTTAGGCTGAGATAGGCTTCATTGCAAGGTGAGCGCCACGTGCAATGTAGTCTTTCTTGGCCTAACAGCATAACTGGTGAGAGTTCAGACGTATTCACTGTCCAGACTGTAACTAGCCATAATCCAAATAAGAAGTTAATTATTTAATTTCTTCAAAGACATACATCGGACTGGCCAGGGAACAATGCACAGTGTTAACTTTCCAAGTTGAGTTTGATGTGGAGATCTAGTGCCTAATAGTATTGACGGCTCTCCTTCATGCATATTACAACAAACTAGAGCTACAACTGATGTCGTGGACGTTTTCGGAACTCTTTACTATTTAAAAAAAGATTTTAAAACTCTTTAAATTCTACCTAAATCTGTTTGACTCCGGTTTATACAATGTCTGCACGCAACTTTGGTTATGCAGTTGAGTGAATACCTAGGTATTTTAAGAGGGCTGCGAGTAGTGAGCGTGGCCTTGAAGAGTTTTTTAATCGATTTTTATCAATATCTTTTACCAAAACAAAATAGGGCTTTGAACGAGTATTCAGAACAGTTCAATGAAAATTATTTCATGTTTCATTGAACTGTTCTGAATAGGTACTCGTACACAGCCTTATTTTGTTAACAATTACACTGGTAAAATATATTGATAAAAATCGATTAAAAAACTCTTCAAGGTCAACCTCACTACCCAGCCCTCTTTTAAGTAACCAGCTGGATACCGAATTGTGTTTCTTGATTACTCACTAGTTGTCAGATCCAAAAAAGTAGATGTAATGCAAAGGCGACTTCTTTTCCTTGGGCTTTTTCAAATCCTTCGGTGGTGGAGCGACCTGAAACAAATTCAAAATCGGGGTCAAATCGTTTCAAATTCATAGAACACCCTAAACTATCTTGCGCCGGCAGTTTTCCTAATATCAAAAAATCTACACCATTGCCGGTCGGTGCCACTAAGGTAATGTACAGTGTGCATCCTAAGCAGCAGGTATTTAGGTATTGAATGTTTGTCATAAAGGAGATTAAGGGAATGTAGTACATTCCCAATGATAACAGAGCTGTCACCGACACCGTATATTAAGTCGTAGCTTATAAAGGCTCGCACATCACTTTTACAGTGTTTTCATAATGTAGGTACCCAATAAACAGGAAGGTACATTACAAAAACAATTGACAAATTGATCTATTAAAATTGACTGGGTTTCTATCTCATAAATTTTCGTAGCTGCTTAAAAATAGCCAAATATGGTAATTGTTGCCATAGACTCGTGGTAAACACAGTTTCATTCCTTTGTTCCTTGTGTACAGTAGATGCATGCAATATGCAATAGATTATCATTCTACACATGTCGAGTGGACACAGCGCGCGCGCAGCCTTTCCTTTCATAAGACAAGCAGTATTGTTCGACCCTTGTTCAACGTTAAGCTCTGACAAGCAAGATACAACCCGAGTGATGACCTGCCACCCCCTTCCACTTGCACTGTTGCCATTTTATACAACTTTCCGTGAATTTTAAAAGCCGACTGCATTGAAAGATATTTGGCACCACAACAAAACAACCCTTTCCCGAACACCTGCAGTGGTTGAGAGATATTTACAACCGGACACGCGTCAAAACACTCAGGATTAGAAGCTAAGCCCATTGTTGAATTTTACACAGCATTTGCTGAATTGGCTCCATGCTGGCTGGGTCCACTATAGATAGGTAGGTACATTTTTGTGTACCCAGGGCGGTTAGGGAAGTGTACCTGTACCTACATTCGATTTGTTCATTTTTTCATCGAAGGAATCAAGGTTACAAGAAACAAACGATCAGCCGAGCCAAGAAATAAAGAGCTGCATAAAACGAAATAGACCAAGTTATGGTTTGCCCATGGAGTTGCATTTTATTACAGATTCCAAAGTACCTAGGACATGCAATTCGAAATTTAAGGTAGGAAGGTAGGAGTTCTAGGTAGTGCAGTTAGGAAGTGGTTCTAATTAATTCTATGTCGAGGTGCTCTGCGAGAGTCCAGAGAAACGCAAGACACACTTCTATCAAGTCATTTTTGAGATGATTATTCAAGGTAGGTAGTACCTAGGGTAGGTAGCTAGTAGGCGGTACAGACAGGTATGTCACTTGTAGTGTAGGTACCGACCTAGGTACCTACCTACCTCTACAGGTGGGATAAATTGTGAAAACAATGTGGTATCAAATCCAGACAGTTTAAAAATCAGTGGGTATTGGTTATGACAGATTAGTGTACTAATTACCACTGCCCTTGTATCAAAAACATTCCTCTTAAAATTAATAAGTGACTTCTACCGCTAAAAACTTTAACAGGCAACAAACGCTCTATCAACAGAGCGGTAAAAACCTCCTGTATACATACCCTGCCCGGCCAAGGCGAGAATCCTTTCATTTTGGCCCTAAAAAAGAGAAAACATACGTACAGTGTTTGTATACAAATGTGCACAGCACTCATGTAAATAACGGAGGGACTAATTCAGAACTATACAATTTAAACCTACCATACTAAATCACCGAGTTTAAACTCATCTGCCATGTTGCTCCTGCGTTAACTCGACTGCGAATAAAGTGAATGCTGGGAAAGCGACAGGCTAGCGTCGTTTTCACGATCTTCTACGCAAGGTCCATACACCGAGTACCGACACACGAGCTTCACTTCGGCAAACACTTCGTGAATATAGTACACTAAAATACCGCTGTCTGATAATGTGTTATTAAAAAATATAACAAAATTTAATAATTTTGAATAAATAACGTACTTAAACGACAAACAACATAACACTATAAAATTAATACTTTCTTCACTCTCATTTTATTATGGCGGGCGCGGAAACCAAACAAGCGAAGCAAAAACACTTGGCGGCGGCGGCTAGGCATGCTTTCCAAATTGCACTTACTTTTGCTCGCTCAGGACCAACGCCGGACGCGTCGAGCGGTTTTTATACATACTCATTTCTGAAAGCACATAAACTCTATCCTGCTATTGGTTGATTCAAATAGACCAATCATTTTAAATTAATGCGCGCTCTTTACATTTGAATGTAAATTGTAAATAATCGTAACATTTCAATTTTGTAGTTTTCTTCTTTCTCCATTTGATCCAATAATCAGTAATCATATCAAACATAATTGATGAAGAAATGAGACTCTGGAAGCCACTTTTTGGTAGCAAAGAAAGCTAAATAATAAAGTAATAATAATAAATAATAATCTTTCTCCCAGCTCAAAGAATTGGGTCAGGGGTGGCGAGGCCGAGGGCCACCATTGCTAGGGCCTCGGTCTCCTGAGCTAGCTGGCCAAGCTTGGCTCATCCTCCCTTTCTTCCTCCCCGTCTTCCCACATCTCCAGTCTCTTTTGTACATCCACTGCTACCAACTCTCTCCACTTCTCCCGTGGCCTTCCCACTCTTCTTTTATCACTACTTGCCACTTTAAACTCCCGACGTGGTATTCGACTCCTCTGCATTCTCTTCATGTCGCCGAACCACCGTAGCCGCTCTCTCCCCAGTTGTACGTGAACCTCTGCACTTTCAAGTCTGTTCTAATTAATAATAAAAAATAATCACCTAACTTTACTTCCATTCCAGTCTTGAAATATCAAATCAATTTTGTATTATGTACTGTCACTGGCAAATATTGTTTGATGATTTTGTTTGCATACCTTTACACCTCACCTACCACGAGCTCAAAAAAAATATAAAAGCTGTCTCCAGACCATTCAGCAGGAACTTTTCAATTATTGGTAAGTTGAAAACAGCTTCTATGTTAATATTTTTTTTTTTACATTTTCCCCCTCTATAAATAAATACAATTTCCGATGGAACAATTGGAAGTGGAGGAAGAAGAGGAAGACGAGGAGGAGACGCCAGGCGTGGCCAGCCGGTCTCCAGTAGTCCTGCGGCCCTAGTGTTGGTGGGAACACCCACCCCCTGACCCATTAATTGGAACCAGCGGATAGATGATTATTTGTCATGTACAAATAAAATGATCATCACTGGACATTTAATGACTTCTTTGAATTGAATACAAAAATATAATAGCTCTCAGAAGTTACATTAAATTATTCAATTTATTGAGCGAGCGTCACCACGGTACTCTTATGGCACTTTCTCTGTGTTTTTTTTTTTTTTTTTTGTGGTCACAGCCCAGGTCAAACCGCTCAAGCAATCGATCTGAAATTTTGAACACATACTAACGTACTCTATGCGGTCCCTGGGATCGGTTTTGAATGGGCTCCCGTAATTGGTTCAAATTTTTAAAAAATTATCTTTCGATTGGTTGCTTCGATCAATTTGAAATTTAGCAAAAACATTGCAACCAACATTGTGCCCAATCATAAAAAATTTCAGCCAAATCCTCCTATTGGTTCAAATTTAAAACCATTTTTCATGTGATTTTTGACATTTAAACTAGAACAGATTGACCGATCAACTTAAAACTTCGCGTGGTCATTGGTACCAACATTTTAGGTATTTTTGCCAATTTTCAGTCTAATCAGTCGTTATTTTCAAAAGTTTTGTCATTTTAAGATCATTTTATTCCATAATCTTGAAAAATGTATACTAAATTGTCATCCCTGCCTTCTTTAAGCTTCTGTTCCAAGGCAAGGCCTGTAGAGCAGCCAAGCTATTCACAATGTACAGTAAAATGAAAGCATTTTTGAGCTAGCGCATAAAATCGGATGCAGTACGAAGGCCAAATCCTCTAATTGGTTTAAGTTTAAATAATGTCTTCTGATTGGTCGACAATAAAAATGTTCACATAAAGTTCAAATTTTGCATTGTGATCAAGACCAACTTAATATTAAATTTTACATATTATTGTAAACCCAATCAGTCAAGTATTAATTGTAATTTTACGAGTTTAGTATGGGATGTCACAAGAGATTTCTGGAGAAGGTATGTAGGTAAGACTTCACGACACAATGGATCTACTAGGAAAACGCTCAGTGTAACGCGTTGATGAGCGAGCACGGATACGCGCAAATTCTCGAACCGGAAATGCGTACACAACGCACAGAAAACATATACATCCATATTGAATTGATTATGATATCAACTTAAAAGTGTATGCTTTTCATCGAAACTTTAAAATAGCATCTAAGCACCTGGTTCATAAAGCATATCAGAATCAATTTTCAATTGGCACTGGAAAACATTCATTTCGATACTTCATTACTGACAGATATTCGGATACACGCAACACCTCGAACCGAAATTATGTCTATCGAATGTCATTAAAAGCCATTAATTCTTTAGTTTCGTCACATACTTGTATAAAAATCTCCAAAATCTCCAAAAATATTGGTGCCAATCCTTGCTAAGTTTTAAGTTGATCGATTAAACCTTTATGATTGAACGGTTCCTTGTTAATTTTCAAAAATCACAGGATCTCGTTCAAAAAATATACCTGGGACCACCCATATGATATGATATGTAGTGTGTGTACACAATATCAGATCAATCTGTTGAACGGTCATTATAAGTTTCATATCGTTTAAAACTTTCTGCTCTAACTACCTTGCCTTGAACTGTAGATTCGAAGTCGCCGTGAATTTGACAGCCAACACGCAAAATGTCCCTAAAATGACAAAAACTTTTGAAAATAACGACAGATTAGAGTGAAAATTGGCAAAAATACTTTAAATGTTGGTACCAATGACCATGCGAAGTTTTTAGCTGGTCGGTCAATCGGTTCCAGTTTAAATTTCAAAAAATCACAGGAAAAATGGTTTTAAATTTGAACCAATTGGAGGATTTGGCTGAATTTTTTTTTGATTGGGTACAATGTTGGTTGCAATGACTTTGCTAAATTTCAAATTGATCAAACCAACCAATCGAAAGATAATTTTTATAAAATTTGAACCAATCACAGGATACCGTTCAGAAAAGATCCCAGGGATCGCATAGATTACGTTAGTATGTGTACAAAATTTCAGATCGATTGGTTGTGCGGTTTGACCTGGGCAGTGCAGGCAAAAAAAAAAAAAAAAAAAAAAAAAAAAAAACGCACAGAGAAAGTGCCATAAGAGTACCGTGGTGACGCTCGCTACGCTCGCTCAATTATTCATCCAGAGTATTATGGAGATTGAAAAATTGCAGAGAAAATCGTCATGTGCCGTGTCGTGTATCGTTACTAATGGGGATGTTGCATGTTCTGTGCTCGCTCATCAACGCGTTACACTGAGCGTTTTCCTAGAAGTTAGTACTGTACTATTTAACCCCTATAAAATTTTTTTTACTTTGCGAAAATATTAAGTGCTCATGTGGGGATAATATTTTCACCTTGAGGCAGCTAGCGCAGAAAAGAGTAGCAAGAGGCAGAGACTCATTTGGTGTTTGTCGCTTTAGAAAAAGCTCGTTGTCTCGTTTTACTTGATATGGGCTCACTGCACACTGGAGTGCTATCTATTTAACATGGTTGCGACGCCGCATCAATTGATACGAGCCAACACCATGTGCAGGGTAAAAACTCAGAGGGCACAACACACATACAATGGGAAAAATTGGTGGATGGAAACATCGATTGTTGACCCTGGGCTCGGGGGAGAGAGGCTCCCCCCCCCCCCCGTGACATGCATTATAATTGTCTTAAATCCCACCCACCAACTCAAAAATAACTTCAAATTTCCTTGTGAAGGGGATCTTAGGATGTAGTAATACATAGGATACATGGATATTACTTTTCTTATCATCTAGTTTATTTTTCTCATATCACTGTATTGGTATAATATTTGCATTTTAACATACATGGGAGAAACTTTGATGTTTAAAAATTAAAGAGTTGATGAATAAAATAAAATAAAATATAAATTTATAATACCATAATAACCTACATTGATGTAGAATGTCATGACTCAATTTCCATATCTCCACTTTTCTTCAAAATACAAAATAAAGAATGGCATACATTGGGCTTGAGAGTTGCCAAGTATTAGTTTTGAAATGTAATATCTGTTGGGTAGCAGCAATATTATCAATTAGGTAGGTACTGTCAAAAAATTGTATTACATACATCCAAGTGTAAATTAATTACCTCTCTTTAGGATAAATTTCATGTAGGTAGTACTCATATTGTTTATACACAGTTAAAACGTTAAAACTATTGGCACTGGGCTTTAACAGTTATTTAAAATGTAAATAATAAGTTTTGGCTCAGTTTAAGGATGGCAATCGTCTACGGTCACAACATAATTTCAATGTCACGTCATTATATAAAACAATGTGTCTATAAATTTAAAACATTCGTCACACCTGATATGTAATGCAAGAAGGTGTTTTTACGAGGTCTGTTCAAAAAATACGCGGACTATTTAATTGCGCGGCAATGGAGCTTAGGAGAGCAGTGCGGATGGCAGCATTGTTTAGCATGACTCTTCCTGGGTACAACTGTTTCTTTAGATTCTCGATATCCTTCTTTATTATGAAGTTACAGCTGTTATAGTGAAAAAAGATTTTTGTGTTTGGCGATTTTGTGATAATTTGTGAAATTTATCAAAAAGAAGGTCTCTTCAGAGGGTCTCTTAAGTTTTGGAGGTTTTGGGGACGTCTTGTCTCTGGTAATGACACATTCCAACAAGTTTTTATCGTAATTTTGCCATTTCAAGAAGTTGCTGACAAACCAAAGCTCGGTGTTTTCTTTTCTCGGTCAAAAGTCTCGGAACAAACTTTACAGTCACTCATCCATCTGCAACTTTCAGTTAAAATTTGTTGACATGGTTATTCAGGAACTTCTTGAAATGGCAAATGACGAGGAAAACTTTTTGAAATGTGTCATTACCGAAGAAGAGACGTCCCCCAAACCCCAAAAACTGAAGAGACCCTCTGAAGAGACCTTCTTTTTGATACATTTTTCAAATTATCACAAAATCGCCCAACACAAAAATCTTGTTTCACCATAACAGCTGTAACTTTACATTTACAATAAAGGTTATTGAAAATCTGAAAAAAAACAGTTGTGCTCAGGAAGAGTCATGCTAAACAATGCTGCCAACTGCACTGCTCTCCTACGCTCCATTGCAGCGCAATTAAAACAATACGCATATTTTTTGAACAGACCTCGTATGTTTTAACCATCAGCTTCTAGCTGATTCAGTGATGCATCTACACGGAGAAATATACAATAAATAAATTACTATACGCATTTCATAATTTCATAATATGTGCAATTAGATAATTACATTTTGTTATTCATACGACTCTAGTTTTTAAATGAACACATGAGATGCCCACTTACGTTGACATTTTCTTGACTCTCCGTCCTGTAATTTCATGTTAGCGGCTTAGGCACGGGGTGGACCGATATTCAATCACATTCACTACAAATCTGCGTAATTATTTGGCTATGTAGTGACTTTTTGCACATCGCACGATTATACAACGTCAACATAGTTCCTAAGCGCTAGTTTACGTATTCTCGTGGCATTATCACTGGCTGGATTACATTGATTACAATTTATAAAACAAAATGGATTTTAACATCGAATGAATGCAAATAAAACAATAGATACATCATGTTTGGATGGGAGTATAATAGACATCAAAGAGTTTAGCTACACATTGTCAAAAGTAACAGGAGTGTGCCAACATACCTACAGTACGGTAACAATGCTCCACGCAATTGGAATTTATAGCTTTGAACGAGTCGCAAATTGATTCCAAAATACACGGTGAAGTGAAGCGAGGTCCAGTGGATGGATAAAGTGACCTATTCACATAGCAATAATTCAATGTCCTCAACAATTGAAAGAAACCATTTGTTATCTATACAATAAATTATTATTTACATTTATAACAATTCCGTTCACTGGACTTCTCTCACTTCAAAGTTTACTTTGCACAGAAGTTATTCCTAAAATAGTAATCCAAAATCATTCAAGTTCGTAAGCATTACAATATTGCTGTCTTTTCATGGTGAATAAGAAGGAAAATATGTAAACAAGTCATCACAAAGTTTTTGGCCAATCAGACAAAATTCAATAAACAAGGAATAAGGCTGCAGATTCGGTAACTCACTCCCATTGCCGACAGGAACGCAATCTGTATAAAGCAGACTCCTTTTGCTGGCAGATTAATGCACTTTTCCATTACATAATCAGGAGGATGAGGATTTGGATTAACAGTTCATTTCTCTTACTGGAAGAAGTCTCCAAAATATTAACCCAGACAAGCCAGCAATAATTGTACATTTTTCGCAATTGAATAAAATCATGCTAAAGAAATGTACACAGTATTTACACACAAAGATAAATGCCTAATGATAAGTTTAGAAGACGCCGTCTAGTTCCTTGTGCGCCTGAGGCCGACTAAACGAAAGAAAATATACTCTAATGCCAGTTTGTTTCAATCCGATACCGTGAGATGTGTGCGAGCAATTGTAAGTTAAATGAACTAAACCCAATATGGGATACCGTTTGGCGTTTACGACAAAGTCACACCCAATTCCATGCCGTCTCAATTCCACTGCTAGAGATACGATACGGAATTTCATACGCTTAAATATACACCAATAAATTAATTGTATTCTTTGCTTTACCCACATCATGATCAGTCCTTCTTTCATTTTGGCAATAATCTCCAGAAACTGTTCAATTGTGAGAGGCTAATAAAATAATAAGATATTAGTTGGTCGTCTCACTTTGAGAGAAGAACTAGGTCGAGAGAGAAGAGATAGAAAGAGAAGGAAGATCGAGACTACGATACGCGTCTAGTTACTTACGATTAGAGAGATTACGTTCACGTTGGAATCTAGATGAGTGGATCGTAACAATATACAAAAATATCATGCATCTCTTCTCAAGCATCAGGCTTGTTTCTCCAGTCAATCCATTAATATTCAGACAAGACAAGGCAAGACTAATGTCAACGACAATCTTTCTAAACATTACGCTGGCCCTAGAGACTTAAGCCTACTAGACTGCAGGTTAAGAAAAATAAAAAGCAAAGAGTAAAAAATTTACCTTAGAACTTATAAAAAAATCAGAACTGTGAAGGATGAGTACATGTCCTACTTATCATCTGGATGATACGAAGAAACACAACTAAATTCCTATTTCAGAGAGATTATGTCGGGGAGTTAACTGAGTCCCCTTCCCCCAATATCATCCACTCGTTTCGAGAAAATATCCGTATCCGATAAGCGAACGTAGAGGTAAGGTACGATGCACGTAAGAGCCACTTATGTTACCAAATGGAGTGATCATTTTCATCCCGATGTCAAATGAACCGAACATATCACTTATCTGAATGTATGCATGTAACTATCTGTTTGAACCGGGTAGCTCAGTTGGTAGAGCTCTCGCCCGGCAAGCGTCTCGGTTCGGCTGGATATCATTCAGGTGTACAATGTCCTCTCAGTGCATCGACCTTGCCTCTACACCGAGCACAAGAATCAACACAGCCCGAGCACAAACATCATCTTAGTACGACACAAAACAACGCTATCACAATTCACACAAGACTCTTCAATTACAGCCATTTCATTGGTTGTTGTCATGGCGATACACTCTCAATCAACTGTTAAACTTGACTCGATTAATAGAGCATTAACAGCCGACCCCAGTGAAATCGTTTGAAGGCAATCAACAAGTTGGTGCACAGAGTTGACTGTGAGACACGTCTTGGTATTCGTCAAGGTCGAACAGGAAAACCAGATGAAGATGTGAATGAAGTGCTCCGGCTGTGTGAACGATTCATCTCCAAGAGCAGGGCTGCCAACGTGACTGATAACTATTCATAGCTTGCACCAACTTCTTTTGCTTTACATCAGAAATGCAAGAACTTGGGGTTTTCCCAAGGTCGGGGCAGATTTAACAAATGGAGGTAAATTAATGTAATTTTGCAATGTGAGTGAGTGATTCATTTTCATAATTAAATACTTTCTCCACAGTCTACAATTACCCAGGGTCCTGATTCTACAACTATTTTCGATAGCTAGATGAATCACAATGTGTATAAAGCTTATGGCAAAATCTCATTGCTAGTGGATATGCTTTCGCTTTGCAGTTATAGAATCAGACTTCAGGTCATCATTCAACAAACTCACAGAATAACAGCTACATATTCTGAATGGTGCCATTAAGATGGTCGCCAACAATGTGATGATGTCACATGCAGACTATGAATAGTTCAGTTCTGTTTTGTTTTGCTTTTAGAACCGGTCATTATAATGGGGAACATGCATAGACATAATTTAATGCATTTAAAATACATTTTTTTAAATAACATATATGATGGTAAAACACACTATTTTATTTTTACACTAAAAAATGGAAATTTTTATTCATAAATGTGAAATTTTAATTCAGTGGGCATTTTGGTAGGAAAACGGTATTCTAATCGAGTGATGTCATATTTTATTGTAACCATGGCAACATCATTGTCGATTTATAAAAATGACATCATCACTCGAGAGGAATCATGTTTTCCTGCCAAGACGTCAATTGAAGCTCAATTTAGAAACATAAAAATGTACACATTTGAATGTGAAAATAGTGTGTTTTACCAACGCAACATGATATTATTTGAAATGTAGTTTTAATAAGGTCCAGTATTACCATAAGTTAAATAAACCCGAAACTTTTGGATTAAAATCAATTGTGATCGGCTCTGCTGCGAATTTAATCCAGTAGTTAGTTAGTTAATCCGACATAACTTAACTATGGTAATACCGGCCCTGCAGCATGCATCTCCCCTATTACCCGCGTGACAGGCCCGCCCCTGCCTCGTGCACGGTATTGTACCCGCGTGACAGGCCCGCCCCTGCCTCGTGCACGGCCCGCTAGATGCATGTCTCGATCATGCAGGTCTGTGGATCTCAGAAGGCCTCCACGAAGCTGGCGGGGAACAGGCCGGTGCGCCCCGTGCGCTGCTGCGTGCCCTTGTACCAGCCGTCCTCGCGCTTCTTGTGCACGTAGATAATGTCGCCCACGCGCAGCTCGAGCTCGTACTCGCTGTTGGGCGGATACGGCACGATGCAGCGGAACCTAAACACAACGGCCAATAGACAACTTGCCGGGTGCCTTTCGGAGAGATGACCAGGAAATCGATGCTATTATAAGATTTTCACCCCAGGTAATGCGATAGGAATATGAATTAAGAGGGCTGAGTAGTGAGTTTGACCTTGAAGAGTTTTTACTTGATTTTATCAATGTAATTGTTAATGAAATAAGGCTTTGTACGAGCCTTCAGAACAGTTCAATGAAAATAATTTCATAGCTTGGAATGGTTTACTAATGTTATATATTGTCCTACAGACGTTTAGTGCCCGAAAAACAGTAAAAATATGGCACTTAACGTCTGTAGGACGAAATAAAACTAATAAACCCATTCCAAACTATGACATTATTTTCATTGAACAGTTCCGAAGACTTGCTCAAAGCCTTATATTATTAACAATTACATTTGTAAAAGATATAGATAAAAATCGATTTAAAAATTCTTTAAGGCCACGCTCACTACTCAGCCGTCGTAAACACTAACGTAAGTGACATGTTGAGAGGCCAGGACAATTCGAGCAGCGCTTACGATTCTAGTATGTTTATAATTGCTGTAATTCACAATGTTTCAACAAATTATGGAAAATCTCATAACAGACTGTTGACATGCATTCCCATATTTCTTCACATACTAAATGTGCCTTTACAAATATGGTTTACGAAAAAGAAAACCCAACTTGAATCTTGAAACCTCACTCAGAATACGTTTTGAAGTGTCTAGAACTTCTGAAGAAGTATTTTGTAAAACTAGCAATTCAATTCCCTTCCGCTAACAAAGACTGTTTAAACATAACTCACCGCTCCCTGACTGGTGCGGGCACCGGCTTGGCCTGCTTCCTGGCCGCTTCCCCGCTCCCCGCGTCCAGGGAGTTGGACTTGCGATGCGCGATCGCCACTCCGTTGCTACTCGCCGTTGCCGCGGTGATTGGCTCGCTCAGCCTGCGCATACGTCGCTCGTTAGTACATTCATTCCGTCACTCAAACAGGTTAATGCAATACACCAATACCAGGCTAGACCAGAACTGAAACGAAAAGAGACTTGCAGGTTAACATTCATTAAATAAAGAGTTCAAGATGTGAATGGCAAGCAAAACACCACAGACAAGCAAAGCATGCGACGTATAGAGGACACTTGGTAAATAGCAGACCATCTCGCCCTTGAAACAGTATAAAGGATGGAGGGTAAAAGACTTGGAATATATTTTTTTTAAGACTATCTTTTACAAAGACAATGGCAATATGTAGAGATCCGATTATATGGTGATCGCGAAATTTTCGAAGTGTTGTAAATTACTCATATTTCTAAATATAAATGCGTTTCCATATGTTTCCGGCCCAAAAACACTAAAATCTAATCGCGACAAAAGGCGAAATTTACCCTTAACACCGCTAAACACCACCAAACTGACTAAATCGCGAAATATACCGCGAAATATCACCAAATTGAATATATTTCCCGTTTTTTTGTACATTTCGCAGTTGCTTTTCTAATTTTTCTCAGGATAACCATGGTAAACCCCAATATTCAACCTTTTTTATTTCTAAAATCACTCAGTGACCCTCCCTTATATACGCGTAAATGACAGAAGAGCTCTGACCTTGTAGAAAAAAACTTGGGGTTGCTAAGTGGGAGGGGCAGTGACCTCGCATTATCACGTGAAAATAAAGTTGACATGTCTTTTACAGTCGCAATACATGAACAAACAGCATGAAACAGCTAATTATAAATTTATTTTTGATTTTGCATTGTGAAAAACCAAGGTGGACAGTCACATGCTGCACTGGCTTGCCTAGGGTTTAAATTTGTGAGTGATAAAATATTGACCATCTTCATTTAGATCGCACAAAATTTATAGTTACCTAACAACAATGCTATGGCATTTGAATAGAAGAGTAAATGGTGACAATATTATGTAAGTCCCAGCACTTGTAGGTACACTGTTCCATTTTTATTATTCTTCAATTGAAATTCTAATACTCATAATCTGAAGTTTATCTATATTTTTTAAAAACATAAAACGTGAAATTGTCAATTCTGAAAACCACAAAGCGCGAAATTTACAATTCCAAAAACGAAATGTTGAAGTTTTTAAAACCATATAATCGGATCTCTAGCAATATGTGTTAGTTTTTTGCCGTATTTGTCATTGTTAAGTGACATTATCATTTACTGGCGGTTTTACAATCTTCAGAGTACACGCACTTAGTACTCTCTGTACTTTCAAATTGTTATGAACTCTAACGAGGAAATTGCAAGGAAACCGACATAAACATGGAACCTGAAACTTTTAGGATAGAGATCAATGTTCATAAATATATATTTCAGTTAAAATGCATTCCAACTGTTTTGTTTTGATTGACTTATCAGCAAACATGTCGCTTTTATATACATATAATAGCTTTATGATGGCTGACAAAGTAAGTCAATATGTTGGCTGGTTATAAACAAATATTTGCATTATGAAATGACTAAAAACTACGGGATTGTCAAACATTCCCGGTAACGAACTGTTGAACAAAGCATGTATTGGAAGAGTGTCGTGTGCTAGGGAAGGCAGGCAAGCGAGTGTGGGACAAACCTGGCGGCACAATGAACGCTCGGGCGCTCTCCCTTGTGCTTTAGTCTCTGTGAGCCCGAGGCGTTGGCGAAGAGGCGGTGGTGTGGCGTGCTGCCATCTAGTGGCAATGCTTGGAGGAGCTGACTCGGACAGGAGCCCGACCTTCACACAGTGCAGGGTTAGACGTGACAACATGCGATGGATGTACTTTACATGGAGGTACTTTACAGCGGGGGTGCTCACCATCAAATAAACTACCTTTATTTCTGACGAGAGAACGTGGATATCACTGATAACACATGGATTGTGTATCAATGCTATGCTTGTAACAATTTGTTTTCCAAATGTACACTCGACAATTCATAAAACGGTATTTGAACGAAACGGATTGGCTGCTGGTCAGGTTCATTGACAATCAATCCTTGTTATAGGGAAGTCTCATGAAATTTTATTCTAGTAAATTACTATAAATAAACACAAATAATAATGACACATACACTTATTACCTGTGAAATCTTAAATTTTCATTCATAAAAATCGAGTTCAAATATCATATGATTTTTGGCGGGAAAAACGGCCTTTAACAAGAATCAGAACTGTGGTGTCATTTCCAAGTCTTGAACATTGTGTTGACATGGGGATTCCCTTGTTGCCATGGCAATATAGCAAACTGAGGTCCGTGAAGTTAGCACCGCCCATTAACGCACTAATTATCTCATGTATGGGATGAATTAGTGCACAATTAGTGCGTTCGATCGGCACTAATTTTATAATTAGTGCGTCATCCGTTTCCGAGAAAAACGCACTTTACTATGGGCGGTGCCAACTTCACGCAGCACCGCCCATTGACGCACTAATTTTCAAACCCACACAGGCAATTAGTGCACAATTAGTGCGTTCAATCCCCCCCATTCCCATAATTAGTGCGCACTTACTTTTCGAGTTATTCGTGAATAACCGTGGGCGGTGCAGCACCGCCCATTGAAAATTTCAAGGTTTTCAGCACGCCATGTTTTAGTGCACAATTAGTGCGTTCGATTCCCCCCATTCCCATAATTAGTGCGCACTTACTTTTCGAGTTATTCGTGAATAACCGTGGGCGGTGCAGCACCGCCCATTGAAAATTTAAGATTTTCAGCACGCCATGTTTTAGTGCACAATTAGTGCGTTCGATCCCCCCCATTCCCATAATTAGTGCGCACTAACTTTTCGAGTTATTCGCGAATAACCGTGGGCGGTGCAGCACCGCCCATTGAAAATTTCAATGTTTTCAGTACGCCATGTTTTAGTGCACAATTAGTGCGTTCGATCCCCCCCATTCCCATAATTAGTGCGCACTTACTCTTCGAGTTATTCGGGAATAACCGTGGGCGGTGCAGCACCGCCCATTGAAAATTTCATGGTTTTCAGAATGCCATGTTTTAGTGCACAATTAGTGCGTTCGATCCCCCCCATTCCCATAATTAGTGCGCACTTACTTTACGAGTTATTCGTGAATAACCGTGGGCGGTGCAGCACCGCCCATTGAAAATTTCAAGTTTTTCAGCACGCCATGTTTTAGTGCACAATTAGTGCGTTCAATCCCCCCTATTCCCATAATTAGTGCGCACTTACTTTTCGAGTTCGAGTGCTTACTTTTCGTGGGCGGTGCTGCACCGCCCACGGTTATTCACGAATAACTCAAAAGTAAGTGCGCACTAATTATGGGAATGGGGGGGATCGAACGCACTAATTGTGCACTAAAACATGGCATGCTGAAAACCTTAAAATTTTCAATGGGCGGTGCTGCACCGCCCACGGTTATTTACGAATTACTCGAAAAGTAAGTGCGCACTAATTATGGGAATGGGGGGGATCGAACGCACTAATTGTGCACTAAAACATAGCGTACTGAAAACATTGAAATTTTCAATGGGCGGTGCTGCACCGCCCACGGTTATTTGCGAATAACTCGAAAAGTTAGTGCGCACTAATTATGGGAATGGGGGGGATCGAACGCACTAATTGTGCACTAAAACATGGCGTGCTGAAAATCTTAAATTTTCAATGGGCGGTGCTGCACCGCCCACGGTTATTCATGAATAACTCGAAAAGTAAGTGCGCACTAATTATGGGAATGGGGGGAATCGAACGCACTAATTGTGCACTAAAACATGGCGTGCTGAAAACCTTGAAATTTTCAATGGGCGGTGCTGCACCGCCCACGGTTATTCACGAATAACTCGAAAAGTAAGTGCGCACTAATTATGGGAATGGGGGGGATCGAACGCACTAATTGTGCACTAATTGCCTGTGTGGGTTTGAAAATTAGTGCGTCAATGGGCGGTGCTGCGTGAAGTTGGCACCGCCCATAGTAAAGTGCGTTTTTCTCAGAAACGGATAACGCACTAATTATAAAATTAGTGCCGATCGAACGCACTAATTGTGCACTAATTCATCCCACACATGAGATAATTAGTGCGTTAATGGGCGGTGCTAACTTCACGGACCTAGCAAACTGTGATGTCATTGCCAATTTTCCTGTTTTTAAATGAGAGGAGATCTATCAAACTTTGTAAATTAATTACACGAGAACTGTTCGTCCAACAACAAAAATAATACCACATCTGTGTTCAGCAACATCTCAACTTTCATAAAATAAATATTATTCTGAATTCTAAACTTCACGAGACTTCCCTATTATCAACGAAATCAGAGCTCACCTACTAGAGGTAGATGACGAGTAAGCATAGACTTCATCAGATGATGCCATCACATTTTTTTCAGACAATCCATTAATTAAAAAGTTAATTAAAAAGTTACCTAACTAATAATTCAGTTGATTGAAAGTGGTATTACTAATAGAAATGATTCAGATGTAGTGTAAAAGGCTGTTATAAATTGATGACCTTGAAAAGGAACACTTTTCTAATGTATTTTCGACTTCCTTGGGACTAATTCTGAAGGGATTCAATACGCAATCCACGCAACGATGTGGAAGTACGTGTAGATAGTGTTGGACATAAGGAAATAAACAAATGGTACTCTAACTGAAAAATCACACCATTTTCTGATGCCTACATATTTCTCAGGTAGTTCTCACTATGTATAATAATTTAATCAAGCTCCAAAAAATTTAAATTTCTTGCTCTCAAGCTAACCAAGATGGTAACCGCCATTTTCGAGTCAGAGGAAATTTCTAGTGAATAATTTTGAAATGTCAAACATTATATTTTCTTGAGTTGAAAGTGAAAAAAATTAAGAGATTTTACTTTCATGTGAAGTTTAGGCTCACAAATTGTATTTAAAAGCTGGTGTTCTTCGCACTTGTTTTGACACAAGAAATAGTTCTCAATATTCATGGCAATTCCTCTGATTGCAGTGTTAAATATTTGGATTTGCCGACAAGATGTGATGTATGTAGGTATACTTCACATCTGTCTTTTCAATTGAAACATTCTAAACATACAATATGAAAATAATAATCGGTGAACACCCCCAGGTTGTATAAAAGTTAATGCAGTGTTAGCAGATTTTAATGGTGCTAGGGTTCATTAAACAACCTTGCATTTCAAATTAGGTAATTTTCTCCGTACAATTAATTATTTTACCAAGTTAACATCAATCACCAGACGATGGCAAGAGACAATAAACTTCCCCTCAACAGTTCCGTATTAACAGCGAATAGTTGCAATTATGTAACACACCCACGTAAAACAAACTAGTAGGTAGTACCTAAAATATCACATTAATATGAGCACCTGTTAGAATAGTTAGTACACAAACAAAACAACATAAAGTAGGTAGGTACATTGCAAATACAACTCGACATGCCCTTGAACCATCCTCCGGACATTGCTTGGGCAATACAACATACTTAAAGCATTAAGCATTAGTTTAATTCTTGGTCACACTGTACCTAGAGTGCAAAAAGTATTGAAAATTACTAAATAAATTGTACTTCTTCTACTTTCACTTGAAACACTTTTTTTGGCCTTGTGGAGTTAGAGAAAAGAAAACTTAAAATTAAATAAACCTATAGGCACCGAGAGTTCGCCACGAGTGAGAGAAATTAGCAACATTTGTGGGAAGATCTTCAACTGTTTTATTTCTCATTGGCCGTGACCTAGCAACCGATCAGATGTCAACAAATGTACTCAAAATATTTCGAAATCAGAACTAAGTCGCGCAAATTAATATTGTGATCAGATTCAGTGAAATTGTGAACACTTTATTATTAATATTTTGTAGGCGAATAAACATTAGATAAACTTGTGTAAATTTTAAGAATTGATAATGCGTAATATGTGCAGCAACATAACATATAACTGCAGCGACTTGGGCGCCTTGCCAAAGGTAAGCTTCCTTCCCACAGATAAGGTGGCTCTGTCTGTACTTTTTGCAGTGCCATCTGTTGTCTAAACACGCTGCCTATTACCTATATGTAAATAGATTTTGAAGTTTCAGGATAACCTACATACAGTAGGTACATAATAATTATTACTTTCATATTCTTTTGCATATTACCTCTTTAATTATTTTATTTTATTTTAGGTAGATAATGTCAACAGTTTTGATTGTGAAATAATCTATAATAGAGGTCGGATTCGGGTAATGTTTTGTATCCGGGTACCCGCTTTAATGGACCACTAGTCATTATCTTGCTATGTGACATCACGAATAAAACAGATGACAGAAGGATGTGGGCTGTTACCATCAAGAAGGCTGTGACAGCACAGTAATCAATAGTAATGAAATAGCAAAGAAATTCAACTGTCTTTCCCACACACATTTGATTGGCTGTTTCTCCCACTATATGGACAGTGCTGCTCTAGTGTGAGTAAAGATAAATATTATTCTACATTGACTCCTCCCATCACCATTGGTCCATTACCTGGGTAATAAATAACTAAAAAAAAAAATAATAATTTTGGAAAATGATTTGAAATTTGTTGCACTGAGCCCGCCGCCCTATCCGTGTCCTTGGGGAGAGATACACAATGTCCATACAATGGAAGGTTGAACACAAGGTTATATATTGCCTGCATCCCTTCCATCAATAATCCACCCTCAACTCACCAGCATTCTAATGAAATTACTAACAATGAATTTACAGACCAATTATTGGTTGGGATTGTTGAGATTTGGGAAATATGAACCAATATTAAAATTCAGTTTACATAACTATAAACAATGCGCTGGTGATTAAGTGGCAGCTGTCTTGGTTCATGATGATCAATAAAACTGCAAAACTAAGCACACGCAAAACTAAGGGCTGCAAACAGTTCATTAACCCACAGCAGGCAGTCGGAGAACAGGTGGCTGCTTTGCTTCCCCCTACTCAAGGAGGACCCAGTTTCCCCCACCCACATTCCTTGCTCCATGGCCAGTGGAATGCCGCTCCTGCACAATGTAAAAACTACTAATCTTAGTTATTTACTTCAATGGACTAAATTTATGAACACGTTAATGAGAAAAACGTGTAATTGAGAAACTTACTAATGAAATAATTTTACATTGGCTTTTATCGAAGAATGCCAGGACCAAGAAAAAAAGTGCATTAACGCAAAAAACGCAATATTGAGAAACTTATTATAGAGGTTCCACTGTAATTAAATTGTAATATTCGGGGGTTTCAATTACAACTGTTAGCGCTTGCCAACATTCTAGCATATCTTCCCGACAATAGAAGATTGACCCCCTACAGTAGCAAGCGAGAGGTTACCTGACGTGAACGGGATGCGAGGGACACTCTAGCATATCTTCCCGACAATAGAAGATTGACCCCCTACAGTAGCAAGCGAGAGGTTACCTGACGTGAACGGGATGCGAGGGACACTCTAGCATATCTTCCCGACAATAGAAGATTGACCCCCTACAGTAGCAAGCGAGAGGTTACCTGACGTGAACGGGATGCGAGGGACACTCTAGCATATCTTCCCGACAATAGAAGATTGACCCCCTACAGTAGCAAGCGAGAGGTTACCTGACGTGAACGGGATGCGAGGGACACTCTAGCATATCTTCCCGACAATAGAAGATTGACCCCCTACAGTAGCAAGCGAGAGGTTACCTGACGTGAACGGGATGCGAGGGACACTCTAGCATATCTTCCCGACAATAGAAGATTGACCCCCTACAGTAGCAAGCGAGAGGTTACCTGACGTGAACGGGATGCGAGGGACACTCTAGCATATCTTCCCGACAATAGAAGATTGACCCCCTACAGTAGCAAGCGAGAGGTTACCTGACGTGAACGGGATGCGAGGGACACTCTAGCATATCTTCCCGACAATAGAAGATTGACCCCCTACAGTAGCAAGCGAGAGGTTACCTGACGTGAACGGGATGCGAGGGACACTCTAGCATATCTTCCCGACAATAGAAGATTGACCCCCTACAGTAGCAAGCGAGAGGTTACCTGACGTGAACGGGATGCGAGGGACACTCTAGCATATCTTCCCGACAATAGAAGATTGACCCCCTACATTAGCAAGCGAGAGGTTACCTGACGTGAACGGGATGCGAGGGACACTCTAGCATATCTTCCCGACAATAGAAGATTGACCCCCTACAGTAGCAAGCGAGAGGTTACCTGACGTGAACGGGATGCGAGGGACACTCTAGCATATCTTCCCGACAATAGAAGATTGACCCCCTACAGTAGCAAGCGAGAGGTTACCTGACGTGAACGGGATGCGAGGGACACTCTAGCATATCTTCCCGACAATAGAAGATTGACCCCCTACAGTAGCAAGCGAGAGGTTACCTGACGTGAACGGGATGCGAGGGACACTCTAGCATATCTTCCCGACAATAGAAGATTGACCCCCTACAGTAGCAAGCGAGAGGTTACCTGACGTGAACGGGATGCGAGGGACACTCTAGCATATCTTCCCGACAATAGAAGATTGACCCCCTACAGTAGCAAGCGAGAGGTTACCTGACGTGAACGGGATGCGAGGGACACTCTAGCATATCTTCCCGACAATAGAAGATTGACCCCCTACAGTAGCAAGCGAGAGGTTACCTGACGTGAACGGGATGCGAGGGACATTCTAGCATATCTTCCCGACAATAGAAGATTGACCCCCTACAGTAGCAAGCGAGAGGTTACCTGACGTGAACGGGATGCGAGGGACACTCTAGCATATCTTCCCGACAATAGAAGATTGACCCCCTACAGTAGCAAGCGAGAGGTTACCTGACGTGAACGGGATGCGAGGGACACTCTAGCATATCTTCCCGACAATAGAAGATTGACCCCCTACAGTAGCAAGCGAGAGGTTACCTGACGTGAACGGGATGCGAGGGACATTCTAGCATATCTTCCCGACAATAGAAGATTGACCCCCTACAGTAGCAAGCGAGAGGTTACCTGACGTGAACGGGATGCGAGGGACTCGAGACGATGGTGACCGACAGGTTGCCGCTCTCGAACACGGGATTGTCCATGGAGTATGTCGACATCGGTGGAGGAGACTTGGACTTCTTGATGCTCGTCAGTCTTCTCATCAGACTCACTCCGCTCTTGTCCTTGCTCTTGGTCTAAAACAAGGCAAGACGAAGGCCAAATGATACCCGAGCTAGAGGCGGAGTACATAATGGACAAGATACAATCACAAGACAGTAATATTGCTATCAGTTGCGGAATAAAATTCATTATCATAACAATGAAGTAAACTGGTTTGTTCAATTATTAACGGAAGTATCTACTGGCTTGGAGCAGTAAACAGGCATCATCGTAATACAATACCTGTCAGAAAAGCGTTGTTGATGAAATGAAGATTGATCATTGATCAATGTAGATCTATTAAATAAACTGTTCTCAGAGCAAAAAACTTACTTTAAGACGGCTGGGTAGTGAGTTTGACCTTGAAGAGTTTTTTAATCGATTATTATCAATATCTTTTTCCAGTGTAATTGTTAACAAAATAGGGCTATGGACGTGAATTCAGAACAGTTTAATGAAAATAATTTCATAGTTTGGAATAAGTTATTAGTTTTATTGTGTCCAACAGGTGTTTAGAACCCGAAAATTACTACATTTTCGTAGTAAAAAACTCGCCAAGGCCACGCTCACTACCAAGCCCTCTTAACATGATGGCTCAGATTCGAAAAAACAAAATTGTCCATATTCAGTCAAAATGTGTAAAATGTTGCAAGAGTTCTATTATCAGCCCATATTTAGATACATGGCTGATGGTTTGTAAATAAAAAAGGACCGACTCGCTGCCGGCACATTTCATCCTCGCCTTGCTCACAGACAAATGAATCAACCGCGATATCAGCCCCTTGCATGTCACAGAGAGCGTCACGTACCTTCTCCGTGGGCAGAGGTCTGGGTGACACGGTGACATTGGGAGGTGCCATAACCGCACTCTGGCTGCGTCCCAGTGGCGTGGGCGCAGCGCCCTCGTGCCACAAGGCGGAGATGGGCGCCACATGGGGGCTGGTGGCGCGCGGAGGAAGCTCTGGCGGCTGGCTCGACAGCTGGCGCGGGCTGAGGAGACAACAATGTGACTGTTAGACCAGAGTTCTGCCGGACGGTTGTCAACAGGACGAAGTATTTCTAGTAATTAGAAGTTGGTAGGCATTCCCACAATTATTATTTTTGGGACATTTCGTCATGTTTTAAACTTGATTCAAATTATTTAGGGTTGGGCGAACCGGTTCCTTTTCGAACCGAACCGGCTAGCTAGGTTCGAAAAACGAACCTCTAAGGTTCGTTTTCGAACCTTTTTCGAACCTCCCGCCTTTTTTTTCCGCCTTAATTCATTCAAATAATGCGACCAACCTCTTGTCACTGGTCCAACCTCTTGTCTTTACGGGTACAGTAAAATGGTAAAACCTTGGTAACCCCTGTTTAAGCCGAAATCCATCATAAATCAAAGAAAACTCAAATCTTGCCACACTATAAGTAGAGCCAGTTTTAAATGGTGATTTTATTTCTTAAAATTCGTTTTTAAAATCATCAATTTCGTTTTTTGTGTTTTTTCTGGAAGAGGGATTTCGCGATTTTGTGGTGATATTAAATTGGTTATAAAACACATTGTAATAGCCCCCAGAAACCATTACTTGATGAAAAACATGTATGCCACTTTGGAGGAGGGATTGGAATGGATTGGTCATGCACTATTAGCACTGAAATAGGCTCGTCTAGAATGGCGTCTTTAATGCTCTGTACTGTCTTTTCCCCAACCCACATTTTCTCTGTATAGATGATACATATTTAAAATTTCATGACGCAAAATGTATAGTTTGACAAGATATTTTCTTTCCCAATCCAACCATTTTCAGTGCAGTAATTGTTCCAAAATATCCTTCTGTGTAAGTAGACTATTGATAAATAGTTGCGACTGGTTGAGGGTGGAAAGGGGGTTGGGAAAACCGGTCGACCTTGAACAGATGGGGGCGCAAAACAAAGCAGCCTGGAGGCATCATCAACTAGTTAGACTGGTCTGGTTCACTTTGAGGGTGGGTAGCAAAGTGTCTGGCGAGGGGGAGGGGGTCGAGTGAGTAGCACATGGAAAGAAACTGGTTTCGTTTGTTGTTGTGTGACCTGTTAGGGGGATAAAAGCAGTAATTTTAATAGAAACCCTTTATTTCGTGGTCATTTCGCGGAAAATGTTGAATATCGCGATCAGGGTTGGATTTCGTTTTTTTTCGCGATGTAAAAATGGTAGATTTGGGTTCTATACACAATGAAATGGATTTTAGTAGAAGAACATAGTGCAATCAGAACAATTCGCGAATTCGCGCATCACCATTTAAAACTGGCTCTAACTATAAGGTGTTCCATGTTGAAATAAATGTTGAACCGAATTTTTCATGCCGTAATTCGAAGTGCTATTTGGTCACAAGTAGCAAAGTAGCATTGATTTCAGTTTAGAAGTCGAAGTAATTTACTTGTTGAGTAAAATTTTCGAAGTATAAAAACGAAATAATATGATTGTTGCGATCTAAACTGCGCTATACTTTTGGAACAGAGTGTACTTTTGGGTCCTGCATCTGCTAGCCAGCAGGTACTTGACCCTTGCGGAAGGGAGGATTGTTTTGTTTGTCTCTGTTGAAAGGTCTGCGAACTCGCAGTAATCCAGATGACAAATAACTTGACTTGACGGCATATTTTATTTTATTTTGATGATATTGTATGTTTATGGTATTTGAATAAATAATAGTGGTCATTTAGAAAACCATTCGCGATCTAATGAAGTGAAGATTATCACGCAAAAGTTAAAATATAATGGTGTATATTTGAGCTTTCCAAACTTCATTGTAACACAATGCAAAATCAAAAATAGTATGACGATGACGAGATAATTTTTGAAGAATATTGAACTTTTATTTTCGCGTAAAAATGCGAAGTATTTATTGAGTATACAATCACAGGATTACCATCTCTCAACTGGGGCAAGTATTTTCGAGAAATTCCATTATGGCGTTGAAGAGAGGAAGAAAATTGTTGAAATATGTTTAAATTTCGAGCAGTATATTTCGCGTTTTTGTTCCAATTATATTATTAAGTCGATGTCTCTGTATAGGTACAAATAAAAATAATATCTGAGTAACAAACACCCCATTAAACAGCTGTTTTCAAGTGTCTAACCACATGACTTGCGAGAGGGAGGGAGGAGAATGGTGACTGGTGCTTATGCGTGCTTATCTTTACTACACATCTGGAAAACATCATTTTCTGAAAAAAAAGGTTCGGTTCGTTTAAGGTTCGAAATTTTGAACCTTTTGAAAAGGTTCGGTTCGAGGTTCGGTTCGGAAAAAAAATTAGGTTCGCCCAACCCTAAAATTATTTATGTCTACAGTTTTATTATTCTTGGGACATTTCGTCATGTCTTTAACTTTATTGAAATTATTTATGTCTACAGTTTTGTTTTCTATATTGAAAGATGTGATTTCTTATTCTTTCTATGTCCTGAAGATTTCAACACATAAATCAACAAAGGTTAATAATAATATTTAGTTTTAGAATAATATAACTTTCATATAAGAAAGCACTGTGTGTTTTCAGGTCTTGGAAAAAATCATTCCAAACCCAAAACCTATTTTACGACTCAGCACATCTTGTTATGCATCGTCAACAACGGAGTAAATGTGTTGAGGTGGCAATACTTCAACCCCTGTAACTTCTTGGAATAAATGATGCGTACCTTGCCATCTGCTTGGCTCCGCTGCGTGTGTAGCTCACAGCGGTAAGCGGCTCCAGCTGGGCAGCGGACCCGTTGCTTCTCGGAGATGATTGGCCGGGGGCCGTGTTGGGCCTGGTCAGCCCTCGCAGCTGGGCCTGTACCCCGCCCGGAACAGCCCTGGAACAACACGGGTACACTCAAACACTTGCTTCTCAGAAATGAAAATAATTGACTACATTTACAATCAAATACCTAGTTGGAGAAATTGAGAGGAGAGGTAACATAAAAATTAGAGATTGGCCGATTCCAAAATTTCACGATCCCGATTCCGATTATTAGCTCCGATTCTTGCGATTCCAATTCTTCACAAATACCTACAAACCTCACTGTATTTATCACCTTTCGTATTTTGCCCTCAGGTAAGTAATTAAAAAATCAAAAAAGTGGTAAGAAAACAAAATAATGTATTTTTAATGTGTTCGATCTTTAATTTTGTTGGAAAGTAAGTAGTAATACTAGGAATTGTGCTTTGGCGATGTTTTTAATCTAAAATATCAAGCTAAAAGGGCGGGATTTTAAAAAAGAATCGGAATCGCTAAAATATGGACAGGAATCGGAGAATCGCGATTCTTCCGATACCACTGGAATCGGTGGAATCGCGAGAATTGGAATCAGCCCATCTCTAATAAAAATTGTAATACATGTAGAGTTCCAGGTAACAGGTATAGGACAGATGACATAAAATAAGAAAAGTTAGCCTCCAAACAACTTGAATTTCGAGAATTAGGGATACCTGAGGTAACAATAGGAAGAAGGGACTACATTTTTTTTAAATCATCTTATCTTTGAGAAATTAGTGAAACAAATAAGTACAGTGAAAAAGAAGCAAACTGGAGAAGTGTTGGGAAAAGATTTAACTGGAGAATCTTTTCAAATACAAAGCTAAATTTGTCAAATAAATCTGTGTAGGTACAAGTATGTATAAGAACTAGATTTTCGAATAACAAAATGAATCCTAGCAACTCACTTGGCTGGCGCCACGTAGTTGCCTGGAAACACTCCCCCCTTCTGCGTCCGACTCGACGTTCCCTTGAACCAGCCGTCTTGACACCTCTCCGTGACCATGTAGATGCCTCCCTTGCGCAGCTCCATCTCGTCAGCCTTCTGCGGCTTGTAGGCGTAGAGCGCGATGTAGGCGGCGGGGCTGTCGGTCGAGCCAGAGCGCCGGTGTCGCTGACTGCCCTGCCGCTCCAGTCCCTCGCTCTACGGTGGAGTCAATCACACATACATGGGGAATGCGGATGCAAATATTGGGAATATTATTTAAAATCTTGAATATTACAATTTGCTTTTATGTTGGATCTACTTTTTAGACTCAAATGATGTTTTTAGTCCCATAAAATGTGCCCACATCATAGAACCTCAAGTTATTCCCAAAAATATCCTAGAACAAAATTGTGTAATTGTTAAAAATGCCTGCAAAATTCCGATTTTACGTCGGGATAAAAGTAATGAAGGGAATTTTCACATCACTACATACATTCCTATTCGATTGTAGTCGATTTAAAAAAAATAAAAAAAAAAAACACAAATTAGCTTAAAACCAAAAATCATAATGTAGAAAAAGAATCAAGGAAAACATGAAAATCAGTTTTATTATAAATAGAGATGGGCCGATACCGATACCGATACTCGCGATACCACCGATACCATAGGTATCGGAGTATCGCGATACTTCAATTTTTTTGGCCATATTTGGCGATACTTTTGAACCAATACTTTTGAATTTTCCCGCGTTTCACAGTCACTGTTGGCTCCCCATTGGCTGTTGCTCAACAACAACACCCATTGGCTTATATACAATGACCAATCAGAGCGCCGCTGATCAGGGTTTCCTGCAGTCTTTGTCCTTCAGTTTCAACTTCTTTCAAGATGGCGTCTTGCATTATTTTGTTAGTTACAACTTATTTTTAATGTGATGTGTTCCAAACGGAATAAAAGTGGTGTCTGGAACCAATTTACTATAAAACATCATTTCAAATTGAATTTTGTTGTATAATGCATTTGTTTTGTTGAGTACAAAGTGAAAATGAGTACTTACTTTGGTGTACCTAACCCTGAAATCTGCAAACTGAAGATTGAATTTAGATTTGGTGCACATAATCTATAAAAATTAAGGTAACAAAAGTATCGGCGATAGTATCGGTATCGTAAATCAATAAGTAGGTATCGGTACAAGTATCGGTATCGGTGAAAATGTGGTATCGACCCATCTCTAATTATAAATAATCAAAACATAATGTAAATCTGATTGCTGGCTATATCAAGGACGCGCCAGTGCAGTGAAATAAGAAGCTGGCTCACCTGTGGTTGCTCCAGGCCCGATGATTCCACAGCGTTCGGTTCCGTCGGAGGCAAGATCTCAGCCGAATGTCTGCAAGAACACATCAGTAGAGTTGAGTTTGCATCAATAATCTTAAACTTACATTGAAAGCAACCCAAGCAAAGACATTCAAATTGACTCATTGCATTCAAATTAGAATCAGAAAAAATGAGTATGGAAAAGGATTTGTGCAAAGATTAAATTTGCATTTGAAACAAATTTAAGATCTGTTTAGTGGCAAACTAAAGTCTGATCAGAGACTTTAGAATGTTCTTCTAATGACTAAGTACTAGGGATGTCGGCGGGCCCAAAAATCAGGAATCGGGTACCCGTCATAAATACTCGGGTCGGAATCGGGTAATTGAACCCCCCTAAAAAAAAAAAAAAAAAAAAAAAAAAAAAAAAAATTATTTTTATTTTTTTTTAGTGGAGGGTGGCTAGGTAAAGGGGTAGAGGTTTAGGTAAATACACACGTGGCACTTAGCTGCGTGAGAGGAGAAAATGACCCTCTCTCAGGGCCATCTGTGTGCTTCCTTGAAAAGAATTTGAGAAAACAGGACAGGACATGATAACATTCTTTGATAACTAACAACTTCAATCATAAGAAAACACGAATTTGTGCACCTTTCTACCCAGGACTCAACTTTTTCACTGTGCTACAGTGTGATTGAAAAAAAAATACAGACGCATTTTTCCCATGCTTCCTACTCCCGACACATGATTTCACCTCTCCTTCCCCATTCCTCTCTCACCCCCCAGAACAAGCAAGGTCGTTGAGCTTCCCCTTGAGACGCAGCTGATAACTGTGCGCAAACAAATGTATTTCAACTACCCGCGATTATTATTTATTACCCGAGTAATTGATTACCCGGAACCGCCCGGGTACCCGCCGACATCCCTACTAAGTACAGTTCCCATGACTCGCCTATCCTTCAGTATCACATTTTACCATTGGAAAACATTGAAAAGGGACAGAGTCGGAGTCTCGCAATGTCATACGAGTAAATCAATCACGAACGTCCTGGAAGACTTTTTAATCCGATTATTATCAATATAGGTAGGTAGTATCTTTTCCAAATGTAATGGTTACTGTAAAATCTAAATAAAGCCACAAATTGGAACAGTCTATGATCATTCATTCGTCCTACAGATGTTTATTACCTGAAAAAAAGTAAAAATATGGAACTAAACATCTGTAGGAAAATAATACAAATAAATCAATCCAAACTATGAAATAACTTTCATTGAACAGTTCTGAAGACGCCTGTACAGCCTTATTTCATAAACAATTACATTGGTAAAAGTTATTGATTAAACGGCCGTCTTTGAGCGTGTCATCACGCTAAGGCGTGAGAGGAAGCAGGCGTACCTGTGACTGGGCGGGTGTTGAGTTCCCGCCGGCGCGTTGCTGAAGCTGTGTCTCTTGCCCCGCGCCTGCTGCAGCGGGGGGGACATGTGGGCGGGCCGAGGGGGCGGCACGCAGCCCACAGCAGGCCGGGGGGGCGGGGGGGAGGCGGGGGACGACGGAGCAGTGCTGGAACTGAACATCCATTCGTTACGCATAGGATAAATCACACTATGTACTATTAACAAAAGCCAGTACAAAACATCTAGAACTCTTATAATTTGTATACCAACTAATCTTTATAACTAGAATGTACCAAATTTCATTTAATTCTAACAATAAGTTAGCCGAGCCAGAAATAATTTCTGCCTTGTCCACTTCCTATTAGAATTAAATGAAATTTGGTATATACCTAGTGACATTGTATACGGATAGGTTGGAATGATGAGAGTTCTAGTTGTTTGTACTCCCCCGTAACGCCTACCGACCTGGATGAAGTGTTGCTGGAGGAGGTGTTGGGCGTTGTTGTCGACGACGACGGAGTTGAACTCGAGTCCGACGCCCCGCCCATGGTGATGTGGTGGTGCACGGTGCGAGAGTGGTCGGTGGGGATCAGGGGGGTGGTGTCCTCCGAGGTGGGGGTCGGGGGGGCCAGCCGCGACGGCCCCGGCTGAGAGCTGAAACACAAGGCAAGCGGCTCAGACAAACACCAAGACCAACATAGGCAAGACGCCTGCGTAGTGATGGAAAATTTCAAAATAATATAACTCGTGAAATATTCATGAAAAATTTGAAATGTTACAAAAATGAGTGAAATATTTGAAAATTTTGTTTTTAGAACTTCTGTCAAGTAACTTAATAAAAGTAGGTGAAAAACTTTATATTTATTTGTTTCTAGACAAAACATGAAATTTCACCAGAAACCTTTACATTATGGGACTGTGATATAATAATCCTATAGTAATTAACACTTTAGCTGCATGACGACCAATATGTCAACTGACTAGAACTGTCTTGAGACGAGATATTCACTTCACAAGTCGTCCACAGCCTTCTATATGATAACCCTGTTTTGGGAGGGAATATTCAAAAACGAGTTGAATATCTTTTCATTTCATACATTTAAGGACAATCAATCAAAAGATTTTTTAAAATATTTCAAATAACATCACCATCATCACATCAAATTATAATATGGTTATATGTAACACTTAGGTACTACATCACTACGCCTGCGTAAGGTAATATGGTTCATCCAAGAGTTTCTTCACACCAATAGCATTGATCAAGGAGTAAAGACAACTTAAAATAAGCAATTTTACCGACTTACATCTCTAAACTACGTAGTAGTAGGTACTCCAGTCCAGTGTGTGGCTTTCTCTAGTTTAGTGAGATTGAAATGTACATTAATTGAGTTTTTAAGTTCTGTTAGTGTGAAAACAAAAATCAAATAGTACATTAGAAAATCCACACAGTTCCACACTTGACCGTGATCTCTGAATGGAAGACAAGCAATAAAGATCTCTGCCATATAAGATTGTGACCTCTCATGCTAGTTTCAGCTGATGTCACAATCTCAGAGTAGGTTCCCTCTATGTTACCTAATTTCAGAAATGTTTCTCCCTCAAATGAGCATTCTGAACTGGTTTGTAGGTATAAGGAGCAGTATTACCTATCGGCTATCACATATAAATTGAAATATCTTTCTTGCCCAACTTGATCTAGACTAAAGCTTGATTTACACGGGTCAATGTATTGATCAATACATTGAATTCAAGAGGCTGTGCACATGAGCAGAGCCACTTTCTCTGCTCAAAGTGACTCTGCTCATATGCACAGCCTCTTGAATTCAATGTATTGGAATCACGAAATTTAATGGCTGCCCTTGTCTGTGAGACCCATCTTAACCCTAAGGACAAGCTTAAGCTTGCCAATCACTCAGTGTATAGAACTGATCGTCCAGGAGACAGGAGAGCAGGAGGGACTGCAATCATAATTGACAATCGAGTAAGTCACTACGTGATTGTTTTACCTGAAACGAAATCAATAGAGGCTACCGCTATCCTGCTTTTTACTAAACTGGGTCCACTACGGCTTATAGCCACGTATTGTCCTCCGCGAACTAAGCTTCTCACAGCAGATATAGAAGCATTAATGGACTCGAATTACCCGACTATTCTCGGTGGCGACCTTAATGCTAAGCATACAGCCTGGAACTCGCGAGTTGTCAACGCCAATGGCCGCACTCTCCTTTCACTCTCCCGTATAAGTGACTTTACTGTGACTGGACCGCAAGAAGCGACACATCTTCATATCCCTACAGGAAGAGCTGATGTTCTTGACATTGCGGTGGTGAAAAATCTGCGACATTCCATTGAATTAGAAACACTTTTAGAATTGTCTTCAGATCATAATCCTGTACTTTTGAGCGTAGGGGACTCATACGAGACCGTTGATCCCATCATTCGATTCAATTACAGAAAAGCAGACTGGGAAAAGTTCAGAGAGCATTTATCAAATAAGTTGGAGAGTGGACCACTTGATTCGCATCAGGATATAGATTTAGCAGTAAATAAATTAACGGAAAATATTATGGAAGCAAGAGCGATCAGTGTTCCCATTTGTAATACAAAAAGGTGCACAATATTTGATCTTCCACGTGGAATTAAACTGTCAATAGCCACTCGAAACCGTGCACGTAGGAGATGGCAGGCGCTCAGAACACCTGATTTACATGAAGAATATAAGCTCTTAGACAGATCTGTAAAGGAATTAATTCGTCGCCACAGGAGAGAGAGGTGGGAAGATGCTGTAGCCACACTAGAACCAGGGAGTCGTCCACTCTGGTCCATGGCAAAACGACTGACAAGAAGCAAACAACCAAATCCACCCATTCAAGGTAGTACACACCTTGCATGCAGCCCACATGATAAGGCAGAAGTTCTAGCAGATTCGCTTCAAAATCAGTTTTCCCCAAACCCGCCGACTAATTCATCAGCACATATCGAGGCTGAAGTAAGAACCCATCTTGCTATACACAAGGCGCAGGCTGAAGATGATGAAGTCGTTCTCTGCTCTATGGACGAAGTAATTATATATCTAAATGAACTTGCAAATGGCAAGGCACCTGGTATTGACGAGATCACAAACACGATTCTTAAAGAACTTCCTATACCTGCCGGTGAACGTATCCTTGAAATATTTAATGCCAGTCTCCGTCTTCAACACTTCCCCACCCAATGGAAAGTAGCCAAAGTCATTGTGTTCCCGAAAGCGGGAAAGAATCTTCGTGACCCTGCAAATTACCGGCCGATTAGTCTCCTCTCATCACTATCAAAGCTTTTTGAAAAGGTCCTTCATGCTCGAATTAGAGGCCACGCAAACGCTACAAAGCTGCTGATCAATGAGCAGTTTGGCTTTCGACAGAAGCATTCAACAACACATCAGCTTCTACGTGTGGTTGACAAGATAAACGATGGATTTAAAAAGCTGAAAGGAACTGGTATAGTTTTCCTGGACGTTGCTAAAGCATTTGATAGAGTTTGGCATGAAGGCCTACTACAAAAACTAATTAAATATCAATTCCCCAACTACTTAATCAATATCATCCACTCCTATTTAAATCAAAGATCCTTCACCGTACACATCAACGGTGCCTGTTCTTCAGCGAGGCCTATTCTGGCTGGAGTTCCTCAGGGATCTATCATTAGCCCCATCCTCTTCAACATCTTCACCAATGACATCCCAACTAACATTCCGGACACCGAAGTAGCTTTCTATGCTGACGATGCCGCAGTCATCTGCCAATCTATGGCATCTAATCAACTTGGCCCGCCTCTGCAAAAAGCATTAGACGTACTCAGCCACTGGTATACAGAGAACCGTATAGCCCTAAATTCATCTAAGACAGAGGCAACACTCTTCACCAAGCGACGGAAATTTCAACCCCCTACCATAAACATCTCTGGTACAGATGTCTCCTGGTCTCCCAGCAATGTTTACCTGGGTGTCACCCTGGATGCCAAGCTCTCCTGGAAGGCCCACGCTGAGAAGATTGCCAGCAAGGCCAACGGGAAGACGGCGGCGCTGTTCCCACTGCTCAAAAGCAAATCCATGCCGCTCACCAGCAAGCTGCTTCTTATCCAGAGCGTCATCGTGCCCACACTGACGTACGCCTCACCAGTGTGGTACGAGAGGACTTCAGCGGGAGCGAGAACAATGCTGCAGAGGGTGCAGAACAGGGCCCTCAAGATCGCCCTGCGCACTCCGATGTTCACCCGGACGAAGAGCATACACCAAGATATAGGATTTGCCTATCTCCACGAAGTCATGGAAAATCAGAGAGAGTCGTTCTACGCAGCACTCGGAGACCATGGAAATCCACTAATCAGCAGACTGGCTGATGTTACTTCCTAACTCTTGACTCCTATAGTCTAAATTTGTGTCAATGTTTTACAATTTTTATAATTTCCAAATGTCATGACAGAGTTATGTACAAACATTATGTGTACGGTATCTGAAAATTCAGGCACTACAAGTATGTAGTAGCCAACAAGAGCGAAGAACAATACATTGACCCGACTTCATTTGTTTCTTCATAAATGAAAGTTAGTTCTGTGAATTATTCTCAGTATTTTCGCTTATATTTGTGGATTAATCGCTAGTTTTGCATGTTTGTTGTGTTGAATGGTGATATTAGATATTTTGGGAGCCATTCAAACCATTTTTCCGCGTCAGAATCTGTTTAAAGTATTAGAAAATAGTTTTATATACTAGGTCTACGAAACCTACCAAGAGACGCTTGTAGCTCATTTGGACTTGAAGTAATGTGAACAATGAGTGGAATATATAAAGTTTGGAGTGATGAAGTAAACCGGCTAGATGCCCCTTCAGCTGTAGACATACCCAACGGCTGGTGTGTTGGATACCTCGGTTCTCGTTAGATCACCGAGGTTAAGCAACATTGAGCGCAGTCAGCGATTGGATGGGTGACCATTCAACTCTGCCTTGCCAGGTTGCTGCCGCTGGGCCAGAGAGACTGGGGTGTTTGGGGGTCAGTGTGACGACCTCCCTCCACCTGTTATCAGTCTCTCGACGGCGCGGGTTGTGGAGGCCCGTGCTGTGAATGTCACACCGTCCTTCGGAAGGGACGTTAAGCCGTTGGTCCCCTTGGTATCTTTCGTCAGGAGTAGGCTACATGCCGGTACCGGGTTTCCTCTCCTCCCTTCTCTATTACATTCTCACTAGTGGAGCCTCGGCTCCGTTGAGAATATAGGCTTAATAATAAAAAATGTCATAAACATTTCTAGTCAACCCATAGGAGCTTCTATAAATGATTTTTCGTCTAGTGATGAATCGGACACGGAGCTAATGCAAGTTGAGTCTGCAACCAATGAGATGTCTTTGAACATAGTTCCCGATGGTTTCACGATGGTGACAGGAAATAAAAGGCGTCGTAATTGTAACGATCGTCCCAGCACACGATCATCTGGGTCAGATGCTTCAGGCCCATCATCCAAGAGAGTGATCAACCTTGTGCGTACGCAAAACTCATTTGAGCCGCTTGCAAGTGCAAATGATATGGACACGACCCCGATGACGGCGGAGACTTTGCCAGATAAGAAGTATAAAATCCCACCAATAGTGATTCAAAATATGAAATCTCATAAGGCATTAGTTGAGTTGCTCTCCGCTGTATGTCCAGAACAAGGGGCATTCATAATCAAACCTGGTCTCGAAGTTTCTCGAGTAATCATTAGAGATATTACCTCGTACAAACTAATTACCTCCGCCCTAGACTCGACTGAGGGAATAGAGTACTACACGTTTCCAACTGAGCGCACTAGATCACAGCGTTTTGTTCTGAGAGGTCTGCCACAATCTGCTGAAACAGAAGACATTCAAGAGGAGCTGAAGCAGCAAGGCTTCAATGTCCGCTCTGTGCGGCAGATGAAGATGCCTGGAGACAGTACACGTCTTTTGCCCCTTTTTGAATGTACGCTAGTAAGTACGAGTGGTCAGGCTCCAGTGGACCTCAGCCAAATCAAGAGACTCCTCTACTGCGTGGTCTCCACCGAGGCCCCACGGAGCAAGAAGATTAATGTCATACAATGTTTTAATTGTCAAAGAGTGGGTCATACGGCCAAATTTTGTCATCGCCAGCCACGATGTGTTCGATGTGGAGGTGTGCATCAGGTTAAGGAGTGTAAGGAGTCACCAGAAACAGCAAAGTGCTGTAACTGCAATCAGCAGCATGCCGCTTGCTACCGAGGATGTGATGTCATCAAGGCAGCAACTCGTCATGCTACTCGAGCCCGACGTCCACAGCAGCAAGATGGCTCTTCTCCACAGCATGATAACCGAGGGAATACTCAGACGCAACCCACGCCCGTGCCACGAGTCTCATTGGCGCAACCACGGACTTTTGCTTCTGTTTTGAACACTCAGATAAATCCAGAGCAACCCTCGTCCTCAAACACCACTGCCTTAGAAGAAGCAGAGAGGCCATCCAATGCTCTTCCTGAACTCGTACAACCGGTAGTACCTCAACAATCAACTATTGATTGGATAGCCCTTATAAACGGCATTGCAATTTTTATAGTTAATATGAACATTCACCCCATCATTACGTCTCTGGCAAGTTTTGTGCCAACTCTTCTTTTGTCTGTACAAAATCGCAATGCCAGCGATTAATTCAATTAATCTAATCATTTGGAATGCTAATAGCATAAGTTCTCGTAAAGACGAATTACTTCTATTGATGGAATCACGAAATTTAATGGCTGCCCTTGTCTGTGAGACCCATCTTAACCCTAAGGACAAGCTTAAGCTTGCCAATCACTCAGTGTATAGAACTGATCGTCCAGGAGACAGGAGAGCAGGAGGGACTGCAATCATCATTGACAATCGAGTAAGTCACTACGAGATTGTTTTACCTGAAACGAAATCAATAGAGGCTACCGCTATCCTGCTTTTTACTAAACTGGGTCCACTCCGGCTTATAGCCACGTATTGTCCTCCGCGAACTAAGCTTCTCACAGCAGATATAGAAGCATTAATGGACTCGAATTACCCGACTATTCTCGGTGGCGACCTTAATGCTAAGCATACAGCCTGGAACTCGCGAGTTGTCAACGCCAATGGCCGCACTCTCCTTTCACTCTCCCGTATAAGTGACTTTACTGTGACTGGACCGCAAGAAGCGACACATCTTCATATCCCTACAGGAAGAGCTGATGTTCTTGACATTGCGGTGGTGAAAAATCTGCGACATTCCATTGAATTAGAAACACTTTTAGAATTGTCTTCAGATCATAATCCTGTACTTTTGAGCGTAGGGGACTCATACGAGACCGTTGATCCCATCATTCGATTCAATTACAGAAAAGCAGACTGGGAAAAGTTCAGAGAGCATTTATCAAATAAGTTGGAGAGTGGACCACTTGATTCGCATCAGGATATAGATTTAGCAGTAAATAAATTAACGGAAAATATTATGGAAGCAAGAGCGATCAGTGTTCCCATTTGTAATACAAAAAGGTGCACAATATTTGATCTTCCACGTGGAATTAAACTGTCAATAGCCACTCGAAACCGTGCACGTAGGAGATGGCAGGCGCTCAGAACACCTGATTTACATGAAGAATATAAGCTCTTAGACAGATCTGTAAAGGAATTAATTCGTCGCCACAGGAGAGAGAGGTGGGAAGATGCTGTAGCCACACTAGAACCAGGGAGTCGTCCACTCTGGTCCATGGCAAAACGACTGACAAGAAGCAAACAACCAAATCCACCCATTCAAGGTAGTACACACCTTGCATGCAGCCCACATGATAAGGCAGAAGTTCTAGCAGATTCGCTTCAAAATCAGTTTTCCCCAAACCCGCCGACTAATTCATCAGCACATATCGAGGCTGAAGTAAGAACCCATCTTGCTATACACAAGGCGCAGGCTGAAGATGATGAAGTCGTTCTCTGCTCTATGGACGAAGTAATTATATATCTAAATGAACTTGCAAATGGCAAGGCACCTGGTATTGACGAGATCACAAACACGATTCTTAAAGAACTTCCTATACCTGCCGGTGAACGTATCCTTGAAATATTTAATGCCAGTCTCCGTCTTCAACACTTCCCCACCCAATGGAAAGTAGCCAAAGTCATTGTGTTCCCGAAAGCGGGAAAGAATCTTCGTGACCCTGCAAATTACCGGCCGATTAGTCTCCTCTCATCACTATCGAAGCTTTTTGAAAAGGTCCTTCATGCTCGAATTAGAGGCCACGCAAACGCTACAAAGCTGCTGATCAATGAGCAGTTTGGCTTTCGACAGAAGCATTCAACAACACATCAGCTTCTACGTGTGGTTGACAAGATAAACGATGGATTTAAAAAGCTGAAAGGAACTGGTATAGTTTTCCTGGACGTTGCTAAAGCATTTGATAGAGTTTGGCATGAAGGCCTACTACAAAAACTAATTAAATATCAATTCCCCAACTACTTAATCAATATCATCCACTCCTATTTAAATCAAAGATCCTTCACCGTACACATCAACGGTGCCTGTTCTTCAGCGAGGCCTATTCTGGCTGGAGTTCCTCAGGGATCTATCATTAGCCCCATCCTCTTCAACATCTTCACCAATGACATCCCAACTAACATTCCGGACACCGAAGTAGCTTTCTATGCTGACGATGCCGCAGTCATCTGCCAATCTATGGCATCTAATCAACTTGGCCCGCCTCTGCAAAAAGCATTAGACGTACTCAGCCACTGGTATACAGAGAACCGTATAGCCCTAAATTCATCTAAGACAGAGGCAACACTCTTCACCAAGCGACGGAAATTTCAACCCCCTACCATAAACATCTCTGGTACAGATGTCTCCTGGTCTCCCAGCAATGTTTACCTGGGTGTCACCCTGGATGCCAAGCTCTCCTGGAAGGCCCACGCTGAGAAGATTGCCAGCAAGGCCAACGGGAAGACGGCGGCGCTGTTCCCACTGCTCAAAAGCAAATCCATGCCGCTCACCAGCAAGCTGCTTCTTATCCAGAGCGTCATCGTGCCCACACTGACGTACGCCTCACCAGTGTGGTACGAGAGGACTTCAGCGGGAGCGAGAACAATGCTGCAGAGGGTGCAGAACAGGGCCCTCAAGATCGCCCTGCGCACTCCGATGTTCACCCGGACGAAGAGCATACACCAAGATATAGGATTTGCCTATCTCCACGAAGTCATGGAAAATCAGAGAGAGTCGTTCTACGCAGCACTCGGAGACCATGGAAATCCACTAATCAGCAGACTGGCTGATGTTACTTCCTAACTCTTGACTCCTATAGTCTAAATTTGTGTCAATGTTTTACAATTTTTATAATTTCCAAATGTCATGACAGAGTTATGTACAAACATTATGTGTACGGTATCTGAAAATTCAGGCACTACAAGTATGTAGTAGCCAACAAGAGCGAAGATACATTGACCCGTGTAAATCAAGCTTAAGAAAATGATTGCACTAAACAAGCTGCATCAGGATAGAAAGTGAGAAAGCTTCTCTCGAGAGAGAGTCTTACTTTGTGGACAGCTTCATGAGGGCTCTGGCGATGTTGTTGAGCTCGACGAACGCCAGAGGGAATATTCCGATTCGGTCCGTCAACTTTCCCTCGGCCCAGTTCTCGTCAACTCTTCGGATCACGGTGATGACCTCGCCCTGGAAGCAACACACACAGTTCAATTCAATTCAATTCAATTATCTTTATTTGCATGATATACAAAATGGCGAACATTCAACAGGAAAATACACTATTGTGTCTGTTGATCTTCCATGTAACCAGTCACTAACAAGCAACAACACTAACAAGCTAACAAGCTAACAACACTAACAAGCAAATACCTGTACTGTCATAGGCAGGATCAGAAGAGAAAATTCAGTCGACGGTACTAGGTAGCATAAGAATTTAACTTCTTATGCTTCTTCTTCTTATTTATCTCGATTACCGGCCATTGTACCCGGGTAATGGCATACCCGGGTACCCGGTTTGTACCCAAGTACCCTAACTGATGTGTAGTCCAAACCAACACTATCTCTTTCTAGTTTCTACCCATCTTGAACCCCAAACTTCCCACTCCCAGCTCCTTCCCAATATATATACAGTAAACCCTCATTATTTCGAACTTCAATAATTCGAATTTAGGGGTAAATTCGAACTAGGTGGATGGTCCCAGTGTTCAGTATAGGCTTTACAATGTTAAATAATTTTGATAAATCGAATTTTAGGTTATTTCGAAATTCGAACTGAATTTTGGTCCCAGCCCATGTTATAACTTGCATACAGTTGTTTTAATTCGAACTTTGCAAAAGGATTGTCAAAATAATCGCGAACAAACTTCGAAAAAACAAACTCAAACTACACATTTCCAATGTTTCCAATGGCGTCACGTCACAAAGATAGCAGTCAAACTGCTCTCTGTTGTGTTGGGGTGGGGGAAGTGTAGGTCTAGTCTCTTTAGTATACAGGTTTGCCTACCCTGGAACACTTTAGGCGGGAATATTCAAACTTCATTCAAGATTTTGAAAGCATTTGACCGCGTATATAGTGCGAGTTAGCTTTTGAAGGCAAAAAATAATGAAAAAAAATCGCGTTATATTCAAATCAATACAGTAGATATGTACAATTTTTTTTTTTTTTTTTTTAATATAGGTAATTCGAACTTTTTTAATTCGAACTGGGATTTTTTGGGTCCCCTTGAATTCGAATTAACGAGGGTTTACTGTATATACAATACAATATATTCAATACATATACAATATACAATCAATAAATTAAATTCTAAAGTTTCCTAAATTGTAAGCTTGTCTTTCTTGCTGTTTGTAGTTCCCTGTTATTCTTAAAGTAAACTACTTTAAAAACTTAAAGCCGCGTTTACAACAACTTAACGTTCGAAATTGAACGTTGCAAAATTAAGACAATTTCACTTTCGTTCACAACCACTTAAGAAACATAAGACACAAGTAAAACAAGATGGCGCCGGCCAGCGCGATCAGCTGTGATTTCGAGGTGAGAGAAGTGTCCGTGCGCATGCGCCACTTCCTCCACTTAATGTTCGACTTGAAAGTTGAAAGTAGGTCTACTTTGATTTGAGGTGAAATTTGCATATGTTAATTTACAAAATTTCATTATGAATGAATCCGTAAGTTAACATGGGCTTGACAATTGAAATTGCGTTAATTTTCTTAATTTTTGAACTTTAATTTTGTTACCTATGTATATTATTGAATTTCTAATACGTAGGTGTTTAAAATGTTAAAATTGGGACTTTAATTGACATTAAATGTCTGACATTCAGTCAGAAGTTTTTTCATTGACACTTTTGTGTTTATGTGGCAATATGAAAACTAAATCACTTTTCTTAAGTGCCCTAGACTCGTAAATTATGCTACTCAGTTAGCTAATATTAAATTCTAATTACCTAGAAACTCTATGAAATTGTAGTATAGGTAGCTTCGTAGGTAACTTGGGTAGTATACATATAAAAATATTTTATACAAATGAAAAAGCTTGAATTGAGCCAGATAGTCATTGCACATTTTATGTTTTCTCTAGTACGGTACAGTCCCAGTAAATAATGTTTTACCCCAGTTAAACCTGTTTTCACCAGGGTAGTGTGAAACCACCATAAGGTACAATCAAAAGATGAATTAAAACGTGCTTGTGTGTCCAAGTGCGTGTTTGTCCATCACAAAGACTTCCATGTCATCAGTATTTTCCGATCCCTCACCTTGTTGAACGTCAGGCAGCCCTCCTCATCGTCGTTGGTCATACGGAAGTCGTACAGAGCCTTGCACTGAGGTATGTGGCTGGGCAGCGGCGTGATGACCTGCACGTATGTCAGCGGGAAGACCCCGTGGCTTCCACCGCACTCTCCGTGGTACCAGTTGGCGTCCATCTTCTTCCGAAGCATGATGATGTCCCCCTTCTTGAACTTCAAGTCCCTGCAGCGTAGAACAAAACACGGGGACTAATAGTAATAGATACTTAGAAGAGAAACTTGTGAAGGTTATTTACTATAATAAGCTAATAAGAGGATGTTACAAGAGATATCCAATCAGAATCTCACTGTATTATTACAGATTTTACTAAAAATAATCTCATGAAAAAATTTAACAAGATCAATGCAATTGGAATTGACAAATCTACACAAAAATGCAATACCTACTCAAATTATGCAAAATGTAGGAAGTATCGTAGTACTACCTATAGCTTAGTAGGTAATACTTATGATTTTGATGTAGAAATTTTGAGTTTTTTGTTGTTGCATAGGTAGACCTATTATTCACCAGCAAATTTATGTTGCATATTAGCTCCAGTGATATGTAGGAATAAAGAGCATCAAATGACAATATGTCAATTAACTTACCCAGGTTCATTAGATAAATAATCGTATACAGCTCGTGCATATGGCTGATTTGGCAACAACGTTTGCTTCGGAGCACTCTGCACTCTAGTAATATCTGCAGCAAGATTTGCAGCCCCGTGATTGGTTGGTACAGCGGCAACTTGTTGGACGGGTAAGGCTTGCATTGGCCGAGTGGCGATTGAAGACGTATTCCTTCCCTTCGGCTGAGTGCTCTTCATGCCCCCGAGGATCCTCATAAGTAGCACATTCGGAGGCAATTCGTCTATCTTGATGTTGACCAGCACCCGGCATTCCGGACATCGCAGTTCCTTCTTCGTACTGACAATCTCCTCCAGGCACTTCTTGCAGAAGGTGTGTTGGCACGGAAGAACTCTACTCGACGTGTCCAGACGTTCAAGACAAACTGAACACTCGAGGAGGTCGTTCAACATGTACTCATCCATTGCAGTTGGAAGATTTTTGTGCACAACTAGGAAAATGTTATGGCTAATTCGATATCCTGTGAAACGCGACATACAAATGCTGTTAGAGCTAATCACATCAAAGCTTCAAATTGTAATCAAGCTGGTTATGCCAGGATGGGCTTGGCTATGAAATGATAAACACAGCCCAAGGTTGATAGCGATGTGTGCGTACGCATTTGTCTATTAGGCATAGCTACCATGGTACCTATCAACAAGTAACATGTAATATACAAGTAATATATAGATCCCAGAATTAATAAGAAATTGTATAAAATGAGATCTGACAATTCAACCCTAGGGCCTTAACGCCCTTTCAAAGTCAAACACCTTCTGGTCATTGCAACCTGTACGCAAACTACAACAAAAACTGACAGATTATATAAAATGCAGAGCGCGTCTTTATTATAACGTGTTTTATATTTACCATTATTTTACACCTGCGGACAAAGAATTACGACAAATTAACATTCTTGAAGTTGTTTCACCTCAAATCAGTCTCACACACGGCCATTTTCAGTTTTCACTTTCAGTTCAGAATATGACTTCCGTTGTGGGTCACTGCTTCCGTTTCTTTTGACCAGAGGAGCAAAATGCGGGAAATAGGAATTCCCTTTGAACGCCGTGATCTGTGCATGATCAGTGCATGAAATAATGACTGCCTGTATACAAAACAAGTTGGTTCAGGCGTTCTGGACTAGCACTCTCGAGATCCGGGTTCAAATCCCGCAGCCGACCTTCCTGAAAATGCAAGAAAGGTGAGGTGTCTACAATCTATCACAGTTGCCTTTTCATTATCAATCACAGATAAAAACTTTTCCAGCCATATTATTCTATTAACTTTTTTTAAAACTAAGTGAAAATGTACAAAATATGTTCTAATTAGTGAATTCAACGATTATGAAGAGCTACTTATTGCGAAGGGTTAACTAAAAGATTCAAGATGAAAAGTAAAAAAAGCTGATTAGTAGCTTTTAATCTATAATTTAACTTTTACCTGTTGCATAATTTAATTTTATAGATCTTCCCTTTTTCGACCGACTTCAAAATTTAAATCCTGGCATACTTACAGTGACAAAATTCATATTTACAAATATTAGGTATGTTTTATCGATTACCTATTATAAATGTTTCTTATTTTTTGCAGTCAGTCTCAAATTCACCATTTTAATTTCAAACGGGATTAGGTAGGACAGGATAAAATAGGTAACAACAAAACAGTATAGGTACTAGGTACTTTCACATTGTATTTTTTTTATTTACTAATAGTAATATAATATCAGAAATATGTAGGTACAGAAGAGTATGATAAAATGTACATTACACGCTGACTTAGGATGGTGGTCTCAAGGTGTTGACATTTTTATTTATACACATACATTAGGTACAGTTACACAAAGAATACCTAACTACTCTCGCTTTCTCGTTCGCTCTATCAATAAAACAAGTATAAGAAATTATTGAGCCTTCGTAACAACATAGTTGCTCTTAACAATGACTTAATTTTATCACAAAACAATCATAATTAACCAAATTCATAGTGTAATATTAATATATATACATTTCAGAGGCCGTGTAAGGTATAAATGAAGAAGGTACTAATGTGAAAGACAATGAAAGACAAACCTTCCTCAACTAGCTACCAAACGACAAACCTACATTCTTTATTCGTTGTCTTTCACTGTAGCTACCAAGAGCGTTTGATAAAATATGTAAACAAGATTGAATAACAAATGAGAAGTAAGATCGACTACCTAATCATAGTGCTGGCAATAGACATGTGATCTCTAGAATCCTGGTATGTAGTACGTCATATCTGCAAGAATATTATATTGTCGAGGGGTTACTCACGTATGATTCACACATTAGGGAGGTTGTATTGTTGGCCACTTCATAGCACCTCCGCCAGGTCCCCATTAATATTAGTTTATTGTTTATATGGTAAGACTGTGCAGCACCACCTATTATATCAACTCATTTTTAATATGAAACACGAGCAATAAATAATCTATTCATCCTATAGCAAAAAACTAAGAGTACCTAGTAGAGAGTAGGTACGGAAAATCATCAATTTGTTTAAAACAAAAAAGCATTTAAAATCACAAATAGCAAAATGTAGGCTCAATTTAATATTAGTGTAGGTACTAGGATTAAAAATATGTTGTTATACAAAACATTAGATTTCCAATAAAAGTACATAAACAGTTAGCTCTTTGAACTGTTAATGTCTCCATTCTCAAGTTGACTTTGATTAAGTAGGTGATGCTGCTTACCATAAGCAGCTAAAGGTAATAAATTTATGCTAACACATCGATGACTTTTACAATCATAACTACAATCAATCATGTAAACTGCATTGCCTGACGAGATTGCTAGTGTCTAATGTATAATAATTTACTGAAGAATCTGAATGAGGAGAACACAGCAAATCAGTGTCGTTAGACAATATCAAGTACTAGAGAACTCTCTTGGAATGAAGTTATAAGTGCAAAATAAATGTGGCTCAGCATCTAGCGACAACACCCAAGTCACACATAATGTAGGTAGATAAAATCCGTAGTGAAATCCATCAAAACTGTTTGTATTGAATATGAAATGCTCTACCTAATGTGATCCATCAACACTTGTTCCAGTGTCAGGACTGTACTCGCGGATTAGTGGTGTCGGTGCAGAGAATCAAACGTAAGTGAGGGTGGTTAGTAGAAGAACAGAAGTCTCTCTTGCGCCGTGCCGGAGAGCATGCGCCAGCCTCGCTTGATGTTCAGGTACTGGATTATGGCGCGGACGCAAATCAGCAGACCTGAGGGAGCAAAGAGAATGAAAACGTAAGATGAAGGACGACATTGTTAGATGGTGACCGTCTTATTTGAAATTAGACTTTGTTACAGAACACTCTTAGTAACTCGCTTAATTCAAAGTCGCTGAATTTGAAACTCGGCTGTTCCAAAATTGCAGAAGTCCATATAACAAGTACGCAATTCAAATTGGACACTATCATCATCCAATCGGATTTCAGAGGTTCACTCAAAACGCCATTTCATTGGCCGGAAATTGAATTTGCCCAATTTGAATTGTACAGTGTATGGACTTTATACGTCAAAATTTTAAATGAAAACAATGGGAACATAGCACTAGTTTTAGCATGGGACTGTACTGGACGTAGTCACAAAAGAATCATTGCCGAGATTAAAGCTAAAAAATCTGGGACATTTATTTTTGCATTGCTTTTAACAGAACAGATTTTTTATGGCGTGTTTAAGGATATTTTTGTGAATAAGATGAGATCCCATCTTATGATGTGGGCGTATTTTATGGGATTAGAACATAATTTGAGTCAATAAAAAAATCTCCAAAATTAAAAGACATACCCAGGTATTGAAGATTTTGGGAATAACTCGCAATATTTGGATGGGAATATTCTCGTTCCCGGAAACGTTCCACTGAGAATATTCCCGGAACGGGGACCCGCATCACAGTTGAATGATGACTCACCGAACGCCATGATGAGCCACCAGAGCCAGCTGTTCTCGTGCGAGGCAAGGTCTGTAGAGTGCTTGACGATGAGCGTCCACTTGGCCAGCGAGAGTCCGAAGCCCGACAGAGCTCCGTAGCGTGCGGCGATCGTGTGGCAGAAACACATCAGCAGCAAGAAGCCGATCCAGTTGAACAGAAACGCCACTGCAAGCGGTTCAAGATAACCAATTAACTAAGAGCAGGCATATTTTTTTTCTACTCTACAAGAAGAGAATTTTATGTTCTTGATGACATCCAAAAAAGCACTGCACTTTTAGTGTAATATTGTAAGTGACCACTGAATATGATTTAATATTGGCAATACTAAAATATCCTACATATCAGTTATCAAACACATTGTAAATTAACAGTTTTTGATGGTTGTTCCAGTCATATGTTTTGTTCTGAAATTCGTCCTATCAATTTTCTGTAAAACCCTGTAATGTGCACATAATTTGTTGTGAAAGTAATGTAAGTAACCGTGGAATGGCCCTTAAACACTTAGGTCAAAAAATTTAAAATTTGAAGATTTCTTGGTATACTACTATCAATTAGGGCTGGGAAAAACTGAAAAGTTTAGTAAACGTTTAAACGCTCTCAAAATGTCCGTTTAAACGTTTAATCGTTTACTGAGCATAAAAATGATGAAAGGATGTTTATTGCCACTCCCCCTGTGCAACCACTTTCAATACCATGTGTCATTCTTGAGAGCTTGTCAACACTTCTTGAAATTGTACACTGCCCAAAACTTTCCTTCAACTGATAATAATAATAATCTATCCGCTGGTTCCAATTTAATGGGTCAGGGGGTGGGTGTTTCCACCAACACTAGGGCCGCAGGACTACTGGAGACCGGCTGGCCAAGCCTGGCGTCTCCTCCTCGTCTTCTTCTTCTTCCTCCACTTCCAATTGTTCCACAAATTGCCTCCACCTTGATCTGTCCTCCCACTGTCTCTCAGCCTCCAACTCATTCCAACTTCCTCCTCTCTCCAAAACATCGTCCTTAATAACTCCAATCCACCTCTCTCTTGGTCTTCCTACTCTACGTGGTCCCGAAGTAGCTGACTCAAACACCCGCCGTGGCACTCGCCCTGTTCCCATCCTCTTCATGTGACCACCGAAGCCTCTCTCTGCCTAATTTAAACCCCAATCTCTCTACCCCCAAAATAAAAATACACTTCAATTTAAATTGCAATAATTTTCAACATTACTTGAGCTTTGTTGTTTAGGTTATTGAAACAAGCACTCCCGCAACTCGACTGATCTATAAATATATGCAATTACGCTTGACGCCTGATTTCCCGTCTTTCCATTTTACTACTCATTTACCTACATTTTTCTCGCGTTTTTGGGCCAGAAACTGGAAACGCATTTATATTTAGAAATATGAGTACCGTATTAACTCGTGTATAAGACGCACTCGTGTATAAGACGCACCCTTGTTTTGAGAAGTCTATTTTAAGAAAACACTTAGCATGCGTGTATAAGACGCAGTAAATGATGAAAAACAGTGTGTGTTTGTATACATGATATCCATCTAAATGTTGGTTTTCCAGCTAACTGAGCTATTTGAATGAAAATCACTTACAACTTGTTGTAAACAAACAGTAATGTCCTGCTTCTGAGAAAGGGGAGGGGGAGTCTCTTCCCAGCAGCTGTTGCTTGCTCTAAGAGGCATGCAACTGCCTTTCCTCTGCATTCCAAAACAAACCCAACTCCTCTCCTCCCCTTCCATTAAGATCGCCATTCAACAGTGTTTAGTCTATTTTATGTCTGTCAGAGCAATGTTTTTCAGACGTAAACATATATTTTGTCTCCTGATCTAAATGCAAGGGAAAACATTTTGTTGCACACATTTAATATGTTAATAGTGTTGTGTCTAGACACAGTCACAGGGAAAGGCAGAGATAGACAACATGTGGCAGTCTACCACAGCTCTGTTTACAAACATCCACCTTGGATTTACTGGGGAAAAAGCTTGGTATGCGTGTATAAGACGCAGGGCTGTTTTCAGAATCAAAATATTGACATATAATTGCGTCTTATACACGAGTTAATACGGTAATTTACAACACTTCGAAAATTTCGCGATCACCATAGGTATGTAATCTCTACTCATGGTGAAGATATGAACTTCCTTCATATTCCCAGAGGCAATGTCACCAGCAAAAACATAAGGGTCATAGCTTCAGTCAGCCTTGAAGTGACTTAGAGGTGGGCGTGAGATAGAGATTGAGGGGGAGGGGTAAAAGCATCACAGCTGATCGCAGCATTCTGACGAATTAGACAAAACAGACAAGACAATAAATAGATAAAACAACTGTTGTTTGGTATTGTTTACAGTTTTGAGTATTACAAATGTCAACACTTTTTACGATTAAACATCCAACCCCTACCATCAATTTTTGTAAATTGATTCTTGGTACTTGGGTAAGGTGACCATACGTACCGGTTTTACCGGTACAGTACCGTTTTTAATGCTCTTGTCCCGGTGTCCCGAGAACCTTTGCAAAACGGCTCATTTGTCCCGGTTTTGAAATTGCCGCTTAAAATGTCCCGCCCGGTAGTTCACTCTAACGGCGCTAGATGGAACTTTTGTCTACAGCGGTCACATCTAAGATGCGTAAAAGAAGATGCGCACGGATTTCGATTTCGTTGAAAGTTAAGATGGCGTGTGTTAAGTTGGTTAAGCCGGTTTGTGTTCCTGTCATTCATCTGTCTGTGATATTATTGTTACTTGTTAGAACTTTTACTTATGGCTCCTCGGAGGAAGTGCAAATTTAACGAAGACTTAAAGAAAGAGTTTGTGTTTATGAAAAAGGTAAAAACTGATAATGACCACGAAATAAAGTGCATGGTCTGCGAGACAATACTGTCAATAGCTCACGGCGGTAGGTCGGACATCAATGACCACATAAAAACTCCATCATCCAACCACAAGATCTAGATTTTTTCACGTTAGTTTACCTACTTTCCTGAAAATAACTATACTTTTAAAGTGATTTTAAGCCATAATTGAGTGATGCATTTCAAAAAATTCGCTGCGCGGCATTTTTCTGGGGGGCAAGCCCCCCAGACCCCCCTTTGTATCACTCAGAAACTTTGTCCCGGTTTGACTCCTCTCGAATATGGTCACCTTATACTTGGGAGACAAGTCATCACCTACACATTCTCCGTGCCAAGGTCACCTGGCTTGTCACGCAAGCTGTCAAGCAGTTAGATGGGCCTTAATGAAACACCTTACCCAAGAATGCTGTGAAGAACATGAAGTCTGTGCCGAGAAGTCCGTTCTCGTTGTCGCTGTCCGGGTTCTCTGCGTTGATGGCCAGGAAGGTCATCGGCACATGTATGGACTGGTTCTCCCGTACGCCCTCCAGAGTCTTCTCTCTCTGGACCTCCTCGTACGTGGGCAGTTTGGTGGCGAGCTCGTAGGGCGGCGGCGCGGAGAAGTCGGCCTTGGGCGGCGGAATGTCATCCGCATCGCTGAACTGCTCTACGTCGCGCATCGACGGAGGCAAACCCACGGTCACCATCGTGTCGCGAGGACTTGGCGGCAACACCACCGTCAACGCCACTGACGGGGATGACACAGTGATGTCCTCAGGAGGAGCAATTGCCTGAAATTAATTAGTAAGTTTCATCCATCATATTGATACAAATTTTCCATAAAAATAACTTACTAAAAATAACAGTGTTTGTTTTTTCTTGTACTAATACACAGTGAAGCATTTCATATGGTATTTTAACACAGCTTGGACCAGTGGGCTTAATGCGAATAAAGAATACTCCTGCCATACCATGTAAAACAAAAATCTTACCCCACGGAAGGCAGGTATCTAACAATATGGCACTCTTTTAGAATGCAATATTGCAACATAGACCATCAATAATAAGTAAGTAGGTAGGTAGAATGGTGGAAATTATATTGGGGCCATTGAAGAACGGACGTCAGCTGAAACAGAATCGCCATTTGACGGAAAATAATCTTACCGTGTCAAAACGATGATTTCTCTCCATCTTTCACCCCGAATCGTACCACGGTGAGGTAAAATTACCAAAAATATGTAAAAGTAAACTTGTTTACGAAATATACGAAGCTAAAACATTCACAATTAGATTTATTTTACGCTGGTGAACTAATTTATTGACGACGTCTTGCGCTGTGCCAAGCGTCGAGCAATGGCGGCGCAAAGTTGTTTTGTTGCCTTGTTGGTTTTCTGATTTACAGGGTGGCCAACCAACCAAACTGTTTTGAAAGTAAGCACCAAATTTAAATTGAGTGATCATTCCCGCTACTAGGTACCAAAACCAAGCAGATATTTAAAAAAAAAAAAAAACGAAAATACATTTTATCAAGTCTTTATTACAATATAACACAAATTTTATGCAAACTTAAAAAAACAATTTTAACTTATAAAAACCAAGAACAGAAGATATTTTTACAAAAAAACATAATTTCATAATATATTGTTAAAAAAACTTATGAACTATGTACTTATGTACATATTAGGAAACTATGAACTTAGTACTAGGAAACGAGGGTAGTCTAGTATGTGTGGAAGGTGCATTTGAGTTTGAACATCTTTCACATAAACAGTCAATTTATTAGTCTCTATTTAATAATCTACATTTAATACAATAATAATATGGTTTATTAAAAGTAAAACAAATCACGGCTGTATGAACCATTCTCCTGATCTCTGAACAAAATTACTACCACATCATCACATCAGTCCCTCTACAACGCGACCAACTCTTGTGCAATATTACTAACATCTTAAAGTTAGAATAAAGTACGTGTTCGTGTGAGTACAATAGCCACAAGCTTGAAAATCAATCAAGTTGAAAATGTGCTCTGAGCGAACTACTTCCAGGTAATCAATCACAATTAGGATAATCTCGTAATAGCTATGTACACATAAAAATAAAGACCGTAATATTATTCACAGTATTTAGCAATAATTACACTGAATTGCCTCTTTCACAAACAAATGATTATTTTGAAGAGCTGAAATTGCCACATGCAAGTTGGACTGACATACACCGGTATAATATTGCAGCTACGGAAGCCATAGATTTAATAAAAGAGCATGAATTATCAACTAAAAAGCTGTAATAGTTATTCTTCTACTTTGTTATTAACTAATTTGGTTAGGTGTCCATTTTCCTTAAGTCAGAAGTAAATTTTATCAAGTTCTTAAATCTCGTGATTTATTGCACCGAATCTTCTGTAGATGCATTCATAAAGTCCTATTAGCAAAGTTTGGAAGAGCAGTTTCCAACACAACATACAACGGGTCAACGCTAATGCTCAACATCATGCAATATGTACCGTTACAAAGAAATGTTTCAAAAATGAAAAGTGCAATACTATTATTAAAGCTATACTCCTACAAAGTGGTTAACATACGACTACAGATGCTGCCATTGCGTTGTGACAAGGTTGTTCGTGGACTCGAGAGCCCGTGCGATCTCTTCGTGAATCCCGTGGCTGAGCCAGAGGTGCTGGAGCTTCTCGTAGCGCTCCTCACAGAGCCTCAGCGGATTCCCGCGCCGCAGTCCCTGGTCGGACTCCCCGTACTGGTCGAGATATGGCGGCGTGACAAAGCATCCCCGGTTGGGGCTCGCCAGGAGCAAGATCTCGCACTCTCTGATGCGCAGGAATATCCCCACACCTGCGCCACACTCCAGCGCGTGGTACGTGCACGCGCCCACCAGTGTCTTGTTGACTTCGGTCTGGCAGCAGTAGCTCTGGGAGCAGAGCATGTCGCCGCAGACGAGACACATGGTGGGGTTGCGCGAGTCTTCCCGGGCGTTGTTGGGGCAGTTGAACTGCGACACCGTGTTGATCAGCTCGCTGTAGTCCACAGGCAGCGCGACCAGCTTGTTGACGGGCAGCGGCGGTCGCACCAGGGCCTCCGCTGCCAGGCCCTTCCGAACGCCCTCGTGTGCCGACCACTTCTCCGCCAGCCTCAGGGCCGAGGGGGAGTCCAGGAACTCCAGGCCCTGTTCCGGGAGACCCAAGTAGCTGCAGAGGTTCTCGAAGGAGTCTCCGCCGACCTCCATCAGCGCGGGGGAAGCGGGCACGCCGGTGAGGAAGTGGAAGAAGATGGAAGCGCTACGGAGGAACGGACAGCTCGAACGCTTCACGACGTTCAACACGGCCGAGCTCGAGATCTGATCCTCGACCCCGAGTCCGGCCGAGCGTCTGCAGACTCTCATCAGCGTCGCCAGCGAAGTGCCGAGCGCCTCATTCGACTCCTCCTCCATGAAACTTTCGTCGAAGTCGGCGGTGAGAAGGATCTGGACGATGTGCGAGAGAAACACCACTTGGAAGCCGTACAGATCCTGCAGGTTGCCCGTGGCGACGGATGCCTGAGTGTGGCAGAGGAAGAGTGAAGGCAAGGAGAGAAGCAGCGGGACTAAAACCCCGAGTGGGTCCCAATCTAACACGCAAGGCCCGTCGCTCGGGTTCTCCAGCACCGTCGCCAGGAGTCTGATTGCGTGCGTCGTGATGCCGTCGCTCCCGGATCGGCTGGTCGAACCGATGACGCCGACGATGCGGACCAGAGCTTCCAGACAGTCCTGTTGCCGCGACGACAGATCGCCCAGCAGCGGCTTGTCCAGGGACCGGAGCAAGCACTCCAGGGAGCGTACGGTGTATGCACACGCCTTCCACGCCAGCAGGGGCAGGCGCGTGTCAAAGGTGTTGGGATTCACGCCCAGTCCCTTAGTGTACGTGGCTTGGACGAACAAGTGGATCATGTCGGTGAGGCTGGCGGAGAGGGCGATGTCGGAGGAGGGCGTCGGGAAGAGCTCTCGGAAGCCGGGTCCGTCCGGTCCGAGGTCTGTGGCGACCGAGTCCAACACGACAGTCCGAGACCGATGGAGCTGGACGCGGTCCGCAGCGGACTGCCTGGCAGCGTCGACGTCGGCCTCGTCCATCGCGTCCGGCTCCGTTGACACGAGGTCCAGGATCTTGTCCTTGTCTTTCAGAGCCGCCTCGATGCCGAGGAGCCAGGAGTCCAGCCCGATGTCAGGCGACGGCAGGTTCGTCTGCAAACACGGCAGATACTTCACTTGTCAACCCACGGGTATTACAGTTTTAAAGACATAACATAACATTTACAATCTTGATGATTTGTCATGAATTTTTAAATACGAGTTAGTAGGGTTGGGCAAACCTCATATTTTTTAACCGAACCTCGAACCGGACTTTAAATATTTGACCGAACCGAACCTCTGAGCCTTTTTACCTGCAGTGGTTTTATCACTACAATAAAAATAAAATCAAACATTGCTTGGCAGGCATAGTTGTACCGTATTAACTCGTGTATAAGACGCACTCGTGTATAAGACGCACCCTTGTTTTGAGAAGTCTATTTTAAGAAAACACTTAGCATGCGTGTATAAGACGCAGTAAATGATGAAAAACAGTGTGTGTTTGTATACATGATATCCATCTAAATGTTGGTTTTCCAGCTAACTGAGCTATTTGAATGAAAATCACTGCCAACTTGTTGTAAACAAACAGTAATTTCCTGCTTCTGAGAAAGGGGGGAAGGGAAGTCTTTTCCCAGCAGCTGTTGCTTGCTCTAAGAGGCATGCACCTGCCTTTCCTCTGCATTCCAAAACAAACACAACTCCTCTCCTCCCCTTCCATTAAGATCGCCATTCAACAGTGTTTTGTCTATTTAATGTTTTTCACACGTAAGCATATATTTTGTCTCCTGATCTAAATGCAAGGGAAAACATTTTGTTGCAAAAATGTAATATGTAAATAGTGTTGTGTCTAGACACAGTATGAGTAGTCCAGACAGAGTAAGAGGGAAAGGCAGAGATAGACAACATGTGGCAGTCTACCACAGCTCTGTTTACAAACATCCACCTTGGATTTACTGGGAAAAAAGCTTGGTATGCGTGTATAAGACGCAGGGCTGTTTACAGAATCAAAATATTGACATATAATTGCGTCTTATACACGAGTTAATACGGTATATAAAATTTTGCACACGAGATATGCCCATCTTTTTAATGCATTTTATTTTTGATAAAATTAATTCACATAATTGAATTTATGCCCAAAGAAAAAATAACAAGAGTAAAATAAAATTTAAATTGTTAATGAACTGTAACACTGTGCATTATTTCCTCTTTGGCATCTTTGTCACACAGATTTCTATCTAGAATACACACTGGATCGAAATGTTGGTGGGAAATGTCACATTGGCACAGCAAGGGAGGTTCGGTTAGGATATTTCATTTTAAGGTTCGGTTCGCGAATATCTAAAGCCGGTTCGAAATCCTAACTGATTTAGTACAGAAAAGCCTACTGAATCCTGGGATAAACCCCCTTAGTTCCAATTTACCCCTATATTCAAATTATCCGAGTTTGTAATAACGAGGGTTAAATGTATTTGTTGCCTTTGATCGGTTGCTAAGTCACAAGCACAGCCAATGAGAAATAAAACAGTTAAAGATCATCGCCCACAAATTTTGCCTATTTCTTCCACTCGTGGCGCTGGGGTTTGAACGCACGGTGCCTATATTAGTCCATGAAACTAGTCTGTACCATTGACCCGGCGCGTTGCATGAGTGACATTGTACCTGCAAGCTTCCGAGCGGTGGCAAGAGAGGCAGCACCGTGTTGCTGAGACACTCGCACATCGGACACAGGAACTCGTGTTTCTCCACGTCGTAGCTCGTCAGCTGTCGGATGCGATACGGCCGCCGGTTCTCCTTCGCAAGCACGTTGTCAAAGTACTTCTGCCAGCACGCGCTGAGAATCATAATACAGCGTCAGACTCGGTACAGAGTGCCTGGATAATATTACAGAATACTTGTCGTTTAAAATCTAACTAATCTAGATTATTTTTATTATTATTATTAAGTCTATATTCTCAGCAGAGCCGAGGCTCCACTAGTGAGAATGTAATAGAGAAGGGAGTATTTGAAACCCGGTACCGGCATGATGTAGCCTACTCCTGACGAAAGATACCAAGGGGGCCAATGGCTTATCGTCCTATCCGAAGGACGGTGTGACATTCACAGCACGAGCCTCCACAACCCGCGCCGTCGAGAGACTGATAACAGATGGTCGTCATACTAACCCCAAACACCCCAGTCTCTCTGGCCAAACGGCAGCAACCTGGTAAGGCAGAGTTGAATAGTCGTCACCCATCCAACCGCTGACCGCGCTCAATGTTGCTTAACCTCGGTGATCTAACGAGAACCGAGGTATTCCAACACACCAGCCGTTGGGTTGAATTTATGAGCCGTTTTATTTCTATTTCTTCACTACCTATTCCTAAATTGTCATCTAAATACACGTCAATGGTATAATATGCTTTTTCAGCCAAAAGAGTTTTTCTTTAATCTCAATACAGTACACCCAACCTGTCTATTTGTTTAAATATCAGAACAATACGGTTTTAGAAGAGGACGGTCAACGATTGACCTCATCTTTGCAGTGAGACAAATCATGGAAGACCGATGGGAGAAAGGGAACGGGATGAGAATGATATTTCTGGACCTGGTAAAGGCGTACGACAGAATGCCAAGAGAAGAAGTGTGGCGGTGCCTAGAGAAGAAGGGTGTGGACAGTGGAGTGATACAAAGAATCCAAAGTATGTATAAGAAGAACAGTAGTTGCGTGCAGACGGGAGTGGGAAAAACGGACTGGTTCGAAGTGAGGGAGGGACTGAAGCAAGGGAGTGTATTGTCACCAACATTATTTACAGTAGTAATGGATGAGATGCTGAGAGAGGTTGAGCCGGAGTACCAAGAGGACACCCGCACACTCATATATGCAGACGACGTTCTTGTGTGGGCAGAGACCGAGGAAGAGTTGCAAGAGAAACTCAACAGGTGGGAAGAAGTGACAGCAAAATATGGACTAGAAATCAGTAGAGAAAAAAGCGAAACCATGGTTATGGAAAGGCAACAGAAGACACGGTGCCGGATGCAGATGCGAGGAGAGGAACTTACGGAAAAAGACGAGTTTAAATATCTAGGTAGTGTATTGGCAAAGGATGGAAAGGTGGACAGGGAGATCGAGAGGAGGGTGAGAGCAGCAGAAGTGTTTTACCAGAGTGTAAGGAAGCTACTATGGAATGAAGATGTACCACAGAGGTGTAAGATATTACTGTACAAAACCTACTTTGTACCAATCTTAATATATGCAGCAGTAACTTGGCCAATGGGAGGGAAAGAAGAAATGAAGATGCAGGCTGCAGAAATGAAGTTCCTGAGAAGTGTGGCAGGAGTGACGAAGATGGACAAGGTGAGGAGTGCAAAGATTAGAAAAGACCTAGAAGTGGAATCTCTTAGATTTAAACTTGGAAAAGAGAGGCTAAGATGGTACGGACATATGAAGAGGATGGGAAAAGAGAGGATACCATGTAGAGAGGCAGAGCGTGCAGCCATGGGTGTCAGAAGAAAGGCAGGAAGACCTAGAACCAAATGGATCAACGGAATAGAGGCAGCTGCAGAAGAAAGAGGAGAGTGTTGGGGAGTAATTACAACAGAGAAGTGGTGGGAAGACAGAGAGAGATGGAGGGAGCTGGTGGAAAGAGAGGAGGCTGAAGAACTGGAAGAAGAGATTGAAGAAGTGTGGAGTGTCGGACTTGGCAAGTCGGCTCTGAGAACACAAGTGCCCTAGAACATTGGTGGGATCATCCCACCCCCTGACCCGACAATAGTTGGAAGCAGGGTCGCGATATATTATTATCAGAGGAAATTCTGTTACAGTTTAATGTACATGGAATCATGTGTTGTTGTTACGACGTGTCTTGTGTGAATGAATACCTATGCATCACGTGGCCGCACGAGCTCACGTGGGGCGAGTAGCCGAGCGTGGAGGGGAGGTAGAGAGGGTCGGGCGCGTGGTCGGCGTGGGCGCGTGACTGACACAGCACGGTGGACTGCTGGATGAAGGCGGCCAACACGAGCGCAGTTCCCTTCGCAGTCACAGTCTGGTCCTCCTGGCACAGGATGCAGGTGTACGACCTTAACAAACAGATCATATTCAGAGCTTTATAATTTATAGCACACATAAAGTATCTAGGTACATTGTAACACTATCGCCTGACCACGAAACATTAACAAAGGTAATTGAACATAACAAAATAATACACCATGGAAAGAAACAATAATCCAAATCATAATATTGACTAATCTATCGAATACTAAACATAGAATAAATCATAAACATGTAGGAAGAATCATCAAAACATTTTTTTTGCACACTTATTGTTTTGGATTCATGTATTAATCAAGCTCCATCAATTTTTGACTGAAGAAATCAAAAAAATATACCAATTGACGTAATATTCTCTTTCAAAATGATTTGTGATAGGTATAGGGAATATTCATGAAATCTTTCAAGTTTAGAATTCGATTAACTTTCACCCTAGCACAATGCACCGTAATTTATATTGCAAAAGTCATGCATTTTAGCAACTGGTTCCGAGTGGTTCGGAATTGTAAAGAATGGAAAATTACACAGATAATACCCTACATATTTTAGTTTAAAGTTAATCGGATAAAATTGCAAGTTTTAATTTTTCATACAGCCCCGTGGATCACAACAGGTAACACCTCAAACGTAAAGTTTAGCCGAAATATAATGTAACATTTTTACAGACAAAAATATATTTTTTGAACTAATTGTTCATTTATGTTGATTATTTTCAACAGGCTAGGGATGTGAGTCAGAAATAGTTCTGGAAATTTTCAAAATTTGGTTGTTTTTTGGAACTTTTACATCCCTGTAGTCAAACTCGTTTTAATAAGATTGGATGCTTGCAGAATAACTGGTTTTGAGCTCCCCTCAAGAATCGTTGCAATGGACATGTTCTCACCTCTCGTTGGTGACCTTGGCTGTCTGGTTCCTGCCCAAAGCCACGGGCGTTGCGTCGAAGCCTTCGGTCAGGTCCATGGAGGATCCAGAGAGCTCGCTCGTCTTCTCCATCTCGCTCTCGTTGAGTTCGAACAGCTTGGCGTTCTCCTTCATGAAGGTCTTCTGCATCGCCAGCATCTGCGCCATGATCTTGGCGCGCTTCTGAGCCGCCATCTTCACGCGCCACTCCTTCTCCTCCTTGGCGGCCTCCTCGCTCGACGTCGAGTCCTTGACGGTGGTCGTGGCCGCCTCGCTGGTTGCGTCTTGCCTTGGGGCGGCCACCTGTCAATAGTGGCGGATCATTTCATGAATATTGCTTTATTTTTCAAACACTGCATAAAGTACCTATATTGTCGCCCTTTTTCCGTAGAACACATTTGTATCTTCAGAAAAATCCAGCAATGAGGATTAGCCATGTTTGCTGAGTGACAGATTTGACGCGTCTCGAAATAAACATTGGCAACTTTGTAAGGCGAAGGGGTTGGGGAGTCATTAAACGGTCAGGTAGCTTGAAAAGAAGGTGATGAGTTTAACTCCCATAGGTACAATGAAAGAATTAGGTACCATTGTATCCTAGATAATGGAAACTTAATGGCAAGAACACCTAGATGTAGGTGGTCCACACAAACCAATTAAAAACGGTATTTGAACGAAACAGTCGGGTTTCTTGACAATCAATCCTTGTTATTGTCAATGAAATCATAGCTCACCTACTACAGTAAACCCTCGTTAATTCGAATTCAAGGGGACCCAAAAAATCCCAGTTCAAATTTAAAAAGTTCGAAATATAAAATTTTTTTTTTTTTTTTTTTTTTTTTTTTTAGTACTTACCTATTGATTTGATATAACGCGATGTTGATTCATTATTTTTTGCCTTCAAAAGTTAACTCGCACTATATACGCGGCCAAATGCTTTCAAAATGTTGAATGAAGTTTGAATATTCCCGCCTAAAGTGTTCCAGGGTAGGCTAACCTGTATACTAAAGAGACTAGACCTACACTTCCCCCACCCCAACACAACAAAGAGCAGTTTGACTACTCTCTTTGTGACGTGACGCCATTGGAAACATTGGAAATGTGTAGTTTGAGTTTTTTTTTCGAAGTTTGTTCGCGATTATTTTGTCAATCCTTTTGCAAAGTTCGAATTAAAACAACTGTATGCAAGTTATAACATGGGCTGGGACCAAAATTCAGTTCGAATTTCGAAATAACCTAAAATTCGATTTATCAAAATTATTTAACATTGTAAAGCCTATACTGAACACTGGGACCATCCACCATGTTCGAATTTACCCCTAAATTCGAATTATTGAAGTTCGAAATAATGAGGGTTTACTGTACTAGAGTTAGATTTCGAAATAGCATAAACATCATGGAGTGATGCCATCAAACCTTTATCAGCCAATCCATTTCCTTCGAATACAGTTTATTATTACTTCAAGTGTACCTTTCAGTTATCATTTAATAGAAGAAATTGATTAGAGATGTGAGACAGAAAATTTTCCGACTTTTCTTTTCTTAATTTTTTTATTTAAATGTTTGGAAAGTGAATTTCTGCCATTTGTAGGACTGTGACTGAGTGACCATGACATAAGAGCAGAAAACAGCAGAATTATCTTAACTTTCAAAATAATATTGTTTTCCTGCCAATACTGTTCAAGGGCAAGTTTTGATGTGCAGTTATTAATATAATATTTTATGACTTTTCAATAATTAAATCCTATGAACTCCTCAAGCAGGAGGTAGGTAGACTAAAAGATTGAGTGTGTGTGGCAGTTGCCAGGCAGCACTATTTCCATTATTTCTTCCCACGTTGATTAAGTTTCATCTCATATTCAATTAATCATTTCGAAACATTTTATATGATCTCTTTGAATCATTGTTACTTGTAATGAAAATTATTAATAGTGGTCAATAGTGGTAGTAGAACATTTCATGAAAATTACTTTTTTGACAATTTTCAAATTGTACCTAGAAAATTCTTGAAAAACTGCATCTAGATAGGTATACTACAGTTTGATCGCCAAACTTCATTCAAACTTAAGTGCAGTTGATTATTTTCTTACATTTTCTGCAAGCTGCTCAAAAGCAATGTCAAACCCTAATTTTTAGGTCCCCGTTATGGTCATCCCTAACGTACATTTTAAAATCAATGATTCATTTTAATTTTAAATAATAATTTTATTTCATACCTATTTCAAGTTTTCAACCTATTTCAACTTATTTCATAAAGGGCCGGTCTTTCAATACTCTGCTATATTTTAAACAGTTAATTAGGACTATATTGCCATGGCAACGGCGTTCCTCAAACGATCAATTAAACCTTAACTGTAGAATAAAAGGATAAAAAATTATCATCATTTGAAAATTTTCAAGGACCAACGAAATTTGTCTGAAAATGTCCATTGAACTGAAAATGAAGAATGAGCCCCATCACATTACCTGTCTGTACTTGGCGAGCGTCCACGCCAGCAGATCCTTGTGTGCCTCGACGCGTGGACTGGTGCACAGCTCCTCGATCAGCTTCTCCAAGCCCCACTTCTCCGCGCGCTCCGTGAAGACCAGGAACGGATATATCTGCTTCTCCTCTTCCAGCAGCGCGTAGCCGATGAGATACAGCACCTTGTGCAGCTGCGCCTCCGAGAAGCTCCGGGCTCGCAGGTTGATGCTTCGCTCCAGCACGGTCTGCATGATGTGGAGCATGACGTCGCATTGCAACAGGTTGGCCATGAGGACCAGCGACTCAGTCAGCGGGGGCAGCGAGGGCGGGGGACAGCACTCCAGCTGACCCTCGGCTTTACGCCGCTTCCGTTGCGCCTCTTCCGACTTGGACAGCTCCTCGCGAGTGTAGTGATAGAAGAAGACGTTATACTCGTCCAGCAGATGCGGCTTCAGCTGGTAAACTCCCTTCCCGTTGCCTTGGGTCGGCTTTTTGAAGACGGCGATGTCGTCGATGACCTTCTCCATTCCGGTCTCGTGGTTCACGTCCTCCGGGAGAGTCTTGTTGAGCTCCGAGTGAGCCAGCGGCTTGATGCAGAGCTGCTGGATGATCTCCTTCTTGGTGCAGTCCTCGGCCGTCACCTGGCCCACGCCCGGGGTGTGTCGCTCCCCCACGATCATCACCAACACCCCCAGGAACTCCTCCACCAGGTTGATCACCTGTCGCATGCTGTCCTCCTCGGGACTGCGCAGAGTGTTGACTTCGAACTGTGAGTTGGCCCAGTTCATGAGGTTGAACTTGTTGAGGAGGTGGATGAGGAACTCGTTGCTCTCGATGAGCGAGGCGCAGACTTGCAGCAGCACGATGTCTTTGTCCAGCATCTCGGAGCGACACTTGACGTTGTGGTAGAAGTAGAGCTGATTCAGCAGCGAGTAGCCGTTGCGTCGCCACATGCCGGCGTGCACTTGAGATATCATCACCTGGGTCCGAAGCACGGTCTCCAGGATCTGCTCCGGAGTGGGCCTCGGAGTGTTCTGGAACTCGGGACTCGTGAATCCGAGGCCGTACTTGTCGAGGTGCAGATGGAGTCCGGCGAGGAACCGAGACAGAGGCAGGTGTATCGACACCGGCTGCGTCGCGATGTCGTACTGAAGGCACGACGCACTGTGGTCTGCCAGTTCGCGCACTTCGCCAGCTAGAGCCGGATCGAACGTTGGGTTCTCGGACAGCATCTTAAGAGTCGCTCGATAAGCCTTGATCAGTACGACGCGATCGCTTCCGCACCATTCCAGTGCCAGCGTGATCACGTGAGCCAGCTTTATGTGAAGGTTGAAGGCGGATTCCCATTCGGGTTCGTATTCCATGTGCTGGCCGACTTGTCTAGTTACCAGATCCATTCCTTGCATGTATGATAACAGCTTCAACAGCTGACCCAGAGCCTGCAAGAAACCCTTGCGTAACGGATCGGTCCATTCCTTAGGCTGCGCGCTCAACAAGTATCTCAGATCATACAGAATATACTGGGCCCTTTTAAACACTCCGTTCGCCACGTTTCGCTCAAACTCCAGTTTGTTTTGTTTGTTGAGTTTCCGAGTACATTCCGATATGAAAGTGTTGAAGAGAATGTAAAGGACGTCTTCACTGGCGATGAGATAATGAGCCAAGGTCGGCACGGTGAAGATCTGAACTGACATCGCGGCGACGGAGAAAGAATGATCGTGGTCGTCTCGCATGAAGTCCTTGAGCACGGTTCCGTAGTTCTTGGTGAAGACTTTGCCGAACATCTTCTTGCTCTCGTACTCCATGAGCATGCCGGAGATGATGAGTCGATGCCAATGCAGCCGAGCCGACTTCCACAGATGTGAGTCTCGAAGCAGGATGCCCTCGATGATGGAGGCGTCGGGCGAGTTCGACTGCAACGCGACTTCGCTGAACAGAACTCTGAATCCTTCCGAGAGCGACAGGATCTTCTGCAGCCAATCCAGAAGCTTCATCGCGTACAGTTGATGAGCGACGACATGCGCATGCGCAACGAGGACTTTCAGCGGCCGGTTCCCGTTCCGAGACGTGTACCGTTCGATCTCCATCTTCAACTCGTTACAGTTCTGAAACGTCGAGCATTTGACTACGGCTCGACCTTCTCTGTCGATGTTGGTAACATGTTCGATCCCGTCTTTCTGCGAGCATTTGATGAGCCGCGTGAGAGTGGCAATGACTTGCTCGAAGGTGTGAGTCTCGTCGTTGAACAATACGGTGCAGTACGTGTCGGGAGTGTCGTAGAAGCCGAGAGGGTCTTCCGCGCTTGACTCTTTTACTTGCAGGTCGGAGGGCAAGCTGGGTGCGTGCTCCAAGGTCAGCAGCTGATAGGCGTACTTCAACACCGCGCTGAACACCGCTCTGGCTCGCTCGATAAGGTCGCTCGGCATTGAGCGTTTGGTTTCCTCCGCCACGCTGGTTCCGACCACGTGGATATCACAGAACGGTTCGGTCCGCCACGCCTCGGTGTCGCCACAGTCGCAACAACCGCCGCCACTCGAAGTCCCCATCTTGTACTTGTGATGTCGATGAGCCGACTGCTTGAAGCAATCCACGCAGAGAACGCACGTGGAATCCATTCCGCATTCCCGACAGCTGTACGTCGGCTCTCCCATCTTGAACACTCGGCCACAGACCGACGGTGGGTTCTCCAGCTCACTCATATTGTTTAAAACCACCTGCGGATCTCCGTTGCAGATGAACTGTTCCAGCGTGTCGAATAACAACTTCTGTGCCTTATTCTTGTCGTAGCACCATTCCAAGCAGCTGACGTTGGGCTCCGGACTGTATATCTTGGGCACCCAGACGCGCCAGTGGTCTTTGAAGTGAGTACATGACAGAATGCCTTTCTCAAACATCTCCATCCAGACGTCTACACAAGGCCTTGACATGTCTGGAAACATGGGCAGAACTGGTGCCATTTCAATATCTCCTAGAGAACAGGGTTCATTATCATTGTCCAAGTCACTCATGGCTAAAGGACGACGAACTTGCCCTAATCTGTAACAGATAGAATACAAACAAATATTGATAAGTATTTAATCAAGGCCTCATAATCCATAGTTCATTGCAATACAGGAAGTGCAAATCCAATGTCGTATTACGAATTCAGCCATGGCATACAAGGCAGAAGAAATAAATTAAGTAGCTAGATAGGTACAAATTTAAATCAATGGCAGCAGATAGGTAGTAGGTATTACTTACCTAGGCATACTAACTAAATATTACTTAGTCACCCAAACTACCTATATGCCAAATTTTTAATTATAGACAATGGATACTTACCAGCAGTTTGACATATCATACGACTTCCGAGCGTGAACACAGCATTACCAATACGAAGGAAAATACAGCTGTTTCACTCTACTGAAGGTAGGCAGCAAACAGTTCATGCCAGAGAAGTGAAAGGACAAAGAGAGATGAGACGGAAATGAAACGAAGTGAAGTGAGAGAAATCTTTTGTGATAGTAGAAGTTGTGACCTCATCAAGGTTTCTTTTCCACGGCCAGCTGGATATTTAAACAGCTGGAGGAAGGATAGCCGATCAAAATGGATGACTAATGAATGGCGGGACTTTTAAATTCAGAAAACTGACAAAACGTGTCACCTACGATCCTGTCAGTGTTACTACCCTATTCTAGAGAGCCCAGAATCAGATTGTTCCCTATTCCACAAAGTCTCCCACTTTAAATGCACCGTGGTGTGATCGTAGATCAATCTTCCTAAAACCGAACACGCGTTGCTGTCACTGTCAGTCGTCAGAGTCGGTCAGAGTGACGTCATGGGCAAGAAAAGAAGGCCGTGCGTGGATGGAGTGCAGTGGAGTGCCATTCTCTTTGGTGGAGTGGACCATAACGTGGACTTGTTGATGGTGTTGATCAAGAATGAATGATTTTGTGTAAATTAACTGTTTCATTTACTATTCCAAGAAATATGACAAATATACGATCATTTGCTGATCTTCAACTTAATGGATGGATCATAAGACAGTGTGAATCAATAGGTAAGTAATATTTTAATGAATTATTGTTATCCCTAACCCGACTTATCACACCGCTTTTGCTGTGGGAGATAATTAATTTCGTGTCAGTCACTGTCAGGGGTTGTCACAACCAAGTCACATTTAAGCAAAGCGTTATAAGGTCAAACCTGGGTAATAAAACCCCAAACTGTTGCTATTGTAGCGGCGCAAGTGTCCTTGAAGAGGGGGGGGAGTTTGCTGCCACCAACTTGGACAAGAGCCCAAGATTTTGAATAAATAGAGTGACCGTAAAGGCTTTTGGGAGGGCGTGGAGGTGCCTTATTAAGCGATCCTGTCGACAAGTAATTTCCCCAATGGTGTGAGACTGGTAGACCTCGTGACGTTCTCGCCTGAAGACGTCTCGACGCCGTGCTGTAGGCGTCCGATGTTACTTAGATATATTCCAAAAGAGTGAGAAGGAAGTGAGAGAATAAAGGTTTCCTAGCTGAAAATGATAAATCTGTTACAATTAATAGTAGTGTTTAATAATAATTATTTCCCATACTTTCCACTAGTGAACAATATCACTATGGATACTTTATAATAATAATTGAGTCAGCTGATTGAGCTCGTACTTAAAATTAGAGACGGGGTTTATATATAAGGAATCACTCTTAGAATTAAGACGGGGTTTATATATAAGGAGTACACTTTCAATAACTTAAAATTAAAGACGGGGTTTATATAGAAGGAGTCACTCTTAGATTTAAGACGGGGTTTATATATAAGGAGTACACTTTCAATAACTTAAAATTAAAGACGGGGTTTATATAGAAGGAGTCACTCTTAGATTTAAGACGGGGTTTATATATAAGGAGTACACTTTCAATAACTTAAAATTAAAGACGGGGTTTATATAGAAGGAGTCACTCTTAGAATTAAGACGGGGTTTATATATAGGGAGTACACTTTCAATAATAATAATAATCCATCCCTGGTTCCAATTTAATGGGTCAGGGGGTGGGTATTCCCACCAACACTAGGGCCGCAGGACTTCTGGAAACCGGCTGGCCACGCCTGGCGTTTCCTCCTCTTCTTCCTCCTCTTCTTCTTCTTCCACTTCTAATTGTTCCACAAATTCCTTCCACCATGTTCTGTCCTCCCACTGTCTCTCAGCCTCCAACTCACTCCACCTTCCTCCTCTCTCCAACACATCCTCCTTGATCAGTCCAATCCACCTGTCTCTTGGTCGCCCCACTCTCCGAGTTCCCCCTGTAGCCGCTTCAAACACCCGCCTTGGCACTCTATCGGTTCCCATCCTCTTCATGTGGCCGAACCACCTAAGCCTCTCTCTTCCCAGCTTGAACACCAATCTTTCAACCCCAAGCTCTTTTCTTATCTTCCTACTTTGGATCCTATCCATTCTTGTCACCCCCTTCACACTCCTCAAAAACTTCATCTCAGCTGCCTGTAGCTGATTCATTTCCTTTCCACCTGCTGACCACGTCACTATAATAATAATAATGCAATGATAACTTACAGTCGTACTGTTTTACCCGTAGAGAGAGAGAGATCCTGAAGGTTCAGTTGCCGGAATCAGACTGTTTCGAGTGAGTCCCGAAGCTGACTCTAGTGAGTCCTAAATCTGACTGATTTTACATGGCAAATCTCCTTGTATTTATACCAAAATATTTCCATAAGAATAGCATTGTACATGTATTTAGATGGGCGGTCATAGTTCAGATGCGTAAGCATGCAGAGGTCGAGTTGTATAAGCTGTGCAGAGTGCAAGTCGCGTAAGCCGTACAGAGTTCAATTATGTAAGCTACGCATCATGATCTCTGTGCGTGCAAAATCTAGATGTTTATTTGACTTTGTTAGTGAATCATTTGGTTTGAGAAATGAAGTTATATAATATTATTATTATATTATTGTTACTATATAAATCATTAGTTACATGAGATTTGTACCTTTGTGAATTAATCAAGTTGAAGTTTTAGAATTAAAGTGAAATTGACAGCTTATTGTGATGTCATGAGTAGTTATCACGCTAGGTGACGCTTTGAGTTGTTGATGTCTTTGAAAAAGAAGTGAAGTTATTTGAAAGATTATAAAATAGTAATACATGAAATTAGCGCAGGTAATTTCGTGACACTATACCAACACATGACACTGACCATGACTTGTGTATAATAATGTTTGCTAATGTAAACGTTTGCCTTCCTACGTCTAGCTCAGCCTTGCTGACTGGAGTGTCAGCAAGTGACAGTTATCTACTGTGTATGAACTTATTATGTTGTTAATGCTTGTTTGTACAGCAAGAAATGTGAATGTTGTGGTTTAACATCTCATTGTAGTAAAACTTAAATACTTAGCCACAAAGCAATGTGTCTCCATGGCTCACCTCAACAATATTTAGTACTATGTACATGATGAGGGACCGTTCGAGGATCTGTTTCCTGACAGTTAATAATACCTCAGTTTTATTTCGCCTTTCAGGTCTTCGCATTCCGACGCCGATTCAAGCAAACTGCATTCCACAGATTCTTCTAGGCAAAGATTGTATCGGAGCAGCAAAAACTGGCAGCGGTAAAACGCTTGCCTTCGCACTGCCAATCCTTCAAAAGCTCTGCGAAGACCCGTATGGAATATTTGCACTCGTCCTCACACCAACCAGAGAGCTGGCATATCAAATTGCCGATCAGTTTGCGGTCATCGGCAGAGCAATGAACTTGAAGCACTGCGTCGTCGTCGGGGGAATGGACATGATAACTCAAGGTCAAGAACTTGCTAAGAAGCCGCATCTCGTCATCGCGACTCCTGGACGATTGGCCGATCACCTCGACAGCTGCGACACATTCTCACTCAGGAAAATAAAATTCCTCGTCCTGGACGAAGCCGATAGATTGTTAGAAGGTACTTTCGATCAACAGATGAAGACAATATTCGCTGCACTTCCACGGCTAAAACAGACGTTATTGTTCAGTGCTACTATAACCGACACTCTTGAGAAAGTAAAGGAAGTAGCAGCAAATGATGTATTTCTGTATGAAGCACCAGCTCAAGTGGCTACGGTAGAAGAACTCGACCAGTTTTACGTTCTGTGTCCGTACGATGTCCGAGACAGTTATCTGGTGGAGACGGTGAGATCGTTCCGCCGGAAGAACGCCAACGGGTCGATCATGATCTTCACCGACACGTGCAAGAGTTGCCAGCTGCTCTCCATGATGTTGAACGAAGTGGGCTTCGAGAACATGTCGCTCCACTCGATGATTTCACAGCGACAGAGACTCGCTACGTTGGCCAGCTTCAAGTCAAGCGTCATCAGAATCCTCATCGGCACAGATGTCGCTAGCAGAGGTAATATTCGACATCAAAATCTAGATCATTTCATTCCTACAAAATGTTGAATTTCGGGCTTTGATCAAATGTACAATACTAGTTACCTATACCAAAGTCGAGATATCAAGACTTACGTATCATTTTATATGCACAAGTGCATAGGAAGGGGGGGAGGGAAGATCCCCCCCTTCCCACTCGAGCAAGCTGACTCCCATTCACCCTAAAAAAATTAAGTTTAGTGTCCAAGAATCACTAAAAATTGTTTAAATTCTAAAAAAACCACTCGAGCAAGCTGACTCCCATTCACCCTAAAAAATTAAGTTTAGTGTCCAATAATCACTAAAAATTGTTTAAATTCTAAAAAAACCACTCGAGCAAGCTGAATCCCATTCACCCTAAAAAAATTAAGTTTAGTGTCCAAGAATCACTAAAAATTGTTTAAATTCTAAAAAAATCGTCCTACGGGGGTTGTTTGTTGTAATTTGAGCAGTTGAGCATCCCAGAATCAATTTTAAAATGTTTATTATGTATCATAGAAATGCCCTGCGTGGCAACAATAGGGAATTTTCGTGAAATTTTATTGCAGGAAATTTGTAAATATCATCATAAGTTATAATGATGAACACACATAACCCTCGAGAAATGTAAAATTTTCATTCATAAAAATCAATTTGAAATGGCACGAAATATTTTGGCGGGAAAAACGGCATGTTACTAGAATCGGGAACGTGATGTCATTTCTAAGTCAACAACAATGTGTTACCATGGTGATACACTTTGTTACCATGGCAATTGAAGGAATGTGATGTCATGTCAATTTATTCTGTTTTAAATTTAGAAGAAATTTATCAAACTTTGTAACTGAATTTCTCAAAAACTATTCGTCGCACAACAAAAATAATACTATATCTGTGTTCAGCAACATCTCAACTATAATAAAATAACTATTATTCTGAAATCTAAGTTACAGGAAACTTCCCTATTGGAGGGTTTTTTGCTTCAGTTAAGTGCATTTTAGAGCCCAAGAATCACTTTTTTCAAATTCTAAAAAACGCCCTGCGGGGCTTGAACTGGGGAGCAAAGACCCCCAGACACCCCCTCCAAGTGTCGCAATCTCCCCCCCCCCCCCCCCCATGATGAAAGTAGTTCCTATGCGCCTGTATATGAACTTCCTATAATTATGGGGCATGGCCGGGACCAGGTACGGGAAAATTCCCTGCAAATATTGGGAATATTCTGAAAAATATTCATTTCAATATTCTTTACAGTTTTTACAGCCTAAAAGATATTTTTATCCCCTCAAACATGTGTCAAAACTCCTAGCAATGTTTTGTGTCTGCAGGTTTGGACATCCCTGCCGTGGAGTTGGTATTGAATCACACGGTTCCAAATGTCCCCAAGACGTACATCCATCGTGTTGGTCGCACTGCAAGAGCGGGTCGCAAGGGAACCGCCATCACACTGGTGCATCCTCGAGACATCCAGCTGCTCCACGACATCGAGGACACAATCAACACAAAGCTGGAGGAGTACAAGATAGACGGTAAGATCCAAATATCAGCCTCGAAACCGTCCACTTATAAAATAAAATACAGAATCTGAATATGTCGTAGCAACAATATTGCAGTAGGTACACTCGGCCAATCAAAACTTGAACGTTGACCAAATTTGAATTGCTGGTCATATCCCATAACCAATCAAAGCTTGTTATTATCATTGAAATGTGAGGTCACCTACTAGAGTGAGACAATGAGATCGCTAGATCGCTTAGACTGACTTCTGATGGTGTGATCTTACATTTATTAGCCTATCAGATTTATTGAACGTTCAAGTTTTGTTTGGCCAAGTGTACCTATATTAATCTTGACGTGCAACACTGGCTTCAGTCTTGAAAGTAAATTCCGATTAAAACTTACGAGCAAGTCCGTTGAAACCCCAGCGCCACGAGTGAAAGACAACAAACAAACCTGTACAACCCAATACGTTGTGTATTCTCTTTTCAGACAAGGAAGTGGTTAAAATCGTGACCCAAATATCAGTGACGAAACGCGAAGCCGAGATGAAGCTCGACGAGACGGACTTTTACGAGAAGAAAACGATAAACAAAAGAAAGAACATGATTCTCGAAGGCAAGGATCCTGAAGAAGAAGAGAAACTGCTGAAAAAGAGAAAAAAGAGGCAGCGAAAAAGGAATAAAAAGGAATTAGCAGAGAAGGTAGAAAGTACTTTATCTACAGAGGTCAAATAATTGTCACCGGTATGTTTATAATGAGCCATTAGTTACAAGAGTGCGCTCTGAACACTTGCGTTTATCAGTGCAAAAATACAATGTTCAAACTTGTAGTAGAATGTAGTTTTCACAAAACAAACAAAACTTACTATAAATACAATCAGATCAATAGATACCGGACACCTCTAATAGTAATACATCAGCACTCTTGACTTGACTTCGCTGCTCTATGTAAAAAAAATTAAATTGATCAACTATTCCCGAAAGAAAAACAAAACAAAAATAATATAAAATTGTCGTTTGAATGGTGTAAAAACTGTAAATACAATTCAACTTTCCTAAATATTAGTCGGAAATTATTTTCTTTATTCCTACTTGGGCAAGACTTATCTTTAAGATGTCTTCCTCTAGTTTCTGGTGTTCCTCATTCGCAATCCCTCATCAATCGTAATGAAACTGCGCTTTGGTAATTAATTACTGACGTTGAAACAAGATAAGTGATTCGCAGACCGTCTCATGCAAGGCAGATAATTACATGTTGAAGCCACGAAATTGAAGTAACGTTAGGAGATCATGTTTCGAAAATGTGGTAGGACTGACTGGTTTTGCAGAGAGCAATTCATTCGTTACAACTGTGTCGCTTCAATTGACATTCGCTCTGTTAGGGATAAGCTACTGCTGTGCTGAATGTTTTCATCCACGTTGAAGGCTCAATAGTCAATAATAAACCATAATCCTGATTCCTGCTGCATTAAGATATTCAATCTGATACGATCGGATTATGTCTACAATATTTAAAATAATAGTTGATGTAAAGCATTTGTTGTGTAATGCTCGTCCGGTTTCCCTGCAATCTTGTAAAATGTACACGATGTCGGTAGGTCGTGCGAGGAATTTGACCTTGGTCCATAAATTAGCATGAGACGGTGCCCGAGTTTCAAATCCCCAACAAAGAGCGTTTGTCGCAGCTTCAACATGTCTTCAACGATACGGAGAGGTTGTGATTGGTCCTATCACAGTCGGTGATATCACAGCTACAGCTTGGCTCGGATCTTCTCGGGATGCCGGATCAGACTTAGTCGGTTCAGGAACGTGAACAGCTCGCCGGTGTATTCCTTCGGATGCTTTCTGAAGTGACCCACGTGCGGCGATATGTCCCAACACTTCCAGTACGTCTGAGAAGTAAAACATAGTTCAGTATTAAAACCATTTGGTGGTGGAAGAGTGGATTGCAGATTCTTCTATTGACCAATGGCAGACTTGTAATTGTTTTACAGCTCTAAACGGAGTTGACCTCTCAGGACTTGTACTCCGGAGACCCGGTTGAATGCCCGCTGCCGTCCTTCATGACTAGTTTATGTAATTTCAGTCAGTCGATAGACAAAAGCTGGGATACGTCAAAAAATCCCGGATCCCATACATATAAAGTTTTGCAAGAGTGAAACAATTTCGTTGAAAATTTACAAATGGGTAAAATTTTCAAAAGATTTTCTGCTGTCAATGAAACATGTTATTTTTATTCTATTTTGTAAGATTTTTAAATTTAAAAAAATATATTTAGAAGTGGAAGAAGAAGAGGAGGAAGATGAAGAGGAAACGCCAGGCGGAGCCGGCCGGTTTCCAGGGGCCAGATTCACAAAAAGTATTATCTCCTAATACGTACTATCTTTGGTATTATCTTTCATTTAACATGGTGTTTTTGGTATTAAATCAAAAGATAATCCGTATTAGCAGAAAGTAATACTTTTCGTGAATCCAGCCAGCCCCAGGAGTCCTGCGGCCCTAGTGTTGGTGGGAATACCCACCCCCTGACCCATTCAATTGGAACCAGGGATGGATTATTATTGAGCGAGCGAAGCGAGCGTCTCCTTTTGGCTCTTTTGGCACGGACCTCTGTTTTTTTGTTTTGTTTTTTTTTGTATTTTTTTTTTTTTTGTTTTTGTCTGTTAATAGCTGATACACAGGTCGCACCGTTTCACCTATCGATCTGAAATTTTGCACACATGTAAAACCAACCTTCTCTGTTTGCAGACCCAAATTTTTTTTAAATCCATTCATTGGTTAAAATTTAAATAAATATCTCCTGATAGGCTGAAAAAATAAAACGGTCTTCCATAATTCTGATCAAATTCATATTTTGGCTATACAGGTCAGAGTTTTTCTTCGATCGAGCTGAAATTTTGCACACATGTAAACCCACCCTTATCTGTTTGCGGGCCCTAATTATATTTGAAATCCATTCATTCGTTAAAATTTAAATAAATGTCTCCTGATAGGCTGAAAATGAAAACGGTCTTCGATAATTCTGATCAAACTCATATTTTGCATGATCATTAAGACCAACATTGTCTCTTATTTTACAAAATTTCATCCCAATCAGTTAAGAACGTATGAACTTATTGACATTTTTTATATCTGTCAGTAATGAAGTATCGAAAGTAATGTTTTCCAGTGCCACTTGAATTGAATCTGATTTGCTATATTTACCAGGGTGCTTAGATGCTATTTTCAAGTTTCGATGAAAAGCATAATATACTCTTTTTTTGATTGAGTGATCATATTTCAATTAAATATGGATGTGTATGTTTTCTTTGCGTTATGTACGCATTTCCGGTTTGAGAATTTGCACGTACCCGTGCTCGCTCATCAACGCGTTACACTGAGCGTTTTCCTAGTTATTATATTTATTTACACGTACCTAGTGAAAATTAATAAATTCAAGTTTAAATTTTTAAATTGTCTCTAGGCATGGTAATGAGGGGCTCTAATAATAATGTGGTAGCTTTACGCCTGAGCAGAGTGGATAATATTAGAAAATAATGAGCGTGGATCTACGGGATTACCACAAAGTACTTCCTTTTTTTATCACAAAAATAACACATACAAATACAATTAATCACAAAAATTGGTCGCGACCACAAAGCCCCATTGGGGCTTGAATGTGATGTTACCTTGAATAATTTCAATGAAAATTGACAACCAGGCGCAGTTCTAGGACCAAAAATGTGGGTGGGCAAACAACATTGTGTGAAACACACTACTCGCGGGCGGGTTGAAGGGCAAGACTCCCAACCACCCCGCGGGGATTGTTTTTTAAATTGGATGATCATAGAAGCATTTTTTAGTATTTTCGGAATACCTCTATTTCCCTGCATCTGAAACTAAATTTAGAGACACCTTCACATTAAATATAAAACAGCCACCTAATCTGTAGCCTACGAAGGAAAATACCCTACTTTTGTTGTACTTGAAAATATTATTTGTAGATTTTAAACTCAAATTTACATGTAGGTAGGTTACCTTAAATTGATTTTTTAATAAAGAATAATACCAATTGTAAGTAGAAAAAGCAAATTCTGGGCACCCAGCCACCCCTTAGAACTGCACCTGTTGACAACATAACATTCTAACTATACAATGATGGCTGACACTTGGTTGAATGTGTCAAACAAACATGGACATACTACTAGTAGTGTCATGTTACCTGCACCCCTCGCGCCACCCAAGTGTCGTGCACTCTCTTGTTGCTCTCCTCGGTTCCCACGGGATCTGTCTTGGACAGCAGGAACAGAGCCGGAGCCTTGACGATGTTCGTGTGAAACATCTGACTGGAGCGAATGTAATGGATCGTAGCCACTTCGTGAAACGTCCTCATGTGGTATCTGAAATGCAGAAGACTGTGTTGATGGATTCGTTCTTGCCAGTGTCTAAGACGCTAGGTACCTTACTGCTAAACATTTAGAAATTTCACTAGTCATTATTTTTTTCTTGTTAGGTACACTCGGCCAAACAAAACTTGACCGTTGACCAAATTTGAATGACTGCTGGTCATGTCCCATAACCAATCAAAGCTTGTTATTATCATTGAAATGTGAGGTCAATTCAATTCAATTCAATTGATTGGTCTTCTTACAATTTGTATATGTATACAGTGGTAAGGTATAGCTCCTAGCATAATAGTAACATAATAGATAGAATATTGTAGGTATGTAGGTTAGACACTAGACATTTTTTCCCCTAGACTTCATAATCATTAATCACAGACTCTCCGTCACAAGAACGTAATGATGAAATACAGATGATATGAAGTGAAGCAGTAATATGAAGTGCATAAAATATGAACACAAAATAATATGAGGTACCTACATACTAGTAAGTAATAACTGGGCTAAAAATGTGAAACAAAGGAAAGATATAAGTAAATTTAGCACAGAACAAGAACTAGAAATATCAGCAATTGAACTCTCCTCACAGGAAACCAAAACGAGAGGAGTCATAGTAATGTCTATATACAGAACACCAGCAGGGAAAATTGACAATTTTGTAAAATCATTAGATTCAATAATCCAATCCCTTTCCAAGGAAGGTAAAAGCATTATTATACTAGGAGACTTTAATATTGATTTTTCTAAAACCTCAAAAGCCCAAACAGCCTTAACAAACATTATGGCAACACATAATATAGCTTTCACTATAAATGAACCTACCAGAATTGACCCCTTCCACCTAACAGCTTCAACCATCGATAATATAGCAACGAACTTTCACAAAAGCATCTTTGAAACAGCGGTAATTAAAAGCAATCTCTCGGACCACTATGCTCAATCAATTACTCTGAAATTACAGCGCAATCAACACCCCAAACAAAATCGCACTATCCTTAAGCGACAATTTAATGAAGGAAACTTAAACCAATTTATTATGAAACTAGATCAGGAAAATTGGAATGAAGTATACAACACAGCGAATGCAGAGGAACAATTCAATAATTTTGAAACTAGATTTATAGATTATTTTCAAACCAGCTTCCCTGAAAAGAAAGTATCAGTTCAAAATAGATTCAAAAAACAATCCTGGTTTTCAATGGGTATAAAGAATTCCTGTAACAACCTACAATGCCTATATCTACTAACTCTGCAGTATCCAAAATCATTCATTACAAACTACTACAAAAATTATAAAAAGGTATACAAGAGAGTAATAGAAGCGGCAAAAAAACAGGATATAAACAAAAAAATTAGAGATAGCAAGGACAAATCAAAGAAAGTCTGGGAAATAATAAAAAAACACACTAACAACAAAATGAATTTACAAACAAAGAAAAATATAACAACTGTAGTCAACAACGTAAAAATATCAGACCAACAACTTATCTCAAACATATTCAACCACGAGCTAACCACGATGGCAGAAAAAATCACTCGCTCATTGACAGCAAATAGTACGAGCACATTTCACGAATACCTAAACAAGACTCCAGAATCACCTATAAATTCCTTCTACCTATTCCCAACTCATGAACTGGAAATAGAGCAAATAGTAAATAAATTTCAAACAAAAAATTCTAGCGGAATAGACGACATTCCAATATCGCTGATCAAAAAATGTATTCAAAAAATCAAAACTCCACTTGCATTCATTTTCAATGAGTGCATAAATCAAGGAGTGTTCCCAAAGAAACTAAAAATCGCGAAAATAATTCCAATCCACAAGAAAGGAGACAGAGGGGAAATCTCTAACTATAGACCCATTTCTCTGCTCCCTGCCTTGTCCAAGATATTTGAAAAAATAATACATAAAAGACTGTCCTTATACCTTGAATCTGAATCATTACTTTCACCTAATCAAAATGGCTTCAGAAAAAGCAAGTCGACATCTCACACAATCGATAACGTAATAACTAAAATCACGAGAGAGTTAGAAAATAAAATGCAAGTATTAGGAATATTCTGTGATCTGTCGAAAGCCTTCGACTGCATAAATCACGGAATACTCTTTGATAAACTGCATCACTATGGAATTAGAGGAAAGTCCCATGAACTAATAAAATCATATCTAGAGAATCGAAGCCAAATTGTCCAAATTCAATCAACTAATACAAAGGGGGATGAGATAAAATATCTATCCGAACCGAAGCCAGTAACATGTGGTGTCCCCCAGGGATCCATATTAGGCCCACTATTGTTCACTATATTCATCAATGATCTACCATACAATATAGAAAATTCAGAGCTATTTGCTGATGACACGAGCCTAGTTATAAGCGAAAAAACCCTTGAGACTCTCCAACTTAAAGCCGAAACTGAACTCGCAAAAATACAAGGATGGTTCAATGCTAATAAACTGATCTTAAATTCCAATAAAACTAACTTTATCCACTTTAATAGCATCAAGAACTTTAACCTTAAAACATATCCGGTAAGCTCAACAGAAACAGAAATAAAAATCATACGTAATCTAGCAGAAAACACAGAAATACAAAAAGTACAAATTATTAAATTCCTAGGTATAACAATGGATGCATCTCTCAATTGGAACTGGCACTGCGATATACTAGCCAAAAAGCTAAGCTCTGCCTGCTTCTCCTTGAAAACAATAAAAAAATTAACGAACATAAAAACAGCAAAGCTCGCCTATTATGTTAACTTTGAATCTCACATAAGGTATGGTATTGAGTTCTGGGGAGGATCTTCAGCTCTGAACCTCAATAAAATCTTTAAACTACAAAAAAGAGCGATTAGAATATTATTGGGCCTAGTTAAAAATCGAATGGACGACGGGTCCTTCACTAAACCTCACAGTATACCTCACTTTATCAAACACAAAATAATGACATTATACAGCCTATTTATTTTTCGATCTTCAATCAACACTTACTTAAATGATAATAAACAATCCCAAAATTGTAACATCCACACACATGATACCAGACAATCACAACAGGTCCATGTTCAATACAAAAGAACAAAACAAATACAACAAAACTCAGCATACATACATTCGAAAATATACAACAAAATTCCAAATAGAATTAAAAAAGCCAAAGACATCAATCAGTTCAAAAATTCTCTTAAAACACTCCTCTCAAAAGCAGCATATTACTCACTCGAAGAGTTTCTTGATGATAAGAACATTAATTAGTTAGTTACTTAGGTAATTAGTTTTGACATAAATATTAGTAGGTATTCGAAATATACTTATAGTTCATAATTATAATAATTATAATAACTATAAGTTTAATATTAATCTTCACTTGGAATTCCTCAATAATGTCAAATGCCAACTGTAATATTACTTATAAATACCTACATATTTTAAATTTTAATACTCTACTTTAAGAATACTTTCCTAAATACCCTAACATATGGGGGCCTCATTATTGAGTCTCTCAAGGGTCAATACATTGTAATATGTACTATTGTAATGTGAAAAGGAAATAAAACTATGAAACTATGAACTATCATGAAAAACACAATAGTACGAACACAAAATAATATGAAATACATATTATAGTCTTAAGAAACACATAAAATATGAAATACACAAAATATGAATTACAAATAATATGAAAAAACATAACATAATAATATGAACGCATAGTATATGAAGTGCATGGAATCATACAACACATATTATTATGAAATACATAATAATTTTGAGAACCTAACACCTACTAGAGTGAGACAATGAGATCCCTTAGACTGACTTCTGATGGTGCAATCTTACATTTTATCAGCCTATCAGATTTATTGAACGTTCAAGTTTTGTTTGGCCAAACGGAACAGGTTGGGTGAGTGGTTAACGCTCTGAACTTGTATTCCAGAGGCCCGGGTTCGATTCCCGCGACCGTCCTTCCTGACTGGGGTTTTTTCATGGTTTTCCCTCAGTCGATGGGCAAATGCTGGGAAGGTACCCTACTAATAGGCCACGACCGCCTCCTTCCCACTTTCCTTCCTTACTCTTCACCATCATCTCCCAATCATCAGCATAATCATTCATCCGTCGCCATTAGCCTCGCTGCAGAACAGTGCGACGTTAAGCCCCAGACAAAAAAAAATTTGGCCTAGTGTACCTACCAATTAAATCAAAAATAAATATTGTATTTTTTGATCAGATGGGAATCAACCTAGCTAGTTTGATGTATAATGTTTTACAATCTTTTCTTTTTCAATATACCTACATTAACATATTATTTTCTACAAAATACTAATTGTGGATATAGTTAATCAGTTTATCTTTTCTAACCACACTAGGTGATGTATCAAATGCTAGTAGCTAGGTACCAAACAAAGCCATCAACATTTCACATGAGTTCTCTTATTGAGCCTTACTCAAGAAGTTGCGCCCACAAGTAGATATTACTTAGTCCTCAATACCACAGGACCGGGAGCAACTAATTTATATTGTTAACGGAATCCAGTATACTCTGCATGAATCTGGAAATATCATGAGACAGATGATGTTTGGTTTGTTGAGTTCACCTGATGTATTTGGTGGTGATATTCTGCATGACGGCGTTCCGCGGGAAAACAGCTTTGGGGAATCCGATGGGAATCTCGGTGATGTCGGCCGCGCTGTCCCACACTTGTCCGACGATGCGGTCGATGATGGGCTGGTAGAGGTCGGCCTGGTCGTTGAGTCTCACGCACACTTCGCCCCACAAGTATCCGCCCACCGAGAAGCCGTGGATCAGCATCGGCTCGTAGCAGTAGTTGTGGTGCAGGAAGTCCACCAACTCCTCGGCAACCACCTGTTTGATTAGAGTCGGGATTTTCAGGCTCATATGCTCCCGGCAAATACGTTTCCCAGACAATCGCCGAGTGTCTGCCTACTTATTATTTTACAAATTAATTACTGCAATTACATTTATCTTTTGATTACCTACCCTGCTTGAAAAAAACATGACATTTCTGATAAAATCTGGAGTATTTACCAGACATCTCCAGTGAATTTCAGACAATCTCAGAATCCAGACACACTTTCACCAGACTCTTCCAGAGTTTACCAGAGTTTACCAGAGAAGCCCGAGACGCCAGAATTATTCAGGCATAATCAGTATAAACCAGACAAATTAGTCAGACTAACTCAGAGTTTTCCAGACAACCAGAATTAATCAGGCATAGCCAGACTTTACCAGACAAAAGAAGTCAGACTGACTCAGAGTTTTCCAGAAAGGTCAGGAAATCCTTTACATAAGAATATATCAGACTATACCAGACAAAATGAATCCAGAGTTATCAAGATAGATCCAGACAAATCAAGAAATAGTAAATAACCAGAAAATATCAGACAAACCTGTAACAAATCTTGCCAGAACTTACAAGACAAAACCAGAATGAATCAGACAATTACTTTCACCAGAATATACCAGAAGATCAGACATAGTTTTAACCAGACTAAACCAGACAATTCCAGAATGCCACCAGATCAATTTATTCACCAGAAAATCTCAGAATCCTCCAGACAATTATACAGACAAAACCAGACGATACCAGACCAGCTATCAGAATACACCAGATCCAGAAAATATCAGAATATACCAGAAGAAATCAGACATAGTTCAAACCAGATTAAACCAGACAATTCCAGAAAAATACCAGATCAATTTATTCACCAGAAAATCTCAGAACCCTCCAGACAATTATCCAGACAAAATCAGACGATACCAGACCAGCTGTCAGAATACACCAGATCTAGAAAATATCAGAATATACCGGAAGAAATCAGACATAGTTATAACCAGACCACCCCAGACAATTCCAGAATAACACTAGACCGTAGTTCATTCACCAGAATATCTCAGAACTTACCAGACAAGCCAGACAAAATCAGACGATACCAGACCAGCTACCAGAATACACCAGATCCAGAAAATATCAGAATATACCAAAAGGAATCAGACATAGTTATAACCAGACTAAACCAGACAATACCAGAATGACACCAGACCATAGTTCATTCACCAGAATATCTCAGAACTTACCAGAAAATTATCCAGACAATTCAGACGATACCAGACCAGCTACCAGAATACACCAGATCCAGAAAATATCAGAATATACCTGAAGAAATCAGACATAGTTATAACCAGACTAAACCAGAAAATTCCAGAATGAACCAGACCATAGTTCAGCACCAGAATATCTCAGAACTTACCAGACAATTATCCAGACAATCCAGACGATATCAGACCAGCTACCAGAATACACCAGATCCAGAAAATATCAGAATTTACCAGAAGAAATCAGACATAGTTCAACCAGACTAAACCAGACAATTCCAGAACCACACCAGACATTGTTAATTCACCAGAATATCTCAGAACTTACCAGACAATTATCCAGACAAAACCAGACGATACCAGACCAGCTACCAGAATACACCAGATCCAGAAAATATCAGAATATACGAGAAGAAATCAGACATAGTTCAACCAGACTAAACCAGACAATTCCAGAACTACACCAGACATTGTTAATTCACCAGAATATCTCAGAACTTACCAGACAATTATCCAGACAAAACCAGACGATACCAGACCAGCTACCAGAATACACCAGATCCAGAAAATATCAGAATATACCAGAAGAAATCAGACATAGTTATAACCAGACTAAACCAGACAATACCAGAATGACACCAGACCATAGTTCATTCACCAGAATATCTCAGAACTTACCAGAAAATTATCCAGACAATTCAGACGATACCAGACCAGCTACCAGAATACACCAGATCCAGAAAATATCAGAATATACCAGAAGAAATCAGACATAGTTTTAACCAGACTAAACCAGACAATTCCAGAACTTCACCAGACCATAGTTCATTCACCAGAATATCTCAGAACTTACCAGACAATTATCCAGACAAAACCAGACGATAACAGACCAGCTACCAGAATACACCAGATCCAGAATATATCAGAATATACCAGAAGAAATCAGACATAGATCCAACCAGACTAAACCAGACCATTCCAGAACTACACCAGACATTGTCAATTCACCAGAACATCTCAGAACTTACCTGACAATTATCCAGACAAAACCAGACGATACCAGACCAGCTACCAGAATAAACCAGATCCAGAAAATATCAGAATATCCAGAAGAAATCAGACATACTTCTAACCAGACTAAATCAGACAATTCCAGAACTACACCAGACATTGTCAATTCACCAGAATATCTCAGAACTTACCAGACAATTATTCAGACAAAACCAGACGATACCAGACCAGCTACCAGAATGACACATTGTCGAATAAGTCTGCTATAATCTGGTATGCTCTGGTTCTGATGTATTCTGGTTTCGTCTGGTATAGTCTGGATAATTGTCTGGTAAGTTCTGAGATATTCTGGTTAATTAACAATGTCTGGTGTAGTTCTGGTATCGTCTGGCTTGATCTGGATAGACAATGTCTGAAAACGTCTGATATTATCTGGTATTTTCTGGATGTGGTGTATTCTGGTTTCGTCTGGTTTAGTCTGCTGGACTTAAATGTCTGGTACTTTCTGAGTTAACCTAGTGATCTAACTGATCTGGTGTAATTTTTTTTGGAATTGTCTGGTTTAGTCTGGTTAGACCTATGTCTGATTTCTTCGAGTAAATTCTGAAAATCGTCTGGATCTGGTGTATTCTGGTTCTGTATTCTGGTATCGTCTGGTTTTGTCTGGATAATTGTCCGGTAAATTAAGTTCTGAGATATTCTGGTTAATGAACTATGGTCTGGTGTCATTCTGGAATTGTCTGGTTTAGTCTGGTTGGATCTATGTCTGATTTCTTCTATATATTCTGATAGTTTCTTGGTCTGGTGTATTCTGGTAGCTGGTTTTGTCTATTCTGGTTTTGTCTGGATAATTGTCTGGTAAGTTCTGAGATATTCTGGTGAATGAACTATGATCTGGTGTCATTCTGGAATTGTCTGGTTAAGTCTGGTTGGATCTATGTCTGATTTTTTCTGGTATATTCTGACATTTTCTGCGTCTGGTGTATTCTGGTAGCTGGTCTGGTATCGTCTGGTTTGGTCTGGATAATTGTCCGGTAAGTTATGAGATATTCTGGTGAATTGACAATGTCTGGTGTAGTTCTGGAATTGTCTGATTTAGTCTGGTTAGAACTCTGTCTGATTTCTTCTGGTATATTCTGATATTTTCTGGATCTGGTGTATTCTGGTAGCTGGTCTGGTATCGTCTGGTTTTGTCTGGATAATTGTCTTGTAAGTTCTGAGATATTCTGGTGAATGAACTATGGTCTGGTGTCATTCTGGTATTGTCTGGCTTGGTCTGGATAGACATTGTCTCAAAGCGTCTGGTATTATCTGGTATGTTCTGGAAATGTTCGTGCGTTCTGAATCCTTCTGGTTATGTCTGACATCAGGTCTTGACTATTCTGACTTTATCTGCATAACTCTGATACAACGGTTTTTTTGAATAATATGATTCATCATTGTTCTCACGCTGAACTGGATCGAGCTAGTTTTGCATCGACATCAAATTCTTAGTCAGTCAGTCCCCAGCCAGGCGGGTGGAGACTGCAGAGTGAAGTTCGAGCGGTTTTTTAATCAGTATTGTGATTTATGTAAGAACGCTCGGTTCTATACAGTGTGATAGTGAATGCATTCAAATACATTAATCAATTGTTTATGTATAATTTGGAAAAACATAATTCTTTTGTTAGTTTTACGCGGATTCTCAGCAGTGAAAAAACACAATTTGGAATACATAGGTACGAGCTATCAGGAAAACGGTAAGAGAGCAGTCATTTCAATTATACCTACTCCTTTGAAACTCCCCAAATACTGTAAGCATCTTGCATTGAATTTACCTAACACTTTATTGACAAATAGTAGGTAGATACAAAAATGTCACCCTGCCACCTGGGGCGGAGAGTTTCCTACCTCGCACGGTAAAATTGCACTTAGATGTTTGACACTTACATGGATGGGCGACCACAGCGGAGGAAGGGGGGGAGCACTTGCCCCCCCCCCCCCCCTGGATATCAGGAAATCATACAATTTGTGTGGTGTTTTACATTTACCTAGTTTCATTTTGTAAACAAAAAATACACAAACTAATAACTTCAACGTGTCGAAAAACCAAAAAATGCCTCAGGGGCCATGTAGTTAACTCCCCCCCCCCCCCCCCCCCCGTGACAAATGTATACAATATTGAATATTTCCACAAAATACACCTCATATCGTCTCAAAATTGATTTCAAAGTCCGAAAAAACAATGGGGGGGGGGGGGGGATATGTTTTCCTTGCCTTGCCCCAACCTGGCAGAAATTTTGCGTAAAGGACAGAAACAAAACCTCAGGGTCTCCCTGAAGGTTGTTTTTAAACCTTTTAAAAACCTTTGGGAGATTTTTTTTGTGCAGTCTGCTGGTGATAATTAATAATTACAATCAGCTTTGACATTGAAAATGGCATGACATTTTTTTGGGTAGGTAATCAATCGATTCTTCATTTGTGTTTGTTGATGATTATTAAACCATGAATGATCATAATCATTCATCCGTCGCCATTAGCCTCGCTGCAGAACAGTGCGACGTTAAGCCCCCCCCCCCCCCCCCCCCCCCCCAAAGAAAATAATTAAACTATGATTGCTAAATTTTGTATTGAAACTTCTTTTATTTGCTGAATTTTTAACTAGTTTTATTTTTGCGATTATAATCTATTATTAATTATACCGGGTGGCACATAAGACATTCCCCTGTTTGAGGTCACTCCGACAGAACTATCAAAGATGAAGTGCTGAAACTTACACACATTATAGAATAAGGGAAACAATGAAAAAAAATTGCTGCAGTTGGTTTTCCATTTTAATTCGATTGCCTCTGCATAAATAGACTGCTGTCATTTTAACAAAGATAATTATTTCAAATTGGTATTTTACCAACTACAAGCTCATCGAAGCGTATTGAATAAGTTTAGTTTCAGCAGTTTGGAAAATGTTTACAGAACTTGAGCGTTCTCGAGCGTCGTAACGCTCTTGAGAAGAAAGTTGCAAATTTTGTCGTGTTCATTAATACAAATCCAAAACACCTATAGCCTAAGCCCATAGCCTACGAACCATATAGCCAAAATTACACGTTTAGTGCACGGCAAAATTTTCTGTCATATCATTTTGATTAAATCATTGCTTGAAAGAAATGTGTACATGAAAAAAACCCGAATATGATGAAAATATTATGGTCTGTCAAAGAATTTGATCACTTTTGTGTTAATGTTGTAAAGCATACGTTTTAAATGTAGGTACACTCGGCAAAACAAAAAAAGTTATCACATAACTTGATCCTTTGAAATAGGGTTGTCAAAACCGGTAAAATAATCGGTAAAATGTATGCATTGTTTTCTTATTTCGTTAATATGAGGTCAAGCTCAACTAATATTCAATGCATTCTAAATAGATTCTGAAAATCTTGGTGAAACCCAAAATTAAGTGCTGCAATTCTGATAGATCTTGACTTGACCTAAACTTTAATTTTCAAAAGAGAACCCACCCACATTTGCTGTGTACCTATACTATACACTACACACTGTGTAGTGTATAGTATAGGTACATACTCTATAAATATACACTACACACTGTCTTCTTCTTCTTCTACCCGCAAAGATTGGGCTAAAAGCCCGTTCCGTCCTCAAGGTGCAGCCCATCTTTTCCTTGGCCGGCCAATGTCGCGCCTGCCCTTCGGATCATAGTGAAGGGCCCATTTGGGAATTCTCTTATTCGACATCCTTTCTACATGGTCGGCCCATCTTCTCCTGTACTGTGATATATTCTTATTGATTTCCTTCATTCCCAATTCGGCCCTTATATCCTCATTCCTGATCTTATCTAACAAACAACATCCTTTTACCGATCTCAAAAAGCGCATCTCAGAACACACTGTGTAGTGTATATTTATAGAGTGTTTTCTTTGCTAATTTACAAAACGGGAAAAAAACGCAAAACGGAAAAAATCCACATTTTTGTGGGTTGGTTCCTTTTCACTATTAAAATTTATACATTCACAACATTTTTATTTTATTTATTTATTTTATTTCATAAGCCTTTTTTCCACGTTACAATAAAAATTATACAAAATTTACGAATGTATAAAAGTTGTCAAGTAAAGCATAAACATATAAGTCAGCTGAACGTAACCAATTAAAAAGCGTACGTACTTACATATAATAAACAATAATTTCACATTGATCAAAAAGGAACCAAGCTACATTTAATAAATTTTTGAAGTAACCACAGTGTGATTTAATTATTAGTAATTACAAAAAATATATAAAAATTCTGCCGATCAAACAACAGAAAAATCACTGTAGTCCATACATTTTAAAAACTATTATGTAAAACGCGTTTTCCTTAATATCTCAGTTCATGATACCTGGGGTATGGTTCCTTCTAGTTCATTTTTGCATTTAATTTGTTTAAAATATGGTAAGAAGGAACGTCACAAATTTAATATTTTACTTGATGAATACCAGAAAGTGAAAGTATCTACAGTCAGTTACTCAAAAAAGTATCTAGATAATGATTTGATAGAAAATTTTACTGTGTTTTACCGTGCATGTGCGTTAAATTGTAATTATTGAGTAAGTACACCCAACAAATCATAAAACGGTATTTGAAAGAAACGGATTCGCTGCTGATCAGGTTCCTTGAAAATCAATCCTTGTTGTTATCAATGAAATCAGAGCATATTATCCACCTACTAGGTAGATGACGAGTTAGCAGAGACTTCAACATTGATGCCATCACATTTTTATCAGCTAATCCATTTCTTTCAAATACCGTCTTATCATTTGCTGAGTGTACGGTAACTACACAAAATAGGAAATTTTATAAGTGTGAAAATGTGATCGCCTACATTCGTGAACTTCGATATTTAATCAAATTCAACGCGTATGAATAACAGAATATACAGTGTTGTGTTACGATGAAGAATGGAGGAACAGCAAAGAACAAACATCTCTGTCTTTGGAGGTAAGTGTACGACCTACAAGTGGGTAAATGTGTGAACCTGCCTTTTCTAAATATTTTTCAAATTTGTGTGATTGAGCGAGCGAAGCGAGCGTCTCCTTTTGACTCTTTTGACACGGACCTCTGTTTTTTTTTTTTTTTTTTTGTTTTTACTTTTATCTGTTAACTAGAGCAATAGAAGTCGCACCGTTTCACCGAGCGACCTGAAATTTTGCACACATGTAGAGACAACCTTCTCTGTTTGCAGACCCAATTTTTTTTTTGAAATCCATTCATTGGTCATTGGTAAAATAAATATCTCCTGATAGGTTGAAAAATGAAAATGGTCTTCGATAAATGTTATCAAACTCATATTTTGCATGGTCATTAAGACCAACATTATCTCTTTTTTTACAAGTTTTCATCCCAATCAGCTGAGAATGTACGAACTTACTTACATTTTAAATAGCTGTCAGAAATTAAGTATTGAAAATTAATGTTTTTCCACTACAATTGAATCAGATTTGCTTTATGTACCAGTGTGTTTAGATGCTGTTTACAATTTTCAGTGAAAACCAGATACTTTTATGTTGATTGGGTGGATAATATTTTAATAATTCAATATAGAACGTATTTCCAAACAGATCATTTCAAGTTTTCGCAAAACTAAGGACCTTGATGAACTTTTGGCAATTCGTAGTTCTGATGGCCGTGCTTCCTGTGTGTTTCATAGAGTGGCATTTGTTCTCTTCTTGTGATCATGTCATTTCAAATCTCTCCAGCATTTTGCTTATTTTCGTTAAAAAGTTTGGCAATTTGGTGTTCTTTGTGAAGGTTTTAGTAAAGTTTCCCCGCTTTTATAGCAGGTGAACATTATTTATCGAGAGTTTTTGTCAGAACATTGATATTTCATTTCTTAATAGTCTTCTTCTACCAATAGGTATACCTACTTGTGAAAACGTTGGATTCATTCCGTTTCTGAGCGTCTGTCTAGCCTGACATTTCTTTGAAGGATGCTAATTTTTTTTAAAGGTTTGATTCATTCAGTTTAAAACACTACATTGTCTTATTGTAATTGTGGAACGTTGGATTCATTCCGTTTCTAAACTAGGTAGAACTGTTGAACGTTTAATCTATAGGTTTAATAACGTTAAAACGTGTATTAGTTTTCTATGTGTTAACGCATCTTCGGTTCTATGTTTGCGCACGTGTCCGGTGCTCGCTCATCAACGCGTTTCACGGAGCGTTTTCCTAGTTTATCTTCTATAGTCGTAAAAAGACAAATGTAAATTTACGTACCTATCAAAAGTTCGTTCTAATGTCATTGTGGTAAAAGCTTGGGTAAAAGAATATTTGCGAAATCTGAAAATCAAATTTGATGGCAGATCCCATTTTCTTTCACTCACATAAATATATTCTATGAATAGAGTTATGTCAACAAATTCAAGAACTTGTGCTTGAATTTGTTCAACTAATATTCAATGCATTCCAAATAGATTCTGAAAGTCTAGGTGAAAGTTGAAACCCAAAATTAAGTGCTGCAATGCTGCAATTCTGATAGTATGTAGTAGTAGTAGTAGTAGTATGTATTATGTAGTGTATGTATGTACTATTATTCCGTCATGAAACACTGTTTTGAATGGTAATTAAGGACACTTCTAAAACAGACACTGATGTAATATTCAGGCAATATCTGAGTATAATAATAATAATAATATCAAAACGATTGATTTATTTCAGAAAAACTTGGGACATGGCATTACTACATTCACCACATGATGTGATAATACCCAAGAAGGGACTGCCCTGCTGAAACACTTGCCAAGATCTCGCTTATCAACGCGTTACACCGAGCTATTTCCTAGTTTAGTAAGTTGAAGATATAACTGTGCTACGTAAAACATATGAGATAATATCCTCAGTTATTACATACCTTTGACTGTTTTCAATTTGTATTTGTATATTATTTTGATTAATGTTGTACGGTGTCTATTTAAATAAGTAATTTCTGTTACAGAATTTTTCATTGAACAATCCAAGTAACATGATCTAACAAAACAATGGCACCAAACCAATTCCGTCATGAATGTGCTATTTAATGGTAATTAAGGACACTTCTAAATCATATCACTGATGTTATATATTCAGGCAATATCTGAGTATAATAATAATAATAATAATATTAAAATAACGATTGTTTTATTTCAGAAAAACTTGGGACATGGCATTACTACATTCACCACATGATGTGATAATACTCAAGAAGGGACTGCCCTGCTGAAACTCTTGCCAAGATCTCGCTTATCAACGCGTTACACCGAGCTATTTCCTAGTTTAGTAAGTTGAAGATATAACCAATTACTTTAATAAATTAACACACATTAATTAACATACATTAACTATTATTAATGTATTTGGTAAAACATATGAGATAATATCCTCAGTTATTACATACCTTCGACTGTTTTCAATTTGTATTTGCATATTATTTTGATTAATGTTGTACGGTGTCTATTTAAATAAGTAATTTCTGTTACAGAATTTTTCATTCAACAATCCAAGTAACATGATCCAACAAAACAATGGCACCAAACCAATTCCGTCAAGAATGCACTGTTTAATGGTAATTAAGGACACTTCTAAATCAGATCACTGATGTTATATTATACTCAGGCAATATCTGAGTATAATAATAATAATATTAACATAGGTAACGATTGTTTTATTTCAGAAAAACTTGGGACATGGCATTACTACATTCACCACATGATGTGATAATACCCAAGAAGGGACTGCCCTGCTGAAACTCTTGCCAAGATCTCGCTTATCAACGCGTTACACCGAGCTATTTCCTAGTTTAGTAAGTTGAAGATATAACTGTGCTACGTAAAACATATGAGATAATATCCTCAGTTATTACATACCTTTGACTGATTTCAATTTGTATTTGTATATTATTTTGATTTATGTTGTACGGTGTCTATTTAAATAAGTAATTTATGTTACAGAATTCTTCATTGAACAATCCAAGTAACATGATCCAACAAAACAATGGCACCAAACCAATTCCGTCATGAAACACTGTTTTGAATGGTAATTAAAGACGCTTATTGTACTAGTCTATCTAAAACAAATCACTGATGTAATATTCAACGATTCTTTATTTCAGAAAAAAACTTGGGGCATGGCATTACTACATTTACCACATTCAATGATGATGTTTTAGTACCCAAGAAGGGACTTCCCTGCTGAAACTATTTCCAAGATCTTAACAAGATTTTGTCAAATATTAACAATTTCATTGTCTGAATCAGCGATTCTTAAATTATGGTCCGCGGAGGCCTCACAGGGGGTCCGCGAAGACTCAAGAAATAGCATTGAATATTTATATTGGGTTTAAATATAAAATTTAAAATACACTTAAACTCAATAAAAATATAGGGTAGGTATACATGTTTAAGTGTGTGCTTCTTCTCCCCTTCCTCCTATTGTGGAGTAATTCTTAACTCTACGTCACTAAAATTACATTAATTTTTTTTAAACATGTTCTCATTATTGTGAAAAAATACTTTGTAAGCCAAAAATAAAAACGACAAAAATTATTGTCCAAATCGCAGGTAAATATAGTCCAAATTCACTTTCGAATTTCAAAAATTTCCCGGTCTTTTCGGACCTATCCCTTGTCGCTAAGGGGCCCTCCCCACATTGTTTCGTGCGCAAAATGTTTCCCCGTAATTAGTCGTGCCGTACTAATATAGAATACAAATATTTAAATGAAAAATAATGCTACATTCCAATAATTTTTATTATTTCATATTATTATCAAAGTTAGACTATCTTTGGGAATAAAGAATAGAATTCTAATCTGATATGATGAATGGGGGAATATTCCAAAAATGTTACGGGTAAGTTTTGGGGGTCCGCGACAACAAACTAAACTACCTATGTTTTAAGGGGGTCCGCGGGGTAGAAAAGTATAAGAAACGCTGGTCTAAATCAAAAAAAAAAATCTAAACAAGAATACAAGATCTCGCCAAAAGAAGTAAAATATTATCATTTAAAAAAAAATTAGAGTCAAACTTTCTAGAAATACAATCAAGACAATATTACAATGATCTTGGCAAGACTTCTCAGCAGGTAGTGTGCAAAGGCATGCACACTACCTTCTTACTCGTCCCTCTATACCCAGTACCAAGATTTTTTATTGTGACGGTAATGAGATAAAATTATTTTTAATGTATCTCGTGACTACTTTTCTCTTCATTTCATTTTACAGGACATATAGCCACAGCCTCTTTGAAAGCCGATGACAAAATTCCATTGTATAGAGGCGAAGAACTGCAAACCAGGATCGGTAACCGCTCCATCCAATGCATTTTTATATTTTGTAATTATATTGTTTCCATTTGTCTATAGGTATTAAATTTTTTACAGGGCCAAATTTAGTTGTGAGTTAATTTTTAATAGTGTATTACAATTATTACATTATGATTAATAAAAACAGTTTCATATTTCAACACAAACATGAAATATTATTGCAACTGTTGAATGAACCATCGTTTCCATTTGTCCTTGATTTTTAGCGTTTTTATTAAAAGTTAGATGTTAAAACTTTGTAAAGAATGTTGAACCCATAAATTAATAAATTCCCACATGTTGAATAGCTTGAATGCTGTCAAAATACTCTCCTGGTGCCATTCCCCTCCACCCCGACACAACGATTATTCACATAAAGACTTTCACCTTTATTAGATAGTAATTAAAACCAATAATTTCTTTAATGTTAAATTAATGGTTCAATACTTTCTTTTAAGCCAATTGTGTTCATTTCCGAACAAATTTCCTTGATCTCATGCGCTTATAGAACAGGACCTAGTGAACCCTGCATGAGAATGCATACGGAAGATTGTTTTACTAAGATTGAAATAGGTGGTCAACGACTGGGTCTGATTCAAGGGGCCAATGGTACCAAATATTCTCCAATATTATGATATCATGCCATAAGTCAGAGCTCGGAGGTTATGACAGTGATTGGCATTGCACCTTACTGTGCACATGCTGTGCACTGGCTCTTTTAACCAATATATTGTCTCCAATGTTGATGTAATGCATGTAATTAAGCAAAATATTAAGCGTAAGTACATACAGTCTAGGAAAACGAGTTTCCATTCTAATTTTTTTTTAAAGATTTCATTGAGATTTTGTGTGGAAACGTATCCCTTGTGCAGATCTTGTATAATATGTATGGGCATATTTATAATCATTTTATATAAAAATATTTTGAAAATAGATTCAATTATATACAAAAATGATTTACATACCCATTGCATTTATATTATTGTGATATTGACATTCTACATGATAATTATATAATATGCAAGTAAGTAGGCACCTGTGCGAAATATCTAATGATAAAATAAATTTACACTAAAAGTGTGATATTAATTCTGGCCACACACATGCTCTTCTAAATTCTTGATGAATTCAAATCTATGGGCTGTTGAATGCATTACGAAATAACACCTAGAAATGCTTCGGAATTATGGAACTTTTAAGACCTTTTATTGTTCTGAATCTTTACATACTCGTATTTTGTTCGATACTGTTTTTCAACATTCATCAATCTTACATTTGTAATGGTATCATCCTAGTGGAACACATCTGGATATCTGGTTTTAGGTATAATCGGTCTGGTAATGTCTGATAACTTCTGGAGCTTCTGGATATGTCTGGTATACCAACTTCTATAGACACCTTGGTCTGGTATAGTCGGTCCAACTCCGGTAATGTCTGATTAGGTCTGGATATATCTGGCATAATCAGTCTGGTAATGTCTGATAATTTCTGGATATGTCTGGTATAGTCGGTCTGGCAATTTCTGATTAGGTCTGTATATATCTGGCATAATCAGTCTGGTAATGTCTGATTACTTCTGGATATTTCTGGTATAGTCTGGTAATGTCTGATAACTTCTAAATATGGCTGGTATAGTCGGTCTGGTCATGTCAATAGGTCTGGATATTTCTGGTAGTCAGTCAGGTAATGTCTGTATACTTCTGGATATGTCTGATAATGTCTGATAACTTCTGGATATGTCTGGTATAGTCTGGTGATGTCTGATAACTTCTGGATGTGTCTGGTAATGTCTGATAACTTCTGGATGTGTCTGGTAATGTCTGATAACTTCTGGATATGTCTGGTATAGTCTGGTGATGTCTGATAACTTCTAGATATGTCTGGTATAGTCTGGTAATGTCCGATAACTTCTGGATATGTCTGGTATAGTCCGGTAAGGTCTGATAACTTCTGGATATGTCTGGTATAGTCTGGAAATGTCTGATAACTTCTGGATATGTCTGGTATAGTCTGGTGATGTCTGATAACTTCTGGTATAGTCTGGTGATGTCTGATAACTTCTAGATATGTCTGGTATAGTCTGGTAATGTCCGATAACTTCTGGATATGTCTGGTATAGTCTGGTGATGTCTGATAACTTCTGGATATGTCTGGTGTAGTCTGGAAATGTCTGATAACTTCTGGATATGTCTGGTATAGTCTGGTGATGTCTGATAACTTCTGGTATAGTCTGGTGATGTCTGATAACTTCTAGATATGTCTGGTATAGTCTGGTAATGTCCGATAACTTCTGGATATGTCTGGTATAGTCTGGTGATGTCTGATAACTTCTGGATATGTCTGGTATATCGGTCTGGTAATGTCTGACAACTTCTGGATATGTCTGGTATAGTCTGGTGATATCTGATTACTTCTGGATATGTCTGGTGATGTCTGATAACTTCTGGATATGTCTGGTATAGTCCGGTAATGTCTGACTACTTCTGGATATGTCTGGTATAGTCTGGTAATGTCTGATAACTTCTGGATATGTCTGGTATAGTCCGGTAAGGTCTGATTACTTCTGGATATGTCTGGTATATCGGTCTGGTAATGTCTGAATACTTCTGGATATGTCTGGTTTAGTCTGGTAAGGTCTGATTACTTCTGGATATGTCTGGTATATTCTGGTAATGTCTGAAAACTTCTGGATAGGTCTGGTATAGTCGGCCTGGTAATGTCTGATTAGGTCTGGATATTTCTGGTATAGTCAGTCAGGTAATGTCTGATAACTTCTGGATATGTCTGGTATAGTCTGGTAATGTCTGAGAACTTCTGGTTATGTCTGGTGTATTCGGTCTGGTAATGTCTGATTACTTCTGGTTATGGCTGGTATATTCACGGTCTGGTAATATCTTATTATTTCTGATAAATTCTTGTCAGTTCCAAGACATTTGTCTGGTAAAGTCTGATAGTTTCTTGTAAGTTCCAATTCACTTTCGTCTGGTTATGTCTGATATGTCTGGACAACTCTGATAAAAGAAAGTGAAATGTGTTCTGTAATTGTCTGGTATTGTCTGTTATTGTCTGATTCTGATTTTGTCTGTTCCAATTTCTGGAGTATGTCTGGACACCATTTCTGGTCTTGTCTGACTAGTTCTGGTGTCTGGACTTACTCCAGAAACTAGTCGAGATTTTTCAAGCAGGGTACTAATGGTAATTATTACAATCATATTTACAATTAGCTTGTGATTATAACCACTCACGGTACGCCATCACAACTTCTAGGTGTAAATCAAATGTTTACCTGTGCGCCTTTCACAGGCCAGAGCATCTGCCAGGGGGAAATGTGAGCCGTCAGCACATCGAATCCCTGATCAATGTAGAAGTTGGCATATTTCAAGATGTGCGAAGGTTTTGCCATCAACCAAGGCAGCATTATGACCAGTGGTTTCTTTTTCTCGTGCACGACCTTCACAGTCGATGAACCTTTGTCTAATTTCACATCTTTGTCCAATGTGATCAGCTCAAGGTTCTTGGTCAAATGGTTGACTGTGTACGGACGAGCTCCGAACCAGCTTTGCGAGGCCATGATGGTTACCAAAGGTGCAGATGCCTTTGCATTGGTCTGTGAAAGGAATAATTTGAATTGGAAATTTATTAGAAATCCACTTAAAGAATAGTGTATGTATTTGATGCTTTGATGGATTAGAAAAGTTGTCCTACGTTATTTAATTGCTTCAGCACACTTTTAGTACCCAGTGTAGCCATCGAAAATACAGCTCGTGAGACCAGCATTTTGGAGGCAGAACCTGTCAAATTACATTTCCAAATTAAATTTATATGTGTTAGTTCATTAATAATTTAGTAGCTACATACTATTAAACAGAAAACATTATTAGGAAGACGATTAATTATAATATTTCGTACGGGATTTTAAAAAGCATGCGTTTGGCGCGTTTTTTTTCGAATTTAAGAGTAGAGTCAAATTGGGTGTTATGTTCATAATATTTCTTGTGATCTTTTTTCTTTGTATCATTCATAAATCAGTTACCAATTAGAATAATGTTTGTACTACTATAAAATACCTAGGAGCTCCCTACTTATAATAATATGTGTCTTCCGTATCGAAGTTATGGCCTTGGCCCTTTGGACTGTCACTGACAGCTGTCAGACAGATTAATTCTTAATCAAAATAATCAATACACGTAGAAACAATACAATAAATGCTTGACCACTCAGTCAATAGTGATTGAAGTCGTGTTTGCTTACAAAAGATTATGATTCAAGGCTGTCTTTTCTTTTGCAATTCCCAACAACTTGGCAGCCAACTAAGCTTGCAACACACTATAATTTTTTTGGTGCTTACCTAAAGACGAAGTTCCACGCTATCCAAAATTTTGAATTGGCAAATAATCCCTGAGTGTCCACCTGATCTGACCAGTGACCACTACCACATTCACTCCTGTTGTTTCCTTTCCTAGACGAGTTCCCACGCTCCTGTTTCAGTTCCTGCCCTCTGCCACTGTCAGCCCACAACCTCCCTACCGACCAGACCAAACTGAATTTCCGTACAAAGTCGACTGCAGCTCGCTCGTTGCGTCCTTGCGTCCTTCGAATCGCATGTGCGCGTGTCATGTCCATGTGTACTCATAATAAAAGCAGCAGATACTTTGTAGCGGCAGGAATTATTTTTAGTGGAAGGGAAGACCTTGATGCTACCACCCAATCACAGCAAGGTACAAATCACCTGATGTCAAATGTTCGTACTGCACGAAATGTAATGCAACCCATTGGTAAGTGTTGCCAGGTGTTCACTTGCGGAGATATGCAAGCTCATGTTTGTAATAATTACTTATCGATTATTGTGTCACTTGACTTGATTTTTTTTAAATTACATCACCTGATTCTGACCTAGAAACTCCGCACGAGTTGACCGATAAGAGATTTATTCTATGTATATAAAATGAAATCTGTAAAAATTAAAAAATATACAAACTCTGTCTGCAAAAGTTAGATACCTACTGTTCTAAAGAAAATAATATTTTTTTAGAGAAATATAATGACTTCTATAATAAAATGTTTCCCACTCCTGGTTTTTGTGTATACAATGGATCACGCAATTCAGTTCTTGAAATCTTTTGGGATACATAATGGCTTCTAGGATGTCATTAGGGGTGTCCATGTCATTATACATGTAAATACCTACTTGCGCACCAAATTCTTAACCTTGGCTATAGACACTGTAGTAGACAGTAATTGAAATAAAGCGGTCTTACAAACTGCGTGTCAAGTTTTCAAACTTTAAACAGTTACCTACAGGATTTTTTAAATAAAATATAATAAAAAGAAATAAGAAAAGGTTCAGTAAAAGATGGTATTTTGTTCATAAGGAGCACTATTGTGACTGATCGATCATATTATACCGGGTGGCGCAAAAAAAATCCCCCTGATTGAGAGGTCACTATATCGAAACTATTATAGATAGGATTCTGAAATTTGTACACATATTAGAAAACATACGAAAATGTAATATGTGCAAGTTTCAAAAACATTACTATTGTAGGACAAAAGTTACAGCTGTTCAAATTTGGTTGTCAAAAAATTGATTAAACGGAGCTCAAATAGCGCGCGTCCAGAAAACTTCCAATGGCCGGGACGCTGTTTCTTCAAAACTTTGTACGATATCAAGCTGAAAATTTCAAATTATATTCAAAATAGATTAGGATCGATTGTGTACAAATTTCAATCAATTTGAATGAATGGAACGAAAATTATGGAATCTTGAAGTTGAGCTTGAAAACAGAATAGTGGGAAAATAATCACTTTTATAACGTGTGTAATAAAGGTTTAGAAATAATCTTCATTATCCGATTTTACGCTCAACTTCAAGATTCCATAATTTTCTTTCTATTCATTCAAAATGACTGAAATTTTGACACAATCGATCCTTATATATTTTCAATATAATTTGAAATTTTCAGCTTGATATCGTCATTAGTTTTGAAGAAACAGCGTCCCGGCCATTGGAAGTTTTCTCGACGCGCGCTATTTGAGCTCCGTTTAATCAATTTTTTAACAACCAAATTTGAACAGCTGTAACTTTTTTCCTACAATAGTAATGTTTTTGAAACTTGCACATATTAAATTTTGGTATGTTTTCTAATATGTGTACAAATTTCAGAATCCTATCATAGTTTCGATAAAGTGACCTCTCAATCAGGGGGATTTTTTTGCGCCACCCCGGTAAAATCTTGTACCATTTTGAGGCTATTTTACTTGTCGTTGCAATATTCGTCACATTAGTGCTGAGCGAGCTGCCAATTATGTTAATCAGCAGTTCAGTTTGGGTGTCTAAAAGAGAAAGTATAAAGAACGCGGTCATAGGACAGTAACTAAAACAAATCGTTTGTATTGGCGCAAATTCAAAGAACAAGCCCAGAAAAAATTGAATTTAAAAAATTAATTTATCTTTTTATAGAGGTTGGTATTTTTTAAAATCCTGATAATATTCGGCAATTTGACATTCATCAAATAAATTATTTTCTTTAAAGATGTTTAACAAGGGGCTAATGCAGTGGTACTCAACCTGCGGCCCGCGGGACTAATTTTTCTGGCCCCCCAGTTGATGTTTCAAATATAGCTATTTATTCACAAAATGTGTCTACAAAGAAATAATATTAAAAAATTTCATTTCATTTGAGACATATTTTGAGAGTTGTCATGTTAGGATCCACGCATCAGGCAGAAAATACGAGGGAGAAACTTCATACTTGTTGCAACGTAAATGAAGCCATGTACCAATAGACAACATCTGTAAACTATCAGAGCTCTCTGGCGGGAGAAATATCGGCGCGCATTGCCTATCGGGTACCTGGTTCAATCCAACCTGCAGTCTCTACGCGTAGTCTGTATACATCTCATATGATTAGGTATAAATTCAAGTCTGTACGACATTGAATAAATGAAAACTATTTGAACAACTTGTTCTTAGATGTAAACAAATCCAATAATTACGAATAAAATATAATATCGGGACATTTCCACGTCAATTAATGAGATAATGGTGAATTTCCTTTTGAATGACGCTCCTCAGCTAATGAGAGGCGAGCATTCTGCTCTGGAGCTGAACTGTAGGTTAGTCACGCCCCAAATGCACCGCCATATTATGGTTTCCGCGCATGCGAAGTAGGTTTGTGATGTTGTCTATTCCGAACATTGTGAAAAGTGTTTGGTTTGCGTGTGAAATATTGTTCGATTCGTTTTATAATGAACAAAAGAGTAAGACATTGAATGAACCAGGCACATAGGAAGGATCACTTATAAATCTAAAATCTAAAAATAACGCCCTGCGGGGCTAAAGCTGAGGGGCTTCCCCCCCCCCCCCCCTTCCCCCGATGAAAGTAGTTCGTACACGCCTGGAATTAACCTGCCTGATCACGTGAGCATTATTGTAATTAAAAAAAAATGCGGCCCGCCAACAAAAGAAAATTCGTATTATTGGCCCGCAATTCAAAAAGGTTGAGTAGGTACCACTGGGCTAATGAATGTGAGCCCCTAATGAATGTAATGAACGTGAGCCCCCTCCCCCTCCCCCCCCACCCCCCATGCCACACTAATCTCCAGGCAATGAGATTTTCCCCAGCAGTCGAAAATCAAATTTGATTGACTGCTGGTGTTGCTGGTGACTTCTAGGGTTACTGGTGACTGCTGGTGTGCTGCTGGTTTTGATTGCAACTCATGTTCCAGTTCCATAACAATCAATATTTATTTATTTATTATCAATGAAATGAGAAGTCACCCACCTACTACAGTGAGACTCCATGTATACTTTCACTTGAGTGAGAGGAGATCGATGAAATATTAACCATTTTGGACTAAAATATCGTTTCATTTCATGAAAAAAAAAATGGTTCTAAGACTTGACAACTTCAGGCTTTAATTTTACTAAATTAAATAAATTTTTATTTCATAATTTTTTTTTATCAATTTTACTTTTTGGCGCCCCCCTTGTTGTTGGCACCCTGTGCAGCCAGCACCCCCTGCGTTACTCTGGATCGCTTGGACTGACTTCTGATGGTGCGATCTAACATTTTTCAGTTGATCAAATAATTTGAGGGATCATTTTTTGTTTTGCCGTGTGACGTTCTCAAACCATGTATTTTTACTCAAACAAAACGTTAAATATGAATGATCTGTTCATAGGTAAAATCGTACTTGATTCTGATAAATAATAAGTCGTAATTACTCTACTTTGTTGCATTGCAGTGCTATTTAATTTTTTGATTTGCATGCACCTAACTTTTTTTACAAATTGTATTAATTTAAAACAAAACTGAAAAACGCTTTTGAGATCCTCGTGAAATGTCATCAACTCTTCAATGATCTTGGCCCAGCTGGGGGGGGGGGGGGGGAGGGGGGCACTTGTTTCCCCCCCCCCCCCCCCCCCCCATCCCCCCAACTGCTAACTCCCATGCAGGGATCTTGTACAGAGTGACAACCCCCCCTCCTATCCTGCACATGATACGGGATTATCAGATTCAATCAGGTTCAGTGAACTGGATCCAAGAAATTACTAACTGAACTCATCACTAAATTATACTTTTTCTAAAACTATTACATTCCTTTTGCAGTTTTCTCATTATTGGGCGGGCGTCCACACTCCACAGGGAGGGGATGTCAGGAAAACATAAACATGTTCTGGAACCAAAAAAACTAAAGAAAATTGATTTCAAAGTGTCATAAAACCAAAAAATGCCCTGCGGGGCAGTTTTGAACATGTCTCCCACCACCCCAAAGTGCAATATTTAAAAAATATCGAATATTTCAACAAAATAGCCTAATAACGTCTCAAAATTGATTTCAAAGTGTCCAAAAACCAAAAAACGCCATGCGGTGCAGGGTGGGGGCGCGCCCCCTTACTTCCATGCTCCGTCAACGTCCGTCACCGTCAGACGAAAACGACAAAATGCGATCACGTGACCCGTCTCGACCAATCAGAAAAAAAACAAAAATTTGGGGGCCATCCCCAAAAATCTCGGACGGCGACGGATTGGTCGAGACGGGTCACGTGATCGCATTCTGTCGTTTTCGTCGGACGGTGGCGGATGGTGACGCAGCATGGAAAAATATTTGTTTCCTTTCCCTGCCCCCACCTGGCAGAAATCCTGCGGACGCCCATGTTATTAGGGGTTGAATATCTAAAGCACGGAAAATCTCTACATATTTTGTTGACTAGATAAATGGTACATTTTGTCCCAAAATGTATCAAATGTAGGTAAGTAGGTAACACTTCATTTCTCTCATACATTTGAGATGTTGACCTGCAAATGCTCAGAAACAAACGCGCAATCCTTGGCATTGAAGTACCTTTTATTTTATCTCAGAAGTTTGGACTTCGCCCTCCGTCTGGACCAGTGGCGGTTTGTGGGTTTGAAATGTGGGGAGGCAGAAACATATTTTAAAATAACGTTTAATATATTAAACGTAATTATAAAATACGCGCGGGCAGAGCGGCGCGGGCAGAAAGCTGCGTCGTTCGCTCGGAGCCTCTCGGGCATGTCCGCCGCCTCACTGACGTCATCATAGCTCTGCATGCGTTGCGCTACCCCGCACTCCCGCGCTTGCCCCTCGCCTGTATGAATCGGAGGCTACACGAGGCTGTAAGCAGCTCAGCCTCCCTTGCAGTCCGCGTATACAGCTAACGTGTATTCAGCAGCGCGCGCGCTCTCATTGTGTGGGATTGGCGTGGCGAATTAAACCAATCAGTCAAAGTAAAATACTAATCTTTATATAATTTAAATTTTAAATTATATAATATACAATTATATAAGAAGTTAAGGGTTGTGAAATAAGATGCAATCCCTTCCCTTTCTTCTCCTCTATTATTTAGGGAGGCACAGCCTCCCTTGCCTCATGCACAAACCGCCACTGGTCTGGACTTTGGTCATCTCGTCAATGACCAGATAGGACGTTACACTCTTTGTATTGTATTGTATTGTATTGTATTATCATCCCGTGGACAAGTACATAATACATGTATGGGTATCGTCAGTTGTTGAGTAATATATAAGATATAAGAATTATTACCTCTATGGTTACACTTCTGAAGCAAGAAGCCGACGACAAAGTGTCAGGCGCCATGTCATTTCGATTCATGGGCGCCCGCAGGGGGGGGGGGGGGCAAGGGGGGGCGCTTGCCCACCCCTGGATGTCAGGAAAACATAAAAATTGTATGGGGTTTAACGTAAAGTATCATTTTGTAATCAAAAGAACTAAAAAAGATTGATTTCACAGTGTAAAAAATCCAAAAAATTCCCTGCGGGGCAGTTTTGAACATGTCCCCCACCACCCCAAAGTGCACTAATTAAAAAATATTGAATATTTCAACAAAATACACCTCAAAACGTCTCAAAATTGATTTCAAAGTGTCCAAAAACCAAAAAACGACCTGCGGGGCGGGGTGGGGGGCGCGCCCCCCACACCCCCTTAAACTTGTAAAATATTGTTTTCCTTGACCTGCCCCCACCTGGCAGAAATCCTGTGGGCGCCCATGTTTCGATTCATAAACCTGGATAAACTTTTAAAGCAATTGTTCATTTCCTCGTTTTTCCAGTCATGAACGTCCAAGTCAATGATTTATCATATTCTATCTCATTGGTTATTATCTTTCGTTCATGATGATGATAATGACTGAGTCAAACTGCATGTTTTAATGGTATAGGTATACTTGCTTGCTTACTTATTATATTATTATATGAGCCATTGTTCTTTAGATATTCCTTAATTAGAGTTGGTACGTAATTTGTTAATTATGGTTTAGTATAAGTATAACTATACAGTCCGAGTTTTGACAACGGATCTATAGGCGAGTGACCTCCAGCAAAATGCGGGTCAGGGGAGCATAGCCCCGGGAAAATTTAGAATTTCAGGAGAGGACTTTCCTGATTCTTTGTTTTTTTTTCAATTCTTGTCTCCACGAAACAGATGTACCTAGTCTACATGAAAGAAGGAAGACTAATAAGAGTCTGAGGGATAATTTGCTAAGTCGAAACTGTTGCGCAGGTTTCACATGAAACTTCGCGTTCTGTCAACCTGCTTGCCGAAGTCGTCAGGCGCGTAGGAACTTCATTTTGAGTGGGGGGGTCAAAATTATCGGGGAACGATGAATGTGAGAAAAAAGCAGTGCGCCGCGCACAAGGGGGTCTGGGGGCTTGCCCCCCAATTTGCCCCGCAGGGCTTTTTTTGAATTTTTCATACAAAAGAATCGAATTTGAAGCTATTTTGGCATTCTTTTCATCAACATTTACAATGTGTGATATGCAATATTCTGTGGAAACTTTAGACATTTGTGATAATCTGTAACTATTTGTTTTTATTAAATCTCCAATGGCCCCGCAGGGAAATTTTTGAGTTTTTGATACATAAGAATCTAATTTGAAGCTATTTTCGCATCCTTTTCAAAGAAATTTAAAATGTGTGATATGCAATATTCTGGGGAAACTTTAGACAAATTGCATTATAATTTATAATCTGTAAATTTAGTTATTTGATTAAATCTCCAATGGCCCCGCAGGGAATTTTTGAATTTCTAGTAAAGGAGAATCGAATATGAATCGATTTTGGAATTCATTTGAAAAAGGTTACAATAAGCAACACCAATAAGCAATAAGATACATCTGTTTGTGTTTTGGTATATTAGTTTAACGTGTAATATTTAATTTTATTCATGAGGATGATCATGTTGGACAAATTAGTTATTGTCTCATTGGAAATACCTCTGTTCAATTAGTTTTGCAAAACCTGGGAAAATTTTGAGAATTCAACCTCATAATGGAGCAAATCTGTGCATTTTTGGATCTCATTATCAATATTTTTGTATATCTGGGAGTGATATCTGGGGGTGTCAAGATGAAAAGTGGGGGGGTCATTGACCCCCACTCCCCCCCGACCCTTCCTACGCGCCTGGAAGTCGTCTGACCTCCACTCATGGGGATGTCGTGGGGGTTTGTTTTGATACACACAGGGTAGACCTTCGCACTCAAAACCATTCAAATTATACACATGGTTGCTTATGTAAAAACTAATTCACAGAAAAAAAACGTCTATTTATATTGCAGATAAATTGCATTTCGAATGGATAGTATGAGAGAAGGAATAATGGAACATTACCCTACCCTGACTGATTTAAAATTAAAATGAACTTGAACTGAACTTTTCTTGTGTACAGCCCCATTTACACGGAGCAACTTCTTGTTCAACTTCTGTGCCACACTAACTTTGACAATACTTGTGCACAAGAGCACATGTGCCAATGCGACGCAGAAGTTGTTCAAGAAATGTACCGTGTAAATCAGGCTTCAAATCATCAATAAAATAGTGTTATTTTTTAAATAAATCGGACATGGTCTACCAGGGAGGGGATTTTCCCCAATTCCTCAGAAGGAAGCACCCCCCCCCCCCTCCCCTGATTCATTCCCCTACGTTTTTATACATTATATGTCAAGATAAACGATGCTTAAAAAGTGTGACAATCGCGTAGAAATGCACGCCTGAAATTCAAAAAAATTCAGGGGCATTGCGCCCCGGACCCACTTATCATTGGGGGACCTCTCCTTTAGGCCCCCTTTGATCTTCGTGTTCATAGCCAATAGTAGCTTCAACGCAAGTTCGTTTGTAATATTATTCCCCCACCCTTACAAATTTAATTTCCTATGCGCCTGCGCGGGTTGCCATCCCACGGCAGATTTCCTCGAACATGAACTGTTTTTGATTGATGTTCAGAATTGCATAAAACCGGCTTTGGGGCTGTTTTACTCACAGCCTCTAATGTGAATGAGTAGACAGGGATGTAAATGTAAGTACCGAAGTACATAATTTATTAAATCAATGTATTCTGTGTAACATTAGCTCTTAAAATAATTTGTATAAACAAAAATATGAACTAAAACAGTTTCTTCTATACATTCACTCCACATGAACAACAATGACAAAGTAGCCCATCTGAAAATTAAGTTCATCCAAAATTCATTGAATCATTGAATAAGAGATTATGACAACACTTTCTCCTTGGAATTGTGTCGAAGCAACACAATGTTATGATATCTAGGTACACTAACTTTTAAGCATTTTATATATTCATTTTTGTATCCCCATTTATCTGTCATGAGTGGTTCTCGAACAATCTTAAAAGAAAACTTAGGGCTGCCACACATTTGAGTAAAATCCGGAACAAGCAAGGACCTGGCAGGGGCGACGATTGAATAAAAGTTTCTCAATATTGTAAAATCATTTAAATGTTATTTAAAAGAGTAACATGTATTTTAAAAACATAAAAGCGAAACGTTTTGATGTGTTCTGGAAACATTGGGAAAATGAATGTTCAGTTGGTGAATTTAACTTCTGCTATTGTTGATATGTCATCATATCCCAGTGAGTGTAATGATGATCTTAGACGTGTGGCAACCCTGCGAATACACTTAGACGTGATCCCTCGTTATCTTGATATGGTAACAGTTTCATCAGTACATACAGCTTCCCACACAGAACATACACTGGAATCAGTCTTCGCTGAGATCAGCGGCGTAACAAGGAAGAAGCGAGCAGAAAGCACAACAATCTTATCTGCTTTTACAGTCTATGAAACTATTAGACTTAAGAGGCTTAAGGTGGTACAAGCGCTTGGCCGCTTTAGCAAATTGATAGGATGTTCACATGTTCAGTCTGATTGTATATAAGTAGCACTTATTCATTTTTGTTTCGTGCCAATAATTGGTAATTAGGTGCTGGTTTCACAAAACCCCGCAAAACTATGAAATTTCCGATACGATTGGAGACCAAACCCGTTAACTAATTGATCTCAAATTTTAATCATGATAAGATAAAAGATCTGCTATCATGAATCATGAAATCAATATCAATAATTGATGATGATCAATAATCATCATCAATATCATGAAACTTAGTGTTATCACTTGCCCATTTTTTAAATTAAATTTCACACGGCACCCAAATAGACAAGAAAATATACAATTTTTGCCCAAAAATCAAATAATTATTACTAATTAACAAAACAAAAAATTAAAAATGTACAATGTGATAACCCTAAGTTTGTCTTTTATCTTATCATGATTAAAATTTCAAATCATTTCGCCCACCCATTTTGTCTCCAATCGTATTAAAAAAAGAGACTACAGCAAGCGGCAACATCGCTCGTACTTCCAGCAGCTTCAACGATTAGTATTTTAATAAAGTGAGATTTTTAGTACCTATATTTATTTGAGTACATTTTTTGAGATATTTTAGTATAAGCTGCCTCTGTGGTACATTTCGAACAAATGAGACCGATTAAAGAATGCAATAGCAACACTAAAAGTGGCCATTTTCTTGCCCCAAAAATAATTGTATGTAGTACGGAAACCCCAAAAAGTGCCCTTTTGGGCATGATAGCCCTTTTGGGTGGATAGCATTCTCTGAGAGCTTAAGGGCGAGAGGGTTTGGGGGGAGGTGGCAAATGTAGACTGCACCGAGCACAAAGTCCCTTGTTACGCCATTGATGAAGTGAGCAAAGAAAACTATACTTCTCCTTGTTTAAGAATGTAGTAGGATAGGCAGGTATTTATTTCACATCGAATCGAACTTGTTAAGTCCCTGATAGTGATGAGTTAGAAGGTAGAAGGCTGGAAGTCCAATTCAATGATACTTGAGGTGAGCTCAAAAACCAGTAATTCTGCCTTCGTCCAAACATTTGCAATGCATAATGATGGTGACATGTTCCATAGTTTCAATGGTTTAAATACTTCAATATAATGTATTTTATTATGCAATTGATAGAGCAATCGAGACAATGGACTTCTGGCCTTCTACTTCTAATGTACAGAACTTTTATCTCACTATTAGCGGTGTGCGAATTTAGTGACTTTTGACTTCGAATACGAATATCGACTCATTGACAAAATATGTCAAATATCGAAAGCTGGAAATTCAATTTATGAAATGAAAAAGTATTTAGCAAACTAAACTAGGTATCTTTGTATTTCAAGAAGGAAGGATAGCCAAGGTAACTACGTACCTATTTAGCAAACTAGGTTTCTTTGTATTTCAAGAAGGAAGGATAGCCAAGGTAACTACGTACCTATAAACTTTTATCTTCGAAAAATAAGTGAAAAATAATCCAATACGAAAGTGTCTGGATTATTTTGAGACTTTAACATATCTTTTCAAATACGTATTTACTCGCATATAGTCCGCACCTGCGTATAGTCTGCCCCTGCGTATAGTCCGCACCCCTGTCTTTGAAACTGGTTTTTTGAAAAATTCTGTGTATAGTATCGCGTGTATAATCCACATCCCTGTTTTGAGATTTCAATATTTGAAATATACCCGCAGACTATATGCGAATAAATACGGTAGGTACTTTTAAATTTTGCATACATTTTTGGCATTCAAAATGGTAAAGGTAACTATATTTTCAAATACCGTTTCTCAGTTTCTCTTCGAAGCAAATGAACATTTTTAATGTTCGCACACCCCCAATACCTGGTTCACATAGCATACTCGATTAACTTGAATGCCGTTAAATATATACTACCTATGTTATAGTTTCCTAGGAAATAGTCAAGTTCCTAAAACACTGGCGGAACTACGATTTCAAAGCCCCCCCCCCCCCCTCCCTTCAAAAAACAATTAAGTTAACTTTTCTCTTGATACCTAGGTACATCAATGTCTCTGTACGGTAATCTCTTTGGTTGGCTTTTAGTTCACCTAAGAAAGTGATTCCCATATTTTTTATACAAATAAAATAATCACATGATCCCATGTCCAATTATAATAAACTCTGAAATATTATTTAGGTAATATATTTGCAGAAGTAAAAGATTTACTTTTAATAAAACCACGTCAAGTGAAGAATATCCTTCTGCCCCCCAAGGTCCTGCCCCCCCCCCCCCCCCCCCCTGGCCTTGACGTAACGGCGTTGAAGTTAACCGAGATAAGCGGTTGTGAACCCTGTACATTCATCTCCGCATGCAACAGGTAGTCTCAGCACCAGCACGCGGATTCATCTTGACCGGAACCCGGCGTCTCCCTCGTGATGGAGATGACGTCGGCCCGATGGAAGCCGTGAGCCGAGCCGCGAGCCAGCGAGGAGTTGGAGTCGGGACACATCATTGGTCGGTGGTTCTTCAGCTTGTGAGCCAGCAGCGTGAAGATGGCTTCCACGTTATCACATTCAGACTCCTCCTTCGCAGACGTCTCAAACAACTGGAAGAAGAGATTGGGCCGGGACATTTACTACACATTTAAATATTAATCATTGAATGGAATGTTCTTTAATACTCAAAATATCATGAGAAACAAAAAGGAAAATTAAAAAATCCCTACCTACCTACCTAACTATATTTATTTACTATCAAATTATTTAAGATTTATTTTTAATCCTCTGTCAGCATTGTACACCTACTGGCATGTTGTGAAGGTCGGCAAACTGTTGAGCTACATTGGTTTTAACTACTTGGTCACTGGCGCAGTCGCATTTGTTCCCTACTAATATCCGAGGCAGCATACTTGATGTGAGGTTGTGGCGATTACATTCTTCAATCCATTGCGGTAAGGACTGAAAAATATGTCAACGTTTATGTTAGGTCGTAACTTACTGAAACAATAACTTTAAAGACTTATAACTTGTTAGTTCTGGATATCATAATCATTTTAAGCTGTTCTGCAGTAATAAAGCATTGTGATTTTACTTTATTAGCAACTGGAAAACTAAAGTCCTCTTTTGAAAACAAGATTCAACTTCTATTCCACAACACAAAACATTGATTTTGTCATCTACACTATTACAGAAGACACACACCTGAAATGAGGCAATTTTCGTAACATCGTAAACAATAACGACTGCATGGACGTTGCGATAGTAATGTTGAACCATGGATTTACGGAACCTCTCTTGCCCAGCCGTGTCCCACAGTTGCAGCTGTAAAGAGCAAAGAAGTTAAGAGTTATGTCAAACTACCTAGTTATTGGCAGGCTCAGTCTTAGGACCATTCTTATTTTCAGTGTATGTTAATGACATAAATTGTTGTTTAAATAAATGTGTGATAAATGTCTATGCAGATGATACAGTCATCTTCTATGGTGGAAATGATATGACTGATTTGAACAATACATTGAACGAAGAATTGAAGGTAGTGACTGACTGGTTGAGCATTAATATGCTAAAGCTGAACAATAGTAAGTGTAAGGCAATGATGATTGGTACTGGGAAACTACATTATATGAACACAACTGATAATTGTGAAGTTAATATTGTACTAAATGGTGAGTTAGTGGAATGTGTTAAATCATTCAAATACTTAGGTATGTTGTTGGATGTAAATCTAAGTTTTAAACAACATATACTGTACATAGAGAACAAAATCAGAAAAAAACTTAGCTACCTTGGTAGGATAGGTCAGCACCTGACAGTATAGCCACAAAACTATGTATATATAACACTATTATTAAACCACACCTTACCTTTTGTATGATTTTATTGTATCAGGCATTTAATACAGATATTGAAAGACTACAGATTCTACAAAATAGAGGCATGAGGATTATTCTGAAATGTAGTAGATATACACCTGTAAATACTATGTTAAAATCTCTAAATTGGCTAAGGATTAAGGATTATGTGTATTTTCAAGGCATGTGTTTTATTTACAAACTTCAAAATGGTCTTCTACCTGCATATTTTACAAACACTGAAAAAGTTGAAAATGTCCATCAGCATTACACGAGAGCGCATAATAATTTTTTTCTAAACCATGTTCATAAACAATCATCGGCCAAATCTTTATTTTATCTTGGGATTCGTTCTTTTAATGCTCTTCCACTTAATGTTAAAAGTGTGAGGAGTCTTAGCATATTTAAAAGCAAACTTTTAGAAATTATAATGACGGAAACATTTATGTTGACATCCTAATTAGATTATTCTATGTTTTTAGTGTGTTAATTCTTTGGTTTGTGTCTTTATTGTGTATCTTTATGTATCTTTGTATTGTACTGATTTGTGAAAGATAGCGCTTGCGCTAAATAAAGAATTATTATAATCACACAACTTTTACTATCATACTTCTTGTTGTCACCTTTATTTCCTCCCCGTTTACTTCCAACATGCGCTCTCGAAAATCAACCCCTATCGTTGCTTCAGACTTGTCGAGGAATTTTCCTTCGCAAAACCGATAAGTCAGGCAGGTCTTACCTACATTAGAATCTCCTACCACAATAATTTTAAATACACGCTTCTGATTTTCATAACCGATGTCATTACTTTTCATTCTTTTTAACTGTTTTTCCGGTTTTTGTGACGTCTTTGACGTTTCAGCAGTTTCCATAATTTTGTTACGTTTAATTGCTAATAATATTCTTATCCTATTTGTAACAGTTCCAGGATCATGTATATGTATAAACAATGATATTATTTAACACGTAATAAAATTAATCACAATAATCTGTTAAAATAAAATATAAAATATGTCAAAACACTCGGATTTCATAGAAATTCACTCAGCTCAGCTGTCAGATTGGATGTCATTGTCGGCACGCCCACTTGTCAGAATACAGCAGTGAAGTGCTGCCCCCACCTGGCAAGTCAACAAACTACATCAAAGCGCGCCAAATATGAGAGCCTGTGAAGTGAAATTTCCAATTGTACAAATTCAAGAGAAGATAGTAAATTCATAGAAGGTATTGATGCTTCAACAAATAAAATTATTTATTATTGAAGTGTCTAATACGACATTGTGGGCATATGGACATATATTTGGCCTTCAATTCTATGCCACAACCACCTGTCGTGTTTTGGCCACAAAACTAGTACCATTCCAGAATCAATCACAATATCCGTCGAATTTTAGTCACGTAATTTTCATCCCCATAAAAAAACACTCATTGTAAAAATACCAGCCAAGACTCTTCAACTAAAAAAATATCATGAATTCTAAAAATTCTGCACTGAAAAGTAGTGATATCAAAAAATGAGCCAAGTCAAAACTTTATTTGAAAATCAAAAAATACTTGGCGCATCGTGTACTTTATAAATAGTTAGAAAGTATAGGCCACAGATAAAATATACATCAAATATATATCTATACATATAATACCTATAATGCCCTAAAGAACGATGCGCCAAGTATTTTTTGATTTTCAAATAAAGTTTTGACTTGGTTCATTTTTTGATAACACTAGGTATACTTTTCAGTGCAGAATTGTTAGATTTCATGATATTTTTTTAGCTAAAGAGACTTGAGACCGTCACTTGACTGGTATTTTTACACGGAGTGTTTTTATGGGGAATCACTCCTTTTTTCAGTTTATTCTTACAACTTGTAATATACATTGTGGCGTATTGTATACATACGCCTTTGTGATTTGGTTGCTAAGAAAATATGTGCTTGATGTGCTTTAAATAATATGCTATGAAGTGGTCCAGCCGTTCTCGAGATATGGCATCACTTCCTGTTTTCAAAATGGCGGCTGACATCACTGCCACCTAAAATTTGTATATAAAATGTGATGTAACATTATAACTAGGAAAACGCTCTGTGTAACGCGTTGATAAGCGAGCACGGATACGTGCAACACCTCGAACCATAATTCCTTAAAACCAGGCAATAATATATCTAAAACAACTGAAATCTAGAAGCACGGACCACTAAATTATATAAAAAAATAACTGAATTTGCTCCTCACTGCAAGTTAGTAACAGCTAGTACACTCGTATTTATTGGAGTATTTAGGTAATGGATTAATGAAAATGAAAAAATACGAGATTCTTACCACAAAATAGGCCATTATCAAAGTGCTAATATGAGAAAACATAATTTAGGAAATATTATTCAAACAGTTCCTTGCCGTTCCGTATAAATAATATATTGTTAGGTATTGCTTACCTAACACAAACCTAATACGTGGTATCTATAAGAAACAATAACTGAATAACTCGACTGAATAAATAAAATATTTCATAAATATAATTTCATTTATCAACCAAACTATCTATTTCTACAACCCAGCAGACATTTTATTGGTCTACAATAATTTGCTCAGCCTTTGAAAGGATTGAAAGTATAAGACTGCGTGTTAAAATTCATATATACAATAAATACCTATACTATTGGTTAAAATAAAATAAAAACTATAACGTCGCTGGTATTTCTATAACTATATACCTATCTAACCATAAAACTTATTTTAACAATAATATATAGACAGCTGATTGCTTCCGAGCTTGTTTTGAATGGGGTGCATCGAGCGGCCGCAACGGATTCCTCGAACATACAATGCTATTTATATGGGAAAACACGATTTTTTTTATTTATGGACGGATCTTTCTCAAAAACTATACAGGTCTAAGTTAGTATGAGATGAAGGTGTGTGCAAAATTTCAGATTGATACGTTGACCGGTGCGACCTGGGTTGAAGCGACAAAAAAAAACACACACACAGAGAAAGTGCCGCAAGAGTCAAGTGGAGACGCTCGCTCCGCTCGCTTAATAAGCCTTCTGAAAGAGATGATTTTAGTCAGATTTGGCGTTTTTATGACGTAATTTCCGGTTTCGGTAATAGTACATTTCTATTTCGACTATTGATAATTTATAAAGAAGACCGTCCGAATCGTTTGGCGCTAGTTTCGTCCCGATCGGTCTATCCATTTTTGAGATATGACGTGACTTCCGGTTTCAAAATAACGGCACAAAAAATTCGTAAGGGCAAGATATCATCAGCCGCCAAAAGTGCACATGTGGTAAAAATTTTAGATCGATCGGTTCAGCCGTTTAGGCTGTGGCGCTGTCAACAGTGTTTCCTGATACTGAATCTGAATCTGAATCAAAATACCTTTTAAAAGGGGTGTAATTTCACTATTTTCACGGCCCTCTAGCTCGCAAATATCAAAACCTGTTGTTCCCAAATTTGGTATATGAGGTGAGGTGGGCCATAGCTCGAAATTATGATATTTTGCAACAATGTGAGATTTTCCAATTTTGAGATCCAGTAGGCCGAAAATGCCATGTTGTTGCTTACAGTAAAAGTGGTTGGTCTGCTCCTCAGTTTATATCGGCATTTACTGTATGTTGAGTGATGTGAGTGTACAGTACGACTTGGCTGGGTGGAGCGACCGCTCCACTAGATTACATACTTACCTACAGGGGGGTTATTCTAAATTTCCGTGTCGTCTCGTTTCACTTGACGGGCTCACTGCACACTGGAGTGCTATCTATTTTTAAAATGTTTACTCAATTATTTTTTCTGTACTTCAGAAAGATGTTGCCTTCTTACCTCTATGATGTTAGTGTAAACTGTGTTCCTATAATGAAGGTATACGCCATACTTTAATTATCATTAATTATTTAATTAATATCTTTTGCAATTTCAGATTTAAGTTTGTGAAAGTAATTTTTCATCGACAGAAAATATTTTAAGATTTTTAAAAATAATACTCTAATTTTATTTTTTTGTTTGAATATTTGATGATGATTATGTGACAGTTTACTTCTCGGGTGCGGTTCTACAAGTTTTTACAAAACTTAGCTAGAATGTATTTTTCGGTTTTCCATGTCAAATTAGATAACTACACGCTAAGTTAAGTTTGATCGTGTAAGGTGACTATTCTACCTAATTGTGATGATCTAACCCCTTCATGCAAAAGAGATTATTTCTTCACAAATTGTGATTTTATCAATCGCCAGAACCCGCGACTGAATGGCGTGGAAACATCTTCCATGGGATAGAAGTATTCAATAACCGGGCTATCATCCCAGGCCCATGCAAGGGCCACACGAAGCCAGCCTATCACGGAAGGGCGTCGCCAAAACCTCGGCAATTGATTGGCCGATAAGCGCCAATACAGACCCGATTTGACGGCATATGCAATTAATTACACTTGACCTGCTCCGATGCGAAGTAATGAATTTCAAAGTATCGGTATTTCTAAAGGGGTAAATGGATTATGGAAATGGCTTTGGGGGACTTGGATGTAACTTTAGTGAAGAATCATGTCAGCTTCATAGGGCGTGGTTCGTGTTTGATTTATTATACTTGAATATTAAGTATTCTGAAAGTGAATATCATGAGAAAATGATGAATCAAATCAAACTGGCGCGAAGCGATCGTGAGCGTTCGACTTCTCATATTGTGTATTTTACAGTGATAATTGATACGGGAAGCAGGAAGACAAAATTTGGTAATGATAAGCAAGCCTCTGTCATAGACATTGATTATTGAGCGAGCGTAGCGAGCGTCACCACGGTATTCTTATGGCACTTTCTCTGTGTGTGTGTTTTTTTTTGTGGTCACACCCCAGGTCAAACCGCTCAAGCAATCGATCTGAAATTTTGTACACATACTAACGTACTCTATGCGGTCCCTGGGATCGTTTTTGAACGGGATCCCGTGATTGGTTCAAATTTAAAAAAAATTATCTTTCGATTGGTTGTTCCGATCAATTTGAAATTTTGTCAAGTCATGGCGACCAACATTGTACCCATTCTTACAAAGTTTCAGACAAATCCTCCCATTGGTTAAAATGTAAAAAAATGTTTGATATGATTTTTGAAATTTAAACTAGAACCGTATGACCGATCCACTTAAAACTTTGCATGGTCATTGGGACCAACATTATCTGTATTTTTGACCATTTTCAAACTTATCTGTGTTTAATTCCAAAAGTTATTGACATTTTACGGACATTCTGCGTGTTGGCTGTCAAATTTCTCGAAAATGTTGTTCACGGCTTCTTCGACTCTTTATAGTTCCAAGGTAGTTAGAGCAGAAACTTTCAAACGTATGAAACTGATATGACCGTTCAACAGATCATCTAATATTGTGTAAGTACACACACTTTTATCATATGAGTGATCCCAGGTATATTTGTTTAAATATATCCTATGATTTTTGAATATTAACAAGGAACAATAATCATAAAGGTTCAATCGATCAACTTAAAACTTTGCATGGTTATTGGGACTAATACTTTAGAAATATTTGTAGATTTTTGAGCGAGCGAAGCGAGCGTCTCCTTTTGGCTCTTTTGGCACGGACCTCTGTTTTTTTTTTTTTTTTTTTTTTTTTGTCTGTTAATAGACGATACACAGGTCGCACCGTTTCACCTATCGATCTGAAATTTTGCACACATGTAAAACCAACCTTCTCTGTTTGCAGGCCCCAAATTTTTTTAAAATCCATTGATTGGTTAAAATTTAAATAAATATCTCCCGATAGGCTGAAAAATGAAAACGGTCTTCGATAATTCTGATCAAACTCATATTTTGGCTATACAGGTCAGAGTTTTTCTTTGATCGAGCTGAAATTTTGCACACATGTAGAGACAACCTTCTCTGTTTGAAGACCATAATTTTTTTGAAATCCATTCATTGGTTAAAATTTAAATAAATATCTCCTGATAGGCTGAAAAATGAAAACGGTCTTCGATATTTCAGATCAAACTCATATTTTGCATGATTATTAAGACCAACATTGTCTCTTATTTTACAAAATTTCATCCCAATCAGTTAAGAACGTATGAACTTATTAACATTTTTCATATCTGTCAGTAATGAAGTATCGAAAGTAATGTTTTCCAGTGCCAGTTGAATTGCATCTGATTTGCTATATTTACCAGGATGCTTAGATGTTATTTTCAAGTTTCAATGAAAAGCATAATATGTTGTGTTGATTGTGTGATCATATTTCAATTCAATATGGATGTATATGTTTTCTGTGATTGTGTACGCATTTCCTGTTCGAGAATTTGCACGTCCCCGTGCTCGCTCACCAACGCGTTACACTGAGCGTTTTCCTAGTTATACCTACAAGTCTGACAAATTTCATGAATTATTGGTTTTTAATGATATTTTCGATATTTTCGATCGGTTCGAGGTGTTGCGCGTGTCCGTGCTCGCTCATCAACGCGTTACACAGAGCGTTTTCCTAGTAACTTTCATTATCAGTCTGCCTGTCCTGTGAGAAATCAGCTGCAAATTTGACAACAGGTTTCAAAGATCTAGTGTGTAGGTAGTTTTTCGATCAAATAAATCAACTTAAAATATTTCAAAATAAACTTAAATGTCAATAAATATCAAAACTCTTTACCTAGGTATTTGACTAAAAATTTGTAAAATCTAATAGGCATCCTGCGTGAGAAAAGGTTGCCATAGTAACCTATACAAAAGTATAGGGAAAAACAAATCTGACAGCGGCAATCCAAATCTCATATTTTGAGTGATTACTTGTGAAAGAAAGATATTTAAGTAAGTACAAGCTAATAATAATACGCAATATTTATCTTTACACATGTTCAAGTTAAATATTCATCTGATAAATATGATTTATTGCTATTATTTAGAGCTTTGACACATTTCCCCTACCATAGCAGCCTCCATTTTTCTACCACTGTGACGTCACGAGCAGGATTCCTATAAAACGTTGGTCCCAATAGCCATGCAAAATTTGAACTTGATTGAAAACACATACTTTTGCATTGTATTTGCTTGCATTTCTACTTGACTACTCTTTTGATAAATTGCAAAAAGTACATACTTTCTTTCAAAACCTGAGAGGCCGAGGGAAAAATCGTTTTTTCATGATTTTCAATCATTTGATCTTCCCTCAAATAAAATTACTGAAGATGTGTGCACATTTCAGATGGTAAAAATGTACAGCGTCAACCGTCTGGAAAACAAAAATACTAGAGATGTCTGTGGAGATCATTCCAATGAGACGATCACTGACTTATTCTTTCCCCATGACCTATTTGCTCGATCTATTATTTGAACTGATTCGTGTTGCACGTCGATGAGAGATATTAGTTTTCTCATCAGCAAGCTCGTGCGCAGCGAGCGGTCGGAAGTCGAACCTGAAGCGGCGAGATCATTTCCAGATTAATCTTTTGATAAATCGAGGTTTCTCTCGGAAAAACGCTATTCTGGATATCTTAATATAATATTTATCTTGTTTTGATCTGAGAGCAATTTCATTCTCTGTGGGAAGAGGAAGCTTTTGATTGAGAACGGATTTATAATGCACGAACACATTCAGAAGCTGTTCATCAGAATACTGACTCACATAAAACAGAAGTATTATCTACGCTCTACTTTCTCATACAAAGAAATAAAACTAATGTGTTTCGTTTAAAAAGATAGGTACCCTAAGTGCACAATCAAAACACAAGGCTCCATTTCGTTAGAAAATGTATATGCGATTTCACAAACTTCAAGTTGACAAAGAAAAAGTAAACACGACAAATGGAGCCACATTGTGTGGATTCTATTCCCCTAACACATCCCCAAGTTGTAGAATTTTGTCACTCACTTTACATATAAGAAAACGATCCATGTCCATGATTCACTGAATATTAAATCCTTTATATTTCTAGGAATTCTATACTTTTTTTATAGCTTCGAATCGGATTTATCTGATTTTAAAACGGATTTGTAATCAAAAAAGCTGTAAAAATAATATTTTCCTAAGAAGCTGTCTCCCATCTTCTTTCACATGTGAATGTATAAAACAGCCATCCCTGTACTTGGTCCTCACTGCCTGCTCGATCATGTCGATGTACTGCTAGAAGGCGGTGCAGATGACGTCATGTATGTCTCCAGGCTAACAAGCACAGCGATGTAACAGGCAAATTATAATTGGCCAAAAATTACTCAGTTTAATGTTACCTGGATTTACATCTCCGCTGCCTTGTCCAGAAAAACTTTATTATAATTGCTACTGATGACGTCATAAGCGGGGAAAAGTTTGCCCCACCTCGGGGTCGTGAAACATTAACAACTCTATTACTGGGAAATATGCAGTCATGAAAAACTATTCTCTGTTGGTTGGTACGAGAGGATGTAATTAATATGAAACTGTAAAATCCATAATCATCATAGGCAGGCAGGCACCAATAGATTATATTGATAGATTTTATCAGAGCATATTGTTATTTACTCAACGCTCATTTGGTATAACGCGTTGATTAGCGAGCCTTCGTATCGCATGAGAATTAATATGTACCTATATCAAATATGTTCATCTACATACCTTTTAAGATAATCTACAACTCATTCATCAGAGAGGCAGTGATACAAATTGAATGTTTTGATCGGTATTTTGACAATTTCAAATAAAACATAAAAATGTACCTAAGTGAAATGTCAATAATTCTTGAAGTTCATTACAGATTTGTCAAAAAACACTTATAATGCTGGTCCCAATGACCATGTAAAATTTGGTGATGATTATGGTCAAACGATTCCAGTTTCAATTTGCACACAGAGATTCTTTCATCCCCATTGCCAAGCTAAGTACAAACTACAAATCAAATGGACCGATCTTGCTAAAAATCATAATGACACCAATCAGAATAGTAATACAAGTTTTGTGAAAAAATTGGGCTGATCCGGTACTTCGTTTAGCAGGAGACGCCAGATGCACAGACAGACAAGAAAAAGAGATTCGAGCCAAAAGTTTCAAGTGGAGACGCTCGCTCCCTCGCTTGATGAATCATCTTTTCAACGAGTAGGATTCGTGTGGTCAGTGTTTTGTAAAACCATAGAAAACACTAAACAAACTGTGAAACTAAGTTGCATTGTGATATGATTTAGGAAGCTGAACAGTTCTAAATGTCAACAATGTTCGACATTCACAACCATTTCTGAGAAAACAAATCTAAGCAATAGTATTGGCGGTTTTTGAAGTTTCATTTCTACTTGTCTATCGACGTTTGCACACGCGAAAAGATCTCTGCAGGATGCACATGTGAAATTTATTTAAAACCAGAGTCACCCATTTCTAAATTGGCCTAGTGTGTCAATGAATTTTCAAGCATGTGCTCAACGAGGACTGTGGATTCTGTCATAAAACGAACACTCAAGTCAGTCCGGACCATGGAGGCACAAAGTCTCGAAGTCCATTGTTCAATTCTGCATTCCACTCTAAATTGACTGTAGTCCACAAAAACAGTAATATTGAAGTATTCTCTTACACAATGACCTATGTCACCATTACAATTACAAATAATAAGTAAGATTGGATGAAGACAGTTTATGAGCTCACCTCAAGAATCATTGAAATGGACATTTCCCCTTCTACTTCTAAAGTACAGAGTTAATTAATTACGTACCTGTACTTACACGAAAGTATAAATGTCTCTGTACCCAATAATAATTGATTTCCCATTCCGATTGGATGATGATTGTGTTTAACAAAGAGTCTGGGCTTTGCTTCTGGCAGCTGCGAGATGGCTCTGGGCCAACTGGAAGTGCTACATACTGCCGTATAAAACCCTGCAGGAGAAGGAAGAGGAATACCTCGTCACTTCTTCCAATGTAGTGGTCTGCGAAACTGCCCCTGGATGCCGCCCGCACTGCAGCGTCACCCACTGCCGAACTCCTACAAGTTCTCATTCCTTGTGCACCGTAGGAATAAACACAAGAGAAAGTGTGCAAGTGGAACTCAGTTCCAAGATATTATATCACTTTATATTGTTAATGTGAGAGACCTATATCTTTCAATATGGCGAGCTAGAATAACAAAGTAATTATCCTAGTAGGTAAATAATAGATTTAAACTATTTTCCGCCTATATACATTCTAACCAAATTCGAATGTGTAATTACAATAAGGTATTAGTAAGATTTTTATATAAATAAATACTGAAACCTACCCGGATGTTTTTAAAATTAAGACACCAAAATCTAAATTTTCCTATACTAGGTACCTCCTGTATTAAAATTTCCTCATATTTTGAAGACATAAAATTGAGAACTCCATATGAAAAGTCGAGAGTTGTAAGTTACAAGACATTTTATGAACCTTTCATGTTTAGATATAGTTAAAATGTAGGAAAAAATAATAAATATAATTAATTTCAAAATATTTTCGGAGTCATCTCGACCTTTCTTTATATGTCTGAAAAAAGCTATAAAAGTCGAATAACTGTTTATCTGTAATTATTTAACTACAGTAGTTATTTGCGAAGAATTTTATCTTGTTTTCAATACTAAAGGCATGTTTTTAGTAAACTGTTTTTGAGCGAGCGTAGCGAGCGTCACCACGGTACTCTTATGGCACTTTCTCTGTGTGTTTGTTTGTTTGTTTGTTTTTTTTTTTTTGTGGTCACAGCCCAGGTCAAACCGCTCAAGCAATCGATCTGAAATTTTGTACACATACTAACGTACTCTATGCGGTCCCTGGGATCGTTTTTGAATGGGCTCCCGTGATTGGTTCAAATTTTAAAAAAAATATCTTTCGATTGGTTGCTTCGATCAATTTGAAATTTAGCAAAAACATTGCAACCAACATTGTACCCAATCATAAAAAGTTTCAGCCAAATCCTCCTATTGGTTCAAATTTAAAACCATTTTTCATGTGATTTTTGACATTTAAACTAGAACAGATTGACCGATCAACTTAAAACTTCGCGTGGTCATTGGTACCAACATTTTAGGTATTTTTGCCAATTTTCAGTCTAATCTGTCGTTATTTTCAAAAGTTTTGTCATTTTAAGGTCATTTTATTCCATAATCTTGAAAAATGTATACTAAATTGTCATCCCTGCCTTCTTTAAGCTTCTGTTCCAAGGCAAGGCCTGTAGAGCAGCCCCCCACCGACGGCTGCCACCTTATCGCGGTGGTGGGGTTTGTGTTGGCCAACGATCCATTGCAGCTACGCCGGCGAGCATATGCTCATGTGTAAGGGTTACCCATGCCGGACAGGTCAGTGGTGAGGTCCAGACAAAGAGCAGCCAGGGTTGGCCTAACCATGTCCTCCCTTGATTTTGCGGTCCCCATCGGGCCGGCCTTCCCCCTCGAGATGGTGATCCCCCTGAAATCGGGTTCCGCTGGCCCGAATCCTTACACCCCCCGGTCCGTCCCCATTTCGGCCTGGCCTTCCCACCAGTGCTGGACTCTCCCGGATCGGGCCCGTTAGGTCAACCCCCTCCCAGTTTCCTCCACATTATTCAACAAAGTTTAAAGTAAAATAATTAATGTGCGCAATATAACCTCGTCGTTGACGCGCCGTTAAACCCTATTAATCAATCAAATCAATGTAGAGCAGCCAAGCTATTCACATTGTACAGTAAAATGAAAGCATTTTTGAGCTAGCGCATAAAATCGGATGCAGTACGAAGGCCAAATCCTCTAATTGGTTTAAGTTTAAATAATGTCTTCTGATTGGTCGACAATAAAAATGTTCACATTAAGTTCAAATTTTGCATGGTGATCAAGACCAACTTAATATTAAATTTTACATATTGTTAGCCGAATCAGTCAAGTATTAATTGTAATTTTACGAGTTTAGTATGGGATGTCACAAGAGATTTCTGGAGAAGATATGTAGGTAAGACTTCACGACACAATGGATCTGTTATTCATCCAGAGTATTATGGAGATTGAAAAATTGCAGAGAAAATCGTCTTGTGCCGTGTCGTGCATCGTTACTATGGGGATGTTGCATGTTCTGTGCTCGCTCATCAACGCGTTACACTGAGCGTTTTCCTAGTTAGGTATATTGAATAAAATATTTTAAAAAATCCTAATCATTGAACATAGATAACAATTGTACCTACCTATACCATCATTTTGTCAACTCGTGCCAAAACATCACGTATGAATATTTAAATGAAGTACTGCTCTCTTACAGTTAATATAACAATGTTAAACCGTTGTGTCACTTGCCATTAATTATCATATGAAATGTTACGTAATAAGATTGCCGAATAAACGTATAGTTTCTTGTAGCCGCGTGAAGCTGCTAACGCCATTAACGCAGTAGGCACGCAGGATTGTGTTAGGCAGTGCGGCTGCGGTCTGCGTTGTATGGTTAGCAAGAGACTCTAAATGCTCACTCGACGTGGCAATTTCGTTAATGCCTGCTGCACTACTTGGTGGCAGAGGGAGGACGGAGGGGTCAATAAATCTCTACTGTCGAGTGATTCGCGAGTCAGGGCTAATAGACTCATCGCGCGTTTCAAAGTGAGTGATGGTGACACCTTGGTTTGCCCCTCTCACTCTTCAACTCATTTCACGGCCTACAGGATCACTTCAAGCCAAGGTTGATTCATTGCGGATTGTGTTGACGACTTCAGCATAAAGTGGGTGGATTTTATAAATGAAATACCCTCGTGGGCATGTTTCTATGTGAGAAAATAAGTCCCGCTCAAGTAAAATGTTAACAATTAATATCAACTATAGAATGAGCTAGCGTTAGCTACGATTAGCTCTCATGTGACGCAAGCGATGCTAAAAAATTAAAAATAGCCAATCAATAAAGAAATTTGTGTCCGACTTTCCACTGCACACTTGAGTTGTCAATCTATTTATAGATTCGTAACTAACGCTAAACAAACCACAGTCTTCTTGAAGTCTCTTCCAGAAGGCTGTGAACAGAACAAAACAAATGTAAGTTAACTGCCAAACATGCTGCGCTTGGTGAGGAAGATTCTAGAACGTAGTTGTAGGTACTTGTATCTTTGGATTCTAGTTTTCGCAAGAAAAAGGAATTGATAAGTATGTGTAGTTACTTAAATGCAAATTGTATTCGACTGTAGACAATTTCTGTTGTTTCGCGAGTAATAACTCAAACTGAACTCGCTGCCACTTCCATGACAATGCACATGAATTTTTCCTCAAACATAAGATTTTAATTTTTTCCGTTTGGCGGCGTGACTGCAACTTTTACTCTCGAATAGAAGCATTGCATTGTTTTTTCATCGCTTGCTCCTTTGTTTTATAGATCAGTTGTCAAATAACAAAATCTCAATTGCCGTTCGGATCTCACTTTATCTCGCTTCTCTCAGCTAAACTTATTTCCCGTTTCTTTTGACGTTTATTAATAACTACACTGCGCAAGATTCAGACAAAACATTGAATAATGATACGGAAAAATCACTCAAAGAGTTGAATACTCGAGCAGAGAACTTTTCTTTCTTCTTTTCTTTGTGAAACATAATTGACGAGAGACTACGCGCGAATTCGAGTGGAAAGAAAACAATTTATTGTTCTTGTAAGTATTCATCCCTTGTGTTGAGATAACGAGTTGGAATATGAAATTAGCGACAGATACGACTACGAGAAGAAAGCGGCGACTTCCGAATGAATTTGCAACAGTCGGTGTCGAGACAACCACGAGTAATTCAGAGATTATTATCTTGTTGGCTCTTGTTGGCATGCATCAGTTTGATTTTCCATTTGGGCTGTGAACAGTAATCAGTAATCAGGCCCGGTTGCACCATATCCCGATAAGTAATATAAAGTTCACTTTAGCCTAAAGTGAACTTTAGCGGTCTAGATGGCTGTGTTTCATTGGCTGTTGCCATGGTTTCAGCCGATAAATCCTACTGCTAACTTTATCTGGACATGGTGCAACCGGGCCTTATAGGTATACTGGATTGATGACAGCAGGCATGGTTTTGTTGGCACACGTCAAATGGCCGCAATCTCTGATTTTGGCATAATGTTGGTGGCATTTAGGCTATGTGGTCTGCGAAAATAGGTATTACAGTCATTTTGATCACTCATTCATTTTATAAAATACAATAGAAACTAGAATTATTTATAAGTTAATTAAAACTGACTGGACATCTATGTCAACACTAAAAAAACAAAAAAATCCACCCCCGCAAATTTAAAGTAACGAAAATACAATTTTATGAAACTATCTCTCTAAAAAGAAACCAATAATTTTTATTTCATTTTAATAGTTTGGATTTCATTTAAAGATCTCCAGTATCTCATAGGTCGAGTTTCTTTCATCCTGAAGGCGGAGGAACTTCAGGTATTGGACTCAAGGTCTGGTTATTTCTTTACGTCGGTCGCTCTGATTTACGTGACAACTTTTCATGACGTCGACGACGCTTGTTCCTGTAATTTATTACAAAGCCATGATCAATGACGCGAGTTTCTATTCGTCCCTCAGGACTCAGCTTCCAGATGATGTACTCGGTATTCACGACACTCGCGCCGCGCGACAGCTGGTGGGAACAAGTTGAACCACACACGACACTCGCGCCGCGCGACAGCTGGTGGGAACAAGTTGAACCACACACGACACTCGCGCCGCGCGACAGCTGGTGGGAACAAGTTGAACCACACACGACACTCGCGCCGCGCGACAGCTGGTGGGAACAAGTTGAACCACACACGACACTCGCGCCGCGCGACAGCTGGTGGGAACAAGTAGAACCACACTAGCGGGTTACACAGTGGCTAGTAGTATCACTACAATCTTCATTGTGCTAGGGATTTGTTTATCAATACTAGAAAAACGACACCTACATAAATCAATTTTCCGATGAAGCAAATGGACCGATCTTGCTAAAATTCATTATGTAATCGAACAGAATAGTAATGAATGTTTAGTGAAAAAATTGTGCTGCTCTGTTACTTCGTTTGACTTGTATTACAAAAAAACAAAAAGACAAAAGTACAAAAAATAAGTCGAGACAAAAGTATCAAGGGGAGACTCGTTCCGCACAAATCCTATATCTTGTAAACACAAAATTAAACGTTGTTTTTCGTTACAAAGCGACACTGTGTAACCTCTAATGAGGGTGCAGAACTTATCTGTCTGAAACTCCTAAAATAAACCTACTCAATAATGTGGTACACAATGAGATGTGAGAAATGTTTATTTCTACTCAATGATTTGCGAAAGTGTCCGTGAAATGGAATGTTGCTCTGATCATGCGCAATACAGAGAACCACTCTCAAGACTTCGTAAAACAGATTCATCGGCCTTCATGCGAATTGAATTAAAATAAATATTCCTTTGACGAAATATTTATTGAAATGAATTTTAAATAAACTGAACATATATTCTTGAATTTGCATCCAGCTAGTTTCGTCCTAATGCACAGTACATGTATAGATAAACAAATTCACATCTAGAACATTTCAGAATTTCGAAGAAAAGTTTTATATTCTTGTTTTGAAAAAGCGGAATAATTTCGCCTGCTGTCTTCTTTACATCGCTGTCATACATAATAAAGCCGAGAAGACGCCTGAAAGCGCCCTAGAGAGAGAATTATAAGAGTAGTTCGTAAACACCGCTCTGTCAAGAAGACGACTGTGAATTATGTGATTATGTAACTCGGCGAAGAAATCTCGAGAAACCGTCGTATCAACTTAATTAAAAAATATAAGTGTACTAACTTAGCCCAGTCACATCAGACTAGTTAGCATTTAGCAAATAGCAGGTGTGACGTCATAAACACTGCGGTAGGAAAATGTTCGCGATGATCATTATTCTAAAGCGCAGGGAAACAAAGAAAAGCGTATTTTAATTTTCCACTCGTGAATGAATCATGGCACTTTGCACTTACTTTAGCGCCATCTCGCGGCTAAGTACGTAATCTCTGCAGGAGGGTTGGGAATAATTAATGCGGGATTACACGCGAGTGATTAGAACACGCGATAAACAAGTGAAAGTGTTCATTCCAGCCCAGAAGCTCGCAACATCATGGGATTGATGACATTTCCTGGCAGTGTCAATAGTTGATTTTCATCAGGGGAGAGGAGACTCGTGTGGAACATCTGTTTCTAAAGACAGCTAGAGCACACTATACAGTCTGTTTTTTACTGTATTAACTCTCACCAGATGGAGCCACAGTCAGTTGTTCTGCTAGGCCGAGAAAGACAACATTGCAAGGTGAGCGCGCAATGACGTCTTTCTCGGCCTTACAGAACAACTGACTGTGGCTCCATCTGGTGAGAGTTCATACAGTAAAAAAACAGACTGTAGACAGAAATCACAAGTATCTAGGTGGCTGGCTCTGGTTTCTAAAATTTCAAACCCAGATTTCAAGATATCATTCATTGTTGTAAAAGTTCGTCAATGAATGTCTGGAAAACAAACTTTTATGGGAGCTTTGTTTTAAAACTAGATCCAAACACTCAAATAAATTTTGAAATAAAATTGAAAAGTACGAGCTATCAAATTTGTATTGTTGAATGTTGAACGATCCCAACTTAGAATGGAGCTCGTTCGTGATTGGTTGAAGAATGTCGTGACAACACTATGAGATCACATCCCATTGAACATGCACGTTGTTGTTGCCAGGTGATGACGCTCCCTGAAGATCCGACGCCTCATACAATATGATAGTGATGCGCAGGGCCGTTACGTCGCCCCAACACATCCGCAGAGTCACGGTACAAGTCCGGAACAGAGGCTCTTGCCCACTGGCACTCCTCGCCAAGCAGATACAATACTTCAGCATTCTGATTCCCATGCAGGCGCGTAGGAACTTCATTATGAGTATTATTACGGGGATGCGCCGCTACAAGGGGGTCTGGGGGCTCACACCCTACTTTGCCCCAGGTACAAGCCGCTACAAGGGGTCTGGGGGCTCACACCCTACTTTGCCCCAGGTACAAGCCGCTACAAGGGGTCTGGGGGCTCACACACTACTTTGCCCCAGGTACAAGCCGCTACAAGGGGGCTGGGGGCTCACACACTACTTTGCCCCAGGTACAAGCCGCTACAAGGGGGTCTGGGGGCTCACACACTACTTTGCCCCAGGTACAAGCCGCTACAAGGGGTCTGGGGGCTCACACCCTACTTTGCCCCAGGTACAAGCCGCTACAAGGGGTCTGGGGGCTCACACCCTACTTTGCCCCAGGTACAAGCCGCTACAAGGGGTCTGGGGGCTCACACACTACTTTGCCCCAGGTACAAGCCGCTACAAGGGGGCTGGGGGCTCACACACTACTTTGCCCCAGGTACAAGCCGCTACAAGGGGGTCTGGGGGCTCACACACTACTTTGCCCCAGGTACAAGCCGCTACAAGGGGGCTGGGGGCTCACACACTACTTTGCCCCAGGTACAAGCCGCTACAAGGGGGTCTGGGGGCTCACACACTACTTTGCCCCGCAGGGGCTTTTTTGAATTTTTGATACAAAATAATCGAATTTGAAGCTATTTTTGCATTCTTTTCAAAGAAATGTAAAATGTGTGACATGCAATATTCTTGGGGAAACTTCAGACAAAATTGCAAATAATCTATACATTTTGTTATTTGATATAATCCCCATTTGCCCCGCAGGGAATTTGTTTGAATTCCTAGTATAACGAGAATCGATTATGAATTGATTTTTGAATTTTTGAAAAAGGTTAAGCAACATCAATAAGAAATAAAACAAATCTGTACATGTGTTTTGGTATCATAGTTTAACGTGTATGTTTTTTTTTTAATGATATGAGGACGATCATGTTAGAGAAATGTTTTTTTTCTTATTGGATAATTCACTTAGGTTTGCAAAACTTGAGAACATTTTGAGAATTCAAAGTCATGGAGCAAATCTGATCAATTTGCATCTCTTGATCAACATATTTGTAATATCTGGGGGTGTCAAGATGAAAAGTGTGTGGGAGGGAGGGGGTAATTGACCCCCACCCCTTTCCTACACGCCTGTTCCTTTAAGTCTATATGGACACACGCACACTATTGACGCATTTCGTGAAGTTCATCTCAGAAAACTCATCAGTAAACCTAATCATTGAATATTAAATCTTTACGAGGTATTGACAATCTATTGGCAGGGCTGACCAACCCACAGTGACCACAGGCTGCAAAAATAAGGTTACTATAAAATCAAGGAAAAATGTGATAAATTGCTAAAATTAGTGTAACTGAAAGCGACTCATTTTGGAAAACAAGCTAGAAAACAAATCAAACGAATTCAATAATTAGATCAAACAAAATGATTTTTTTGTTTCGAAATAATTAGAAATAAACCGAAAATGTTAGGGAAAAATGCTATCACTAGATATAAAAAGTAAACACAGGTACCTATGTGAAAGTGACTAAGTTCTAAACTGACTGCCTACATTGTTCTAAAGTAAAGGAAGGAAGTACAACAGGGCTTCCTTGGATTTCAATAATCTATCTCATCCGTCAACGCGACGTAATAAAACACATAAAAAATGTCGCCTCGGCGTGGAGACTGCCCTCGGGGGACAGCTCAATTCCTTTCACTCTAAAATTGATAGGCTGTTGAGTTTATAGATATTCCATTTATCATTGTCCCATATGCGGGGCTGGAGTGACATCGCCGGGCGGGGAATTGAGATATGGAATAGCAGAGCAGCAATCTGCACGTCGCGTTTGTGAAGCGCATTCTATTGGCGAGTGACAACACTTATAAAGCGAGATTTCAGGTGGGAGCAGAACTTCAAACCGTTACAGAACGTCTAGGTTGATATAGGAAGGAGGGGGACATACAAGATGTGTTATTATTATTTACTTCATGCTGCCTAAGGGGGGGGGGGGGGATTCGCAATGATGGTTGAAGTTTTACAATAGCAATGCTTTCCATTTCAAGGAATATAAGGCGGGGGGGGGGGGGGGGGGGGAACCTGCCCCCTTCCCATGGATTTCAGGAAGACATACATTTTTTGTGGTGTTAAAACGTATAGTTTAATTTTGTTAACAAAAAAAAAATCATTATAAAGTATCAACAAATCAAAAACTGTCCTGCGGAGCTAGGTAGGGGCGCGCCCTCCACCACACCTAAGTGTCAAATTAAAAAAAAAAAAAAATGCTTAGTCAACAAAATAAACCTTAAACGTCTCAAAATTGATTTCAAAGTGTCCAAAATCCAAAAAAAAATCCACGTGTTAGAAAGGCAGAAATCCTGCGGACGCCAACGAGGTTTATAGGCGGACTCCCATGATACAGTTGTTTTTGAAATTTTATATTCGCAGATTGAAAATAAATTTTAATAGTGTAGGAAATGTAATGTTATCCCATGTTATCCCATGGATCCCATGTAAAAATCCCAAACTTTGAAAACGATTTCATAATAATTAGGACGGTAGGATATCAATATTTTGAACTCAATGGTCTTGTCAAACTGGTTTTCATATTATTCGGGGAATTTCACTAGGTATGGTTGTTGCCATAATAATCACGTGTCTAATTGCTTAGCAATGAAAAGCTGGGTCTAAAGAAAACAACTAAAAGGTTTGCCAACACCTGGTTGGTTGAGATATTACTGGACCTCTTCCAATGGAACCCCAACTCCTCGTATGTTTTAGTCTAATGTGAATAAAGATGGACTATGTGGTGAATAAGAAGAATATTGGCTCTCTTTCACATCCAGTATTTATTTATGATTGATTATACAACATAGGTATGGTATTGTTACCTATAAAAGTAGTCTCGTATTGAAAATTTTAATTTAAATATAAAAATAGAATGTGGCAGATTCTTAACTTGCGTAGGCGACGACAAACTCTCTCCGCTGTCATCTTCTAATTGACATTGGCGTGTTCTACGTCAGTGCGACAATTACAATCATTACCAACTTTTTATACTAACTACAACATTTTTTAGCAACAAAGTTTGATTCTCATATTACGTACATCCACAGAAACAAACAATAAATATTTCACAGAGACAAACGCATAGACATGGAACAAAAGATGAAACTTCACTTGGGCGCTGCTAAGTAAGTGTGAAATTATGTCCAGAAGAATTATCAAATTGATACTTGATTCTTCTGGAGGGTGTTGTCTCGTTTCATTCGATACAGCCTCACTTTAACATGGTCCTGAGATACGAGCAACAAGGACATTTAGAATCCTGGACTCCTTGATTTTCATTGATTTTTAGGAATCTATATTCCTCAGATCAACAAAACCTCAGGTCAGGACAATTTTATATAGCTTTTGAATTCAAACACAATTTGCTTCAACAAACACAGTGATAATTGCAAGTGAATAAATATTATAAAAATAATAATAATCCTAATCAAACTAATAATACCTAGCATATACAATTACCTACCTTCTGATTGGTAACATACCTACAAGGTCACATTCCATCAGTCTTCTTGGGGAATGGATTGTTGGAAATACTGGCAAATTACCTATATAGGCCCTGATAAATATCATGTGCAGAAGTGTGATTTACTTGATTTATAATGAACTTAAAATCATGAAATGAATTGTTAGAACAAGAATTGCACATTGTAGGTAATGCTCTTTGACTAAGCCACTTCAATGCACAAAATATCTCAAACTTAGCCAGTTTCTTACAATCTTAATCGAAATAATAATTATGAGCCTAGGTACCGAATTTGTACTACAGAGTTGTATTTGACATAAGTAGGTACTACGTAGAAAAATTATATCTCGGCAAATGGCAAAGCAGTAAGAAGAAAATATAGGGTAGGTGGGTTGTGATACAACTTTCCATATAAAAATGTAATCTGCTTGTTGATAAATAATTTAGCTATCTAGGAGCTTATTCTTTCTATAGATAACGAAGAAGAGATTTATTTAATCTAACTACAGGAACATTTATAGAAACAATTGAGATAACTTTGGTGTTAGTTACTAGTTAGTCTGATGTTACCTATCTAGAATACTCTGTCGTGGAATGTGCTGTCGACTGGCGGCGCCGACTGCTTGGCTGGCGCCGCGGACGTGCTGGCGTGATGCTGGCGCATGTGTCCCACGCGCCGCGGGGGCGCCAGATACTCGAACATGCTCTGCGTGTGCTGACTCAGCATCTTGCCCAGGTCGCCGGGCAACGGAACTTCCCAGAAGAAGCTGTGCTCCAGCGCAGAGTCGGAGTCGTATCTCTTGCTTGGGTCGAGGACCAGCAACTTGTCCAGCAGATCGCAGGCGAAGGGGTCCTTCACGTACGGCTTCAGACGCTCGCGGACTTTACGCTTCTGATCCAGGGGAAGCGTCATCTTGTTGTAGAGTTCTAAAGACTCGACGCCCGGCCACGTCTCGGGATTGATCGAGCCGCAGAGTTGCGAGATGAGTGTTAGTTGCTGTTGCTCCGAGTTGCCTTGCAAGATCGGACTTCGGGTCCACATCTCCGCCATGATGCAGCCCGCACCCCACAGGTCCACGGGCGGTCCATAGTTCCGCTCCCCGAGTAACAGTTCCGGCGGGCGATACCACAAGGTCACTACGCGGTTCGTGTATCGGTTTCCGTTACTGTTCTTAGCGACACTGAAAGCACGGGACAAACCAAAGTCGGCCAGTTTCAAAACGCCGCTCTTTGTGATGAGAATGTTGGCGGTTTTCATGTCTCGATGCAATATCTTGCAGCTGTGAATGTAGTAGAGTCCGTTGAGTAGCTGCTGCATCACTTTCTTGACATCGGGAAGGCTGAACTTGACGTTCACGTTGGACAGCAGACCGGCCAGGTCGTGCTCACAGAAATCAAAGATGAGGTAGAAAGTAGAACGATACCGATTGCTCTGCGTGGCTTTGGTCCGACATATCTCGATCAGGTTCACAACATTGTCGTGTTTTAACCGTTGCAAGATCTTGATCTCTCGTAGAGCTGTGATCGGGAAACCTTCCTTCTCATTTTCCATCAGAACCTTTTTCATGGCGACAAATTTCTTGTTTGTTTTTCTTTCACGAGCCTTGAATACTTCGCCAAATGTCCCTTGGCCTATTTTTGCGACTTTTTCATATTTAGTTGCCTCATGACAAAAGGGGAAACCAAATTCTTCGACGTATTTCTCCTTTTCTTTGGTAGATAAGACTGCAGATTGTCCAGACATGACGCAGTAAAGCAGAAAGATCACTAACAAGCACTAAACTGACATTGACAGCAAGCTGAACGAACTGACTGCGAACTTGGAGGTTAGGTTTTTGTTTATGCTAAACTTTAAAGCAAGCAAGGTGTTTCGAGTGTCACTGGCAAGTGGCAAGTGGCAAGAAATCCATGACGTGCTGTTGGAAAAATGGCGGCAAACTATTTAAAAGTGTAATAATATAATAACATCACGTCCTTCCTTTATAATAATATATCATAGGTATTATATTTATAATATTACTTACGGAAGCCTGATTGAAAACCAGTTTTCATAATAGAAAAGATATTAACATTCCCATCTATATTATATTTCTATCTTATAGACCATTTTAAATATTATCTCATTGGCTCTGCTTTCTATAGAGTACTAGAGTGCCACGCCCACTAGGTACTTCCGGAGTCTTTTTCAAAACCCTCTTATGGAAAATAACATGGGGACTTACTTTGATTGCTGGTCATTTGTAAACGAAACAGAGTTAAGAAAATTCCAATACACCACCATTAACTTCAATCTTTCATTTATAATATTATGTCGACACATCTCTTCAAATATATACCAAATTAAAACTGTTTAAGTTATTAAACAGCTCCAAAGTGCGACGTTGCAATCTACGTCAATAATATATTGTCACACGAAGCAGCGCGATGTCCTGGGAAGCGAGTTGGCAACTGCGACTTTACAAAAATGAAAAACAAATGAAACAATTTTCAACAATGATGCCAGACCTTGCACGTCAGTTTTCGATTGTTGACGAAAAGTAAACAAAACTGAAGTATTTCTGTGCTCCTCGAGTTTATACACTGAATCAAGTTCATATTATAGTTATTTTAATTTCAGGATACCATAATACGAGATGTAATGAGCTGTTGAAATGTAGACTGACAGTTCATTGAATTTACATCTTGCACCGGTGTACACTTTCGTGACGTCATACGCTGTGTAGTGTGTTGTTTAACTTGTAACAGTTTATATTTTGCATTTGAAGAGATGTGTCGACATAATGTTATAAATGAAAGATTGAAGTTAATGGTGGTGTATTGGGATTTTCTTAACTCTGTTTCGTTTACAAATGACCAGCAATCAAAGTACGTCCCCATGTTATTTTCCATAAGAGGGTTTTGAAAAAGACTCCGGAAGTACCTAGTGGGCGTGGCACTCTAGTACTCTATTTTTGATTTCCAGACACCTTAGTCCCTGTTTCAACAATAGGTAAAACAGGGACTAAGGTGTCTGGAAATAATACTGCATATGATTTTTATTAGAAAGCAGAGCCAATGAGATAATATTTAAAATTGTCTATTCTTACATTAAAAAAAAGTAATGTCCACAAACGACATACACAATCATAACACAAGACAGGGAGCGAACATTCACACAAACCACCATATTATATGCAGGACAAGAACTGAGGCTGTCAGTTGTCAAATTCATTTAGACTCATTTTATTTTATGTTCAAGGTACTACCTACATACTTCATTACCTAATATATCTTATTATTATTAAACTGTACAAAATATGCAACTAAACTCAAGTTACTTTTAAATTACTTGATATGGAGACGATTCAATATAATTTATATATTCATATTCATATGCATTTCCACATGCTAATCTTAAGATTACTTTCCATACACTTGCACACTGATACTTTTATCATAGGGTATAATATTTGTTAAAATGCTACATCTGTAATGTAATAACAAATTTGGAAATAAAAACTACTACTACTACTACTAGTAACTACTATTGCCTATTTCAATCTCTCACAACTGAAGGGTAATTATTTACACAGTTTTGTCTTTATTTTGTGTGTTTATTTGTATACATTAAAATACGTGAAATAGAGTACTCTTTAAAATACCTTTATCTTAGGTTTTAAAATTACATGTACGTAGAAAGGGGAGGGATATGGACCCCTCCCCCTCCCCCTCTGATTCAATTCCCCTACCTATGATTTTATATATTTATGTCAAGGTAAAAATATGCTTAAAAGTGTTAGAATCGTTTAGAAATGCACCAAATGCACGGCTGAACTTCAAAACATTTCTGTGATTGTGCGCCCGCCCCGCATCACGGGTGGGGGGGGGGGGGGGGGGGGGGGGAGGCTCCCTTATACCCTTCATTGTCACGGTGTGTCCTAGGTTCTATACGTTATCCAGCTCAAGTTCTTCTTAATGCAATATGATCGGCTCCCCCTCGCAAATTTAGTTCCTACGCACCTGTGAAATATTAAACATAATTACAATATGAATAGTGTACCTGCACCTTACGTCACAGCTGATCATGCTGTCATTAGACGAATAAACTTTCTTGGTGTTTCACTTATTTTATTTTTACCATTTCTGAAATTCCTTTTCACAATCTAAAATAGGAGGAGCTAAGCTTGTCGAGAAAACAAGGAACACGACTGCACTCTGGTGGCTCGTGGCTCCAACAATATGAGATTTTCCGACGAAAATGCCATTTGGATGCTTTTGGTGTAAAAGTATTTTTACACTTAATGTTATATTGGATATCAACAAAAATAGCAATAACAAACACACTTATAACCCGGAAAAAATCATAAAAAACAAATGTTAAATTTAATGTGACATTTTGGCGGAGAGTGTATGAAGAATGACTTGTGATGAAGTTTCTAAGTTCCCAACAATGCGTTTCTATGGCGAAGACTTCGTTGCCATGGCAATGTACCGGGTTGTGACGTCATTGTCGATTAGTTCGTCATGTCATCAAAACCATTCTTCCCAGTATAGGGGTCAATTGTACAAATTGTGATACAAGCATGGAAATGTGTGTACTTACTAATTATTCGACCATGAGAAATCCAAAAATGTAGGTAAAATGGCAAATTACACGCTCTTTTCAAGTAATTAAACACAGAATATAAGTAGGTACCTTGATTCAATCAGGGCCCTGCTTAATTTCAATGTCTTAATTATTTGAATTAATCAAGTTTTAATAAATAAAACGAAGATTTATATTTAAAAAGAGTAAAATACATAATATTCAATTTTAAAATTTCCAAAAAGTCGGAAATGTCTTGTGTTATTTGACATTGAATTGGTTTATTTAATAGACAACATCATAAATTATCTAGTTAGCTCTGCTTTTCAAAAATTTCATATGCAGTACCGTGATCCAAGTATCTATTAGGGTTTTTCAACAATGGATCATAACCATAATAGATACTTGGATCACGGTACTGCATATGAAAATTTTTGAAAAGCAGAGCTAACTAGATAATTTAATTATTCCGAAAGTTGCAGGAACTCAGCTGGGGCCATAAATGTTTGGATTTCTCATGGTCGAATTAAGTACACACATGTTCGTGTTTGTATCACAATTTGCACTATTGTTGTAAGAATGGACTGCACTCTTAGTTGAAATCGTCTTTGATCTTCGTTCCGTAATACAGCCTGGTGAGGAACATGTTGAGATAGTAGGCTGCGCGGCACATCTGCGCAGAGACACATTATTACTCCATGTTGCATACAGGAAGCAAGACAAGCACGCAGTCACTCACTGTCTTGGCAGCTTTCCTTGACAGCGGTATACCAGCAGCGCGGATGTACAGAGCTTGCTGTGACCTTGACATGATGATACGCAGCGAGCTTTTGAAAGCTGCAGATGTGTCCAGCCAATCACAGGCGTAGGCAGCTTCGCGCACGCGCACACTCTGACAACATAGCAACATGAAACAATGAGAAATGCATGTACATTTCAATGTAATTCGAGGATATGGAAGTTGTAAACAATAAGTTACATAGATTTCAGGAGTTTGCTAGTTGTATTATTTTAATGGGTAGGGTCATCCTTTTACCCGCCGTTTCTAGTGTTGTGTCCGTCTCGTTGTGGGCTATACGTTGAAGTGACAAGTTGTAGCAATATTTGTTCGTCGTAGACAACTTGTAATCGTTGCGAGTTAGAGCATTGGAGCATTACCAAATAAGCATGTCCGAATCCAAACAGGTTAAGTCAGGTTAGCCCTAACTTGAGAAATACTTTAGAAAGTATTTCTAAATAATACTTGATCTAGTGGAGCGGTCGCTCCACCCAGCCAAGTCGTACCGTACAATCACAGTCACTCAACATACCGTAAATGCCTAATAAACTGAGGAGCAGACCAAACACTTTTACTGTAAGCAACAACATAGCATTTTCGGCCTACTGGATCTCAAAATTGAAAAATCTCACATTGTTGCGAAATATCTTAATTTCGAGCTATGGCCCACCCCACCCCATATAACAAATTTGGGAACAACAGGTTATGCCATTTGCGAGCTAGAGGGCCGTGAAAACAGTGAAATTACACCCCTTTTAAAACCTATCTGATGATATCACGAAACACCGCTATCACCGCCACAGCCTAAAAGGCAAAACCGATTGACTTGAAATTTTTACCACATGTGCACTTTTGGCGTCTGAGGTGCCTTTTTATAAAACCAACCGGAAGCCGCCATTTTGAAACCGGAAGTGACGTCATATCTCGAAAACGGCTACACCGATCGGAATAAAACTATCGCCAAATGATTCAGACGGTCATCTTTAAGGAATATCAATAGTCAAAATATACATTTACTATTACCGAAACCGGAAATGACGTCATAAAAATGAAGAATCAGACTTGAATCACCTCTTACTACAATAACTACATATTCAGAAAGCTTATAATGATACTTAACATTTATAAAAATAAATTCTAGGTGGCAGTAATTTCAGCCGCCATTTTTAAAACAGGAAGTGATGCCATAGCTCGAAAACGGTTGGACCTATTGGAACGATGCTTTCGCAATTCTTCATGGAATATCATTTTAAGCTTATATTTAGTACCAAACACAATTTTTCGTAGTACCCAATTCGGAAATTGCCTATTTTTTTAAAGGAATAAGTCACAAGTTAGGAACAAGTTGTGTAAATAAACTAAAAAAATTATTGATATCCCCATAAAAAACACTCCGTGTAAAAATACCAGCCAAGTCTCTTAACTATAAAAAAAATAGAAGAAATTTAAAAATTCAGCACTGAAAAGTAGTGATATCAAAAAAAGGGCCAAGTCAAAACTTCATTTTAAAAACCAAAATATACTTGGCGCATCGTTTTTAAGGGCATTATAGGTATAGGCACATTTAATTTCTGGCATATACTATACTACTATATACACGATGCGCCAAGTATATTTTGGTTTTTAAAATGAAGTTTTGACTTGGCCCTTTTTTTGATATCACTACTTTTCAGTGCTGAATTTTTAAATTTCTTCTATTTTTTTTATAGTTAAGAGACTTGGCTGGTATTTTTACACGGAGTGTTTTTTATGGGGTACTTCTAATACTTGAGAAATTTCATTTGGAATGGCAATCCTGGAATTATCTTTTTGATTTCCTTTCTTGTTGTCTTAGGGCCTGTAATACCATTAGTTAAATAAATTACTTCAGTTAAAGTAAAGTTTAGCAGTTCAGCTGCAATTCCGGATCCTATTTCCTCAGTTTAAATTAACCTCAGTTTACATTAACTTCAGTTTATGTATTAATGCTAATACCGGACTTAGTGTTGTAAATTATATAAATGAATTAAAATCCTTGTCAAACACAATATGTTAAAAATTCATTTGTGGGGATGAAACATTTGTTGAAGTGTTCAACGACAAACAAAGGTCCGTGCGAGAACGAGAGTGCCGTGACGTGGCAATGTTGGCACCTCTTCAGTGACCAGATCGCCCAGATAGCTGATCCACACGAGCTCGCCCAGACCGCCCAGGAACAGCGACAGAGCCAACAGGAACTGCGGGTTCAGATCCTCGGACTGCAAGAAAACAAGCGGCATTTTCATCTTCATCGGTATTCATAGTTTGCTAGAGCTACTTTTGTTTTACATCAACAATGTAAAAAAGTCTATTTTCGGCCATGGTGTACAGTTAACAAGTCGATTTAAACTCATTATTATCGTTTAGTCGAAGATAGTTAGTAAATGAGTTGTTTTATACCTATAAGAACTTATTCTGTATCCTACAATTGCACAGGTCACCAAATACTATCAAAAATAAAACAAACATTGACAGCCGTTCTGACATGTTACACCAAGATGGCCGCGCAACAATGAGATGATGTCACGTGCACACTATGAATTGGAAGGATTAGCCGCCATGGACTTTTATCACGTTTTCTCTCTAATCGCAATCAAGCGAGAAGGCTCCTTCCACACCTTGCACACAGAGAAATACTTATTAGGTGAAAATACACCTTTATTTAAATACGAGACAAAAATATACATTTTATTTAATCCAAATGAATTATCTTTTTAACTTAAATAAAACCTATTTATTAAAACAAATATTTATTTTAATACGAGACGAATAGACATTTTATTCAATCGAAATATGTATTTCTCCCGGTGTGCAACCTTGCACAATGGTCGATTTAATTTTAGGAAATGTCAAAGACATCAGAGTGGTGGATTTTTGGAAGAATTTGATTTAATCGAAGATGGTGCTCCCCGGAAAGTATAACTGCATTTTACACATTACTCATTCGTCATTCCATTCATTAACAGAAGTATTATTGCTTCACTTATTTTTTAACCAAATCGATTATGAGCTGTGCTAAGGGCAGTAGGTACAAATGTTTAAGAGAGGGGAGAAGTGAGGCGGTTGAGCATGGAGTAACTGGATGCAAAAGCTACATGGAGAATGATCTTCCATCTCTACCTGATTCCACATGGGTTGAAAGTATGTGTGTTTAATGTTTACCAGACTGGCGATGTACAACCAGCACACTCCAAGGAACAAGTTGAACCGAACTTGATTGGTGAGTTGATGTTGAAATACGACGTTCACTTGTTCAGTTAGCCTGCAAAATACAAACACAATTCTTAGATAAGGTGACCATATTCGAGAGGAGTCAAACCGGGACAAAATTTTTGAGTGATACGAAGGGGGGTCTGGGGGGCTTGCCCCCCAAAAAAATGCCGCGCAGCGAATTTTTTGAAATGCATCACTCAATTATGGCTTAAAATCACTTTAAAAGTATAGTTATTTTCAGGAAAGTAGGTAAACCAACGTGAAAAAATCTAGATCTTGTGGTTGGATGATGGAGTTTTTATGTGATCATTGATGTCCGACCTACCGCCGTGAGCTATTGACAGTATTGTCTCGCAGACCATGCACTTTATTTCGTGGTCATTATCAGTTTTTACCTTTTTCATAAACACAAACTCTTTCTTTAAGTCTTCGTTAAATTTGCACTTCCTCCGAGGAGCCATAAGTAAAAGTTCTAACAAGTAACAATAATATCACATACAGATGAATGACAGTAACACAAACCGGCTAAACCAACTAAACACACGCCATCTTAACTTTCAACGAAATCGAAATCCGTGCGCATCTTCTTTTACGCATCTTAGATGTGACCGCTGTAGACAAAAGTTCCATCTAGCGCCGTTAGAGTGAACTACCGGGCGGGACATTTTAAGCGGCAATTTCAAAACCGGGACAAATGAGCCGTTTCGTAAAGGTTCTCGGGACACCGGGACAAGAGCATTAAAAACGGTACTGTACCGGTAAAACCGGTACGTATGGTCACCTTATTCTTAGATCCAGGATTGGCTTCCAGTAAATGAGTTCTAATGCCACACATTCTACTTAAATCCAGTTGATAGAATCATGGAGTTTTAGTATCCCTACGGCTCCATGATAGAAAAACGGGAGCTCCGTATCTCTATGATCCAATCCATTCACTGTAAGAACGATCGAATTTATTGAAACATAAATAGACAACATCATAAATTATCTAGTTAGCTCTGCTTTTCAAAAAATTTCATATGCAGTACCGTGATCCAAGTATCTATTATGGTTATGATCCATTGTTGAAAAACCATAATAGATACTTGGATCACGGTACTGCATATGAAATTTTTTGAAAAGCAGAGCTAATGATGTTGTCTATTCAAGTTACTTATTAGATTGCCATCCAGGAATCTATTAGAAACATTTTATTGACATTTTAAGTATCATTACAGATATATTGCAGTCATTAAAATAATCGTATTCAAAATTGAGAGAAATGACTAGAGCTTGAGAGTAGATTTCAAGGTCGTCATTCTGACAGTGAATCTCACCTGATCAAAGTCTGATGTTGGATGACGCAACAATGTAAACATTCCTCCATCTTCTTGTTGAACTCAGCTTGAAACTCTTTGTCGTCCTCATCACTTGTTTCCAGAGTGTTGTTATTACTTGTTGCTTCTTCTCCCGCTGATTCCAGTGCCTTCTTGTTGTGCATGGCTGACTTTACTTCCACTGCCTTCTTGTTGTGCATGGCTGACTCTACTTCCACTGCCTTCTTGTTGTGCATGGCTGACTGTACTTCCACTGCCTTCTTGTTGTGCATGGCTGCCTCTACTTCCACTGCCTTCTTGTTGTGCATGGCTGACTTTACTTCCACTGCCTTCTTGTTGTGCATGGCTGCCTCTACTTCCACTGCCTTCTTGTTGTGCATGGCTGCCTCCACTTCCACTGCCTTCTTGTTGTGCATGTCAACAAGACATGACGGAGACTGAACTGCCTCTACATCTCTCAGTATATTCTGAACAACAGCAATTCTCTCCAAACAGATAGATTCATGCAGCTCCAATGAGCTAGCTGGATCTTCAAGGTTGCTTGAAGTGTCGTTGTTAGACGCTTTCTTCTTCATTGCTTTTAACACGATGTCGTGGATATGCTCCAATTTATAGCTGAAAAGTTATGAGGTTATTAGTTGAAAAATCAATCCATTTCCACATCACACAGGTTGGAGAAAATGAGGAAAAACCAGTCGCATTCTGGGGTTGAAAGTGAACACGTGCACCTTTTCATGTACTTTACATTGATTTAGGTAATAGGAGTAATATAAACAATATGTTATTACCTAATACATACACAATTTTATTTTGGGGAGGGCCGGTTTTGCATATAGACCCCCGTCATAAATGTTATTGAAAATTATTGAATAAACGCACATCAACTTTAAAAATACTTGAGGTTACCGTATCCTACTCGTAGGTCGGTATTTTGTACTTGCACATAATTTTCACGCCTTTGATTGGATGAAAGTAATTATGAAAGTCATGCTCATGGCATTTGCCGAGATGTTATTGAACAAGATGTTGGTTTACTTGAGCATCTTGAACTGCGCGAGGATGTGGCCGATCAGCAAGGATATTGTTGCGTCAGCGTAGCCCGTGATCAGGATCCCGCTGATGGTGTAGACATTCCCGTAGAACATCGTCATCTCGAACCACGGGGACGCGTAGGCGTCGTACGGGAACCAGTTCCTAGATGTGTTACGTTGGAGCAATACTCTTATATTGTTCAGGAGGAATGTATTTAAATATGTAGGTTCGTTTTTCGTATTAAAATAAATTTTATTGGAACTTTTTCAAAACAGCAACGAATAATATGTTGATCAATTTGCAATATAGTCAAATGCTTCGATTACTGAAGCTCGTTTGTTTGTCCTTAGACATCAATTTTGTGGTATGAAATACGTGTTTTACATCCTTACATTTTTCAAATTCGAGGTTTTGACGAAGTTATTTAGAGGCTTGTCGTTGTCTCAATAACACAAGTTTTTGCATTGAATGCGAAATTAATGTCGTGGATGTTTTCGGAACAATCGAGTGATAGCAAGGCACTAGGTCTGTTCGTCGGGGTGTTCTAACCTGCTCAGATCACACCGGAAGTCGTCACAGAACAGTTTACTTATACCTATCCGTCGAATTTTGATTCGAAATCCTTGCACCTAACATATTCAGTGACGTACTGCCGCCTGTTCCGAGCAGGAGGCCAAGTCTTGAAACTAACGCCTTCAGGACGCAAACGCTCTAGGACGTCATAAAGTCCCATTTACTGTAAGAATGACGACCTTGAAATCTACAGATAACTGTTTAGCTTAATTTTGAATAAGGTTTTATGACTGTATAATATCTGTAATAATAATTATAATGTTAATAAATTGTTTACAATAGATTGCTGGATGACAATCAAATAAGTGGCTTGACTTTATGTTTCAATGTCGATCATTCTTACAGTAAATGGGACTTTATGACGTCCGAGAGCGTTTGCGTCCTGAAGGCGTAAGTTTCAAGACTTGGCCTCCAGGTTAGAACACCCCGACGAACAAACCTAGTGGTGACGGCTTCATCGGAACAAGCCGTCACCACTGCCTTGCGAATATGAAATTATTTATTTTACACTTTTTATAACTTGTTAAAAAGTCAGTAGTGTTTCTCATTTTTGCGGCGCCTTGTTAAATACAAGCCGGTTTTGCAACAAATCCGCCCCAAACTTGGTTCAAACGGTAACGATTGGTATTGGAAACAAAACTCGTGGGCCAATTATTGGTGTCAAATATTACAGTTCATAGATGTCCTGAGGGTTGTTATTTGGCTTTCGCACATATTTTAAATTACTATTAATAAGGCTCCCAGCAAGAAAATAAAATATCTAACTTACAAAAAGATCAGCAAAATCATATTAATTAGCTAAGAAACATTTAAAGTTTACTGTAAAAACCTTAAGTTTGTATTTTATTTAATAATGATACAATTTACATTTAATTCAACCACCCATTTCAACTCCAATCGTATCCAAAAAAGTGTCTGCTCTTAATCACAGGTAGAACCTGGCTTCAGAGACGATATGTCCAGATACTCACAGGAACGGCAGCGTCTTGGTCGTCATTGTGTGATAACTCAACGGCACAGTAAAGCATAACATTCCCGAGAAGGCGAGCTTCATCATGTAGTCTCCAAAGCACTTGGTGAAGAGGGTCGTCACTTCCCGGATCCTCCTGACCCTCTCGTCGGCGACGTCGTCTCGCTCGTGCATCTCGACGAGGAGGTCGAACATGTCGCGGATCTCGCGACGTCGGTGGAAGAGGGTGGCGTATTTCACCGCGCAGTTGAACGTGAACTCCGCGCCGAGGGCGTGCTCCACGATCATGAACGGGTTGCCGACGGCGAGGTGGAGGTTGACGCATTGCAAAGACTCGTAGAGGACCACGTTGGCGGCGACGAAGCCAGGCAGAGAGTGGAGGACGCGGTCCGCGGCAGTCCAGGGAGGATCTCGCTCCGGCCAGCAGCCTGGGAACATACGTCATCGTGAGACGGTTTTATGCCAGGCAGAGAGTGGAGGACGCGGTCCGCGGCAGTCCAGGGAGGACGTCATGATGACGATGTGAACTGCCAACATGGCTTATGAATGGTCTCTAGTGGCAATTTACGTAAATTACATTCCCCCAGCGAGTTGTAAAAAATTTAGGAATTCTCAAAGTGTATTAAATATTAATGATTAGTGAACCAATGAATTCTCAATTCAAATTTGACTGAAGTCAATTAATAGATTATATTACACATTGACTCATGTCACACGATTGGACGAAGTAATTACTAGTTTTTGAACTCATTGAGTTATAAGCCTCCTCTGATCGTTTGAGAGCTCATGGAGTTATAAGCCTCCTCTGATCGTTTGAGAGCTCATGGAGTTATAAGCCTCCTCTGATCGTTTGAGAACTCATGGAGTTATAAGCCTCCTCTGATCGTTTGAGAGCTCATGGAGTTATAAGCCTCCTCTGATCGTTTGAGAGCTCATGGAGTTATAAGCCTCCTCTGATCGTTTGAGAACTCATGGAGTTATAAGCCTCCTCTGATCGTTTGAGAGCTCATGGAGTTATAAGCCTCCTCTGATCGTTTGAGAACTCATGGAGTTATAAGCCTCCTCTGATCGTTTGAGAACTCATGGAGTTATAAGCCTTCCCTGATCGTTTGAGAACTCATGATGTACTTGCCAATGCCTCGCAAGAGCTTCTCGCACAAACCCATGCAGATGCGTCGTCGCTCTTCAGGACTGCGCTCTGACGCCACTGTGACGTCATCATCATGCACCAAGGTCTCTATAACGTATGTGAGGACTCTCGAGCGACCTTGACTCTCGTCATCAGAGTCCTCGTGAGTCGCCGGTGGCTCGCCCATCTTGATGTTTACGTCATCATCGGAACGTTGTTTTCAACAGCAGCTCCCGTTCATTTCTTAGAGGACATCTGTGAAACGTTTACCGTGTCAGGAATTCGATTCAGATTCTCAGCCGACCAATCAGAGCTCAAGCTCGTTGCGAACTTGAGCTCAAGTACATTTGAAATGTACATTTATGTATTTACTTTTAAATTCACATCAATGAAACAACAAGCAAACAAACCCTAAAGATAACTTCAGGAATGTACAATTCCAACACCCGATTTCGCAGGTTTTCAGCCGTAGCTTGCCTCAAGTTTGGCTTCTGAGAGGTCCGATCAGAAGATAATGCCTCTGATCAGAATAACAATTCAGAAAAACAAATAATTATGTACGTATTCCACAATCAGGTATTTTCCTTCACACTTCACTGTTGGATCATGCAATTGCAATGTCATGAACTAGGTCTTACTTGACGGCAAATGCATATTAATATTTGATAAATCATGTTGAAATCCCGTCTTGTCCCTTGATAATCAATATCCTCACCTTGACATTCTGTTTCGGAGAATATTGATGTAGGTTTGCATTGAAATGAATTCTAATCTATAGTTAGTTTCTAAACTAAGTGGAAACTGGAAATAGTTTTAGCTTAGACGTAATACCATCTTCTTTACTATAATGTTTGACAATTTTGAATTGTATGCGGTTGGGAGAAGAAATTCACATAGTGATGTTTAACAAAAATGAACTTTACTCTACTTTCATTTAAAATGTACAAAACTGTTTCAGGTCTTCATTCCTTGCCACGCAATAGCTTTTTCAAAACTTTGATATGATGTTTGTAGAGTAGAGATATTTATAGCAGGAACATTGACGTATTGAAACCAGCTTGTAATATTACATAGAGTTTCAATTGTTCTGATCGATTGTTCATCTATGAAATATTTACAGCCCTGTTGGACTGGAAGTTGACTCTGATATATCCAATACCTATGACAAGAAACAGTGAGGCGTGAAGAGCTGTAAGTGTGACACGCACAACAGGTGTTCATACTTGTCTCATTGTCTCAGTCAATACAAACAGAACATCCGAATCCATCTTGTGCTGAACATGATGGAGCTCGCATCTGACGTCATCAGTGATGTATCAACAGATCCACAGCACAGTGTGGAGGACATCAGGCGGACAGAGCACAGAGCGGAGGACATCAGACGGACAGAGCACAGAGCGGAGGACATCAGACGGACACAGCACAGAGCAGAGGACATCAGGCGGACAGACCACAGAGCAGAGGACATCAGGCGGACAGAGCACAGAGCAGAGGACATCAGGCGGACAAGGCACAGAGTGGAGGACATCAGGCGGACAGACCACTGTGTGGAGGACATCCGACAGACGTGTCTCGGCTTCCACAACAAGATGCTACGAATGCTTGGTAAAGTTAAGACGACTGAGAAGTGAACGTGGCCTTGACGAGTCTTTTAATCGATTTGTATCAATATCTTTGTTTATGAAATGAGGCTTCGTACGAGTCTTCAGAAATGTTCAATGAAAATAAATTTCATAGTTGGGAATGAGTTATTAGTTTAATTTCGTCCTACAGACGTTTAGTGCCATATTATTTTACTAATTTTCAGGCGCTAAGCGTCTGTAGGACAAAATAACGCTAATAAACAATTCCAAACGATGAAATAACTTTCATTGAACAGTTCTGAAGGCTCGTACAAAGCCTTATTTTAAAAACAATTACATTGGCAAAATATATTGATAAAAATCTACTAAAAAAACTCTTCAAGGTCACGCTCACTTGTTCTTGGTTCTTCCCCAGGCGTCGGGTCGGTGAGGGCTGCTCCCTGGACTGCCGTGGACCACATCCTCCACGCCATCCCTCGCATATCGGCCGTCAAGATGGTCTACTACAACCTCCAGCAATGCGTCAACTTCTACCTCGCCGTCGGCAACCCGCACATGCGCATAGAACACGCGCTGGGAGCAGAAGCCAACATTTGCTTCTACGTGAAATACGCCACCCTCTTCTACCGACGTCGTGAGATCCGCGACATGTTCGACGTCCTCGTCGACATGCACGAGCGAGACGACGTCGCCGACGAGAGGGTCAGGAAGATCCGAGATGAGCTGATATTCGTCTCTAAGATCTGTGGAACTTACTTCGAGAAGATGGTGTTGAGTGGCATTGCCCTCGCCATTGTCCCAACTACCATGTTATCTCTTCACAACAGAACTATTTCGTTCATGTAAGTACTTTTGTTTTCAGAGACTTATACGAGGTATGATCAAAAAGTTCCGGAACAATTGCTGAAACTCAACGAAACTCGTTGCTTACAGTAAGATGCTTTTGGTCGGGGGCCCGGTTCTATAATTTTAAAATGCCCGATTTGCGGCCAGAATCGATTCGGTGAAAATGTTAATCTATTTGGCCGTCAATTGACCCAGATTCTTTAGGAGTAATCCTAGCAAATAACCTCCTGTTTTCTTAAAAAAATATCCATGTAAGTATATCCACCTTCTCTGAAAAATCCGTTGACATGAGCAAATCACTCAAACTGATGTAACTTTACAACTATTTGAAGTGTCAACAAACGGAAAGCATGAGGTCATTAGTTCGGTCCTCTGCTAAACATGTCACAGACCTCGTACAGACCCTCTTAGCAATGTCACGTGTTGCAGGAACTGGTTTCCCTACGACGCCTACGCGTCTCCTTGGTTCGAGACGACGCTGATGGTCGAGTCGATCTTCACCGTCGGCGGCATCCTGATCTTCACCGTCGCTGACGCCACGTTGGCTCTTCTCATCGTACACATCGCAGCTCGCTTCAAGATGCTCAAGTAACACTCTCAATACTATCCATGGATATTGTTTAAATATCAATTGGAAAACATCCCCAAGGAACAAGGAAATGTCTTGCCCAATGAAGACATTCAAAGAATGTGACGATAAGAGACTATAGATTAGAAACGTTTTTTTTTATTTATTTAAAAATGTGATCACATTTAGGAGCCTTAGGATTATGCACAATATTTTTGAATTTCACATCTCTAAATCACTCATAGCCTTTCTTTACTACAAGCACAAAGATAAATTAACATACTGCATGTAAAGTTTTAGAAACCAGAGATAGGTTTAATATACGAATTTCATAAATTATCTCTGGTTTCTAAAATCTTTCACATGCAGTTGGACTCTATTAGGAGTCTCAGCAATAAACACACGTTATTTGAAAAATACAATTGCAACTTAACATGATTTAAAATCCAGTAATACTCAAATAATTGTTGAAATCTTTACATTAACTTCAACTTTGTCGGTTCAATATTTTATTACTTTTCAACCAGGTCTTTTACAACATTCCCTATGCATTTCAGTTATAAGTTAGAGAACATGCGAGACATAATCTGTCACGTGATGCAACTAAAAGCGTCGAACAGCGAGGAATCAACCGGATTGGTCAATCCCACGAGGCCGAAAGCGACCAATGTTGCCTGCTTGGAAAGACTGACGGTGATCCGACATATACTGCGTGCAGTGAAAGCTTCAGCGGGAGAAGAAGCAACAAGTAAGAACAACCCTCTGGAAACAAGTGATGAAGAAGACAGAGAGTTTCAAGCTGAGTTCAACAAGAAGATGGAGGAATGTTTACATTGTTGCGTCATCCAACATCAGACTTTGATCAGGTGAGATTCATCAAGCGGCGTCAATCGACAAAGAAGGACTTTTCCCGATGTTGTGTCTCACTTTAACCCTCTCTAGTTTTACCACTCCAATTGGTAAAAAGAATGCGTCTGCAAAAAGCAACAAAATTGCTCGCGCTTGCAGTAGAATGTGGGGCAATAGAGCACAGATGCAAGTAGAATGTGGGGCAATAGAGCACAGATACTGGCAGAGGATATTATCTTAGGATTCACGAATGTGTTTGTATTTTGCAGGCTAACTGAAGAAGTGAATGAAGTATTTAAACATCAGCTCACCAACCAGGTGTTGTTTTGTGTTTTCCTGGGAGTTTGTTGGCTGTACGTCGCCAGCATGGTATAGTACACATTTCTGTTACTAAAGCCCCATTTACACGGTGCAATTTCTTGTACAACTTCTGTGCCACAGTTGTTCTGCACATGTGCAGAGTCACTTTTTCATCTCAAAAGTGATATTGCGCACGAGCAGATAAACTGTGGCACAGAAGTTGTACAAGAAATTGCACCGTGTAAATGGGGCTTTAGGCCAGTTTTCAATACTCTGCTAAAACTAGTTGGTGTTAAGATTAAAGGGTCATTTAAGGAATGTAATTGGTTGTTGCCATGGCAAGATAGTCCTAATCACCTGTTTAAAATTTAGCAGAGTTGAAAACTGGACCTTAGAATTTTTGTGTTAAATTTGTGTTAAAATTGTGCTAAAACTATCATACTTATACACTTTACGAGCTGGGTTTTCAATACATGCAGTATTTGATCTAACAAAATGTTAAAGTGAATATTCCGGGTATATCATTGGTTGCTGGCAGGGCAATAATTGCTTATTCTTAAATGGTGTTTAATTGTTAAGAGGGCTTGGTAGTAAGCGTGGCCTTGACGAGTTTTTTAATCGATTTTTATCAAAATTTTTTTCCAGTGTAATTGTTAACAAAATAGGGCTATGGACGTGAATTCAGAACAGTTCAATGGAAATAATTTCATAGTTTGGAATAAGCTATTAATTTTATGGTGTCCAACAGGTGTTTAGAACCCGTAAATTTGTTCTAAACACCTGTTGGACACAATAAAATTAATAGCTTATTCCAAACTATGAAATAACTTATTCCAAACTATAAAATTATTTTCATTGAACTGTTCTGAATTCACGTCCATAGCCCTATTTTGTTAACAATTACACTGGAAAAAGATATTGATAAAAATCGATTAAAAAACTCTTCAAGGTCAAACTCACTACCCAGCCGTCTTAATCATGTAATCAGTTTCAAATCTAACATGATTTTGTTGTTATATTTTTTGTATGTTAAGTTTAGTATAAAATGATATCTTTATAGATAATTGGTATTATATAATAATGCTCCTTCTGGATTTGCTTGCTTTTTCAATGACACGCATGTGAATGATTCCAGGCAAAGACGCTGAACGCTGAGTTCTTCATGGCTCTGTGCATGGTGATGGGCGGGTTGGTTGAGATCGGAGCCATCGGGTTTCTAGCGGACATGATCACTTCGGAGGTGAGTGACATTCACACACTTGTATCCAGTCCAAGACGCTGAACGCTGAGTTCTTCATGGCTCTGTGCATGGTGATGGGCGGGTTGGTTGAGATCGGAGCCATCGGGTTTCTAGCGGACATGATCACTTCGGAGGTGAGTGACATTCACACACTTGTATCCAGTCCAAGACGCTGAACGCTGAGTTCTTCATGGCTCTGTGCATGGTGCTGGGCGGGTTGGTTGAGATCGGAGCCATCGGGTTTCTAGCGGACATGATCACTTCGGAGGTGAGTGACATTCACACACTTGTATCCAGTCCAAGACGCTGGACGCTGAGTTCTTCATGGCTCTGTGCATGGTGCTGGGCGGGTTGGTTGAGATCGGAGCCATCGGGTTTCTAGCGGACATGATCACTTCGGAGGTGAGTGACATTCACACACTTGTATCCAGTCCAAGACGCTGGACGCTGAGTTCTTCATGGCTCTGTGCATGGTGCTGGGCGGGTTGGTTGAGATCGGAGCCATCGGGTTTCTAGCGGACATGATCACTTCGGAGGTGAGTGACATTCACACACTTGTATCCAGTCCAAGACGCTGAACGCTGAGTTCTTCATGGCTCTGTGCATGGTGCTGGGCGGGTTGGTTGAGATCGGAGCCATCGGGTTTCTAGCGGACATGATCACTTCGGAGGTGAGTGACATTCACACACTTGTATCTAGTCCAAGTGTCATTCAGTGAGTGACATTCACACGGCCTGGACACAAAACAGCTGAGAAGATAGAACATAATAATCTTATTCATTTCCACATGCAAAGGGTGAGGAGGTAAGAATTCAAGAGCCAAATCGCTACGAAACCAGCAGGCTGTTTCTTCATCTTCTTCATCCACTTCATCTTCTTGTCTGTCTACCAATCCCCGTCACAAGCCTCAATCCTCTTTCTCCACCGTCTCCTAATGCTAGCCTCTCACTTCCACATCTTCTTCAACATCTAACAAGAGATATATTACATGACCTAACTACGCTAGATCTGTAATTCAAATGTGTCATATGACTCAATTTTAAAACACGAATTAACAAACAAAACAAAAATCTTCTGCTATTGTATTCTCATGTTTTCTCTGGTATTATAGGACTTAAAACTGTTTTACCAGTAATCCGAACTATGCGAATTGAGACGTCCGATTTCTAGGCAACTTAATTTACCTTTTAAGAAAACTTTTAAGAAATTATCTCGGTGGCTCTGCTTTCGAAAGAATGTCATGCCCAGTTTGATTTCCAGGGGTGCGATCACATAAAATGATATCTTTCTTGCCATGGTGACAAGTGTCTCTTCCCACCCTAGAAGGCCAAGAAAGTTATAATTTTATGTGATCGCGCCCCAGGTTCCTCTAAGGTTCCTATTGTTGACACAGTTCCTTGGGTACCTGGAAATCAGACTGCATGAAGTATTTTAGAGACCAGAGCCCCAGAGTAATTTCCTAAAAGGTCCATTATAAGAAGTCCCATATTTTATATGATAAGACATTGTTTCTTGTTGCAATGTTGTCAGAGTGTGCGCGTGCGCGAAGCTGCCTACGCCTGTGATTGGCTGGACACATCTGCAGCTTTCAAAAGCTCGCTGCGTATCATCATGTCAAGGACACAGCAAGCTCTGTACATCCGCGCTGCTGGTATACCGCTGTCAAGGAAAGCTGCCAAGACAGTGAGTGACTGAGTGCTTGTCTTGCTTCCTGTATGCAACATGGAGTAATAATGTGTCTCTGCGCAGATGTGCCGCGCAGCCTACTATCTTAACATGTTCCTCACCAGGCTGTATTACGGAACGAAGATCAAAGACGATTTCAACTAAGAAATCCATTCTACCTGGAAATTATTACGAAGATGTATTACATAATCTTTTCATTGTTTGCAATTACTTTTAATCTTCAATAAAAATATTTGTTTTTTGTCACTGAAGTCTTTGTCCCAATCGCACCCTCCACTATACCAAACGTGGAAAGTTTCCTCTATTATGAATTATGATTAATAGTTAATTTTGCTTTCTTTTCAATATAAATGAGATTCCTAGATTCAAAACCGCCCATCTCTACAATATTCATATTTTGAGTTCTAAATTGTTTTTTCTTCAATATTTTGTATATTATGTAACATAAAGTGCAAGAAAAAATTCTTCCCTTTCAAAATATGGATACATAATCTCTTCTCCGTCTATGAAAACAGGAATGACAACTGTTTTTTTCTGTTTATCTCAGAATTACACAAAGTGGAAATGGCTAGTCATGAATATCAAATATGAACAATTTTGTACACATTTAAGACAAACTATTACAACAAAACTGTTTCCGTGATCGCCATGAAAAGATCAATCAAAAGTTATGAACTTTTAAAAACACAACTCGTAGCATTGTGATGTTGATACAAGAACTTTCTGTTGAAAAGCAATTCTATTTGAAAGCGTTCTGTGTGTGTTTAGTTGATCCATTGAGTTAGGATGAAATATTTACAATGAACGAAATACTTCACGGAATATATTGATAAGTGACCGCATTGCGTAAGTAAAAGCTGCAGAGAGAGGAAAGCTCCATCAACACGTTATTATTCTAGTAAATAGTCAAAGAACTATTTTCATTCATCGCTGGTTTCAATGCAAATGGTTGGGTTTCTAATTAATCATTTAGACCACATAAACTGGGACCTATTTAAGCCAAATTCAGATACATTTTCAATCACAAAATATTAAGATATTTTATAGGTAGTTAAATCTAGATTTCGGTTCCAATATGTGTCTTTGAAGATATATTCTACGAAAAGTACTTTTTTCGTTGTAGCAAATTCAAAACTTTGATTTACGAAGACATTTTTTTTTAAATAAGCTAGTATTTGAAAGTGTTTGGAACATCTCCATTTGCATGCAGTGATGAGTTGCTGACGTCACGATGTGGACTCGCGAGGAACCAGCCGATGACGTCAGAGTGACGTCAGAGCGCAGTCCGGAAGAGAGAAGACGAGTCTGTCTCGGAATCAACGAGAAGCTGCTGCGAGCCATGGGCAAGTAGACCAATCAGAACCATAGGAATATTATAATATATTAGTGCCCATGATACGGAAGTGGAAATATCCATCCAAACTTGACCTCTAGAGTTTGATAAGTTATGAGAGTTATAAGAGTTTTGGTCACCGTCCATTTTTTCCCATCTACGAAATCATGTCAGAAAACTTCTTGCGACCCGGACCTCAATGCAATGTCGAGTGTTAGAGATCTCGGAGGAGAATGGAATGAAAGTAATGACTGAGATAAATTGAGTTGATCCTCCCAGGCTGCTGGCCCGAGCGAGATCCTCCCTGGACTGCCGCGGACCGCGTCCTCCACTCTCTGCCTCGCATCTACGCCGCCAAGACTGTCTACTACGCGGCGCTGCAATGCGTCAACCTCCACCTCGCCGTCGGCAACCCGTTCATGATCGTGGAGCACGCCGTCGGCGCGGAGGTGACGCTGAGCTTCGCGGTGAAATACGCCACCCTCTTCCACCGACGTCGCGAGATCCGCGACATGTTCGACCTCCTCGTCGACATGCACGAGCGAGACGACGTCGCCGACGAGAGGGTCAGGAGGATCCGGGAGGAGGCGAATACTCTGACCATGTTCTTGGGGAATTATTTCCTGAAGTACGTGGCAATTACTATTGCCATAGTACTTTTACCGATCATTCCCATTACAATCACCAACAGAACATTGCCGTTTCTGTGAGTATACTTTCACGTTGACTGAGATTCCATGAGTTAAGAGCCGGTTATAGCACGCGTAACCATCTTGAGTTTGCATAAGATGACCACCAGCTAAGCTAATAAACTCATAACTTTTGCTCGAACTTGACACAAATATGAAACCATTTTATCTTTACGTCGAGTTTGGGCACAAAACAGTATTCCTTGGTAGTTCTATTTCTAATGTCCCCTGAGGAAATAAAAAAGTCCGTTACCTATTCTTATAATATTTAATGGGGCTTAACGTCGCACTGTTCTGCAGCGAGGCTAATGGCGACGGATGAATGATTATGATGATGATTGGGTGTTACGTTGAAAAGAAATTACGTATTATAAAATATGATACAAAGAATGTACACTCTAATCAATTAAAAACGGTATTTGCACAAAACGGATTGGCTGCTGGTCAGGTTCCTTGACAACCAACCCTTGTTATCATCAATAAAATCAGAGCTCATTACTAGAGTAAGATAATGCATTAGCACAGACTTCATTGGATGATGCCATCAAACCTTTATCAGACAATACTTTTCTTTCGACGTACCGTTCATTATTTTGTTCGAGTGTATACCTCCTTGCTGCTGACTCATGCACTTATACCCTCAGGAACACATTGCTCATGCACGTGTCCCTCAGGAACACATTGCTCATGCACTTGTCCCTCAGGAACACATTGCTCATGAACGTGTCCCTCAGGAACACATTGCTCATGCACGTGTTCCTCAGGAACACATTGCTCATGCACGTGTCCCTCAGGAACACATTGCTCATGAGCGTGTCCCTCAGGAACACATTGCTCATGCACGTGTCCCTCAGGAACACATTGCTCATGCACGTGTCCCTCAGGAACACATTGCTCATGAGCGTGTCCCTCAGGAACACATTGCTCATGAACGTGTCCCTCAGGAACACATTGCTCATGAACGTGTCCCTCAGGAACACATTGCTCATGCACGTGTCCCTCAGGAACACATTGCTCATGCACGTGTCCCTCAGGAACACATTGCTCATGCACGTGTCCCTCAGGAACACATTGCTCATGCACGTGTCCCTCAGGAACACATTGCTCATGCACGTGTCCCTCAGGAACACATTGCTCATGCACGTGTCCCTCAGTAACACATTGCTCATGCACGTGTCCCTCAGGAACACATTGCTCATGCACGTGTCCCTCAGGAACACATTGCTCATGAGCGTGTCCCTCAGGAACACATTGCTCATGAACGTGTCCCTCAGGAACACATTGCTCATGAACGTGTCCCTCAGGAACACATTGCTCATGCACGTGTCCCTCAGGAACACATTGCTCATGCACTTGTCCCTCAGGAACACATTGCTCATGCACGTGTCCCTCAGGAACACATTGCTCATGAGCGTGTCCCTCAGGAACACATTGCTCATGAACGTGTCCCTCAGGAACACATTGCTCATGCACTTGTCCCTCAGGAACACATTGCTCATGCACGTGTCCCTCAGATACACATTGCTCATGCACGTGTCCCTCAGGAACACATTGCTCATGCACTTATACCCTCAGGAACACATTGCTCATGCACGTGTCCCTCAGGAACACATTGCTCATGCACTTATACCCTCAGGAACACATTGCTCATGCACGTGTCCCTCAGGAACACATTGCTCATGAACGTGTCCCTCAGGAACACATTGCTCATGCACGTGTCCCTCAGGAACACATTGCTCATGCACTTGTCCCTCAGGAACACATTGCTCATGCACGTGTCCCTCAGGAACACATTGCTCATGAACGTGTCCCTCAGGAACACATTGCTCATGCACTTGTCCCTCAGTAACACATTGCTCATGCACGTGTCCCTCAGGAACACATTGCTCATGCACGTGTCCCTCAGGAACACATTGCTCATGAACATGTCCCTCAGGAACACATTGCTCATGCACGTGTCCCTCAGGAACACATTGCTCATGAACGTGTCCCTCAGGAACACATTGCTCATGAACGTGTCCCTCAGGAACACATTGCTCATGAACTTATACCCTCAGGAACACATTGCTCATGCACGTGTCCCTCAGGAACACATTGCTCATGCACTTGTCCCTCAGGAACACATTGCTCATGCACGTGTCCCTCAGGAACACATTGCTCATGCACTTGTCCCTCAGGAACACATTGCTCATGCACGTGTCCCTCAGGAACACATTGCTCATGAGCGTGTCCCTCAGGAACACATTGCTCATGAACTTATACCCTCAGGAACACATTGCTCATGCACGTGTCCCTCAGGAACACATTGCTCATGCACGTGTCCCTCAGGAACACATTGCTCATGCACTTGTCCCTCAGGAACACATTGCTCATGAACGTGTCCCTCAGGAACACATTGCTCATGCACGTGTCCCTCAGGAACACATTGCTCATGCACGTGTCCCTCAGGAACACATTGCTCATGAACGTGTCCCTCAGGAACACATTGCTCATGCACGTGTCCCTCAGGAACACATTGCTCATGCACTTGTCCCTCAGGAACACATTGCTCATGCACGTGTCCCTCAGGAACACATTGCTCATGAACGTGTCCCTCAGGAACACATTGCTCATGCACTTGTCCCTCAGTAACACATTGCTCATGCACGTGTCCCTCAGGAACACATTGCTCATGCACGTGTCCCTCAGGAACACATTGCTCATGAACATGTCCCTCAGGAACACATTGCTCATGCACGTGTCCCTCAGGAACACATTGCTCATGAACGTGTCCCTCAGGAACACATTGCTCATGAACGTGTCCCTCAGGAACACATTGCTCATGAACTTATACCCTCAGGAACACATTGCTCATGCACGTGTCCCTCAGGAACACATTGCTCATGCACTTGTCCCTCAGGAACACATTGCTCATGCACGTGTCCCTCAGGAACACATTGCTCATGAACGTGTCCCTCAGGAACACATTGCCCATGAACTTATACCCTCAGGAACACATTGCTCATGCACGTGTCCCTCAGGAACACATTGCTCATGAACATGTCCCTCAGGAACACATTGCTCATGCACGTGTCCCTCAGGAACACATTGCTCATGAGCGTGTCCCTCAGGAACACATTGCTCATGCACTTGTCCCTCAGTAACACATTGCTCATGCACGTGTCCCTCAGGAACACATTGCTCATGCACTTGTCCCTCAGGAACACATTGCTCATGAACGTGTCCCTCAGGAACACATTGCTCATGCACGTGTCCCTCAGGAACACATTGCTCATGCACGTGTCCCTCAGGAACACATTGCTCATGAACGTGTCCCTCAGGAACACATTGCTCATGCACGTGTCCCTCAGGAACACATTGCTCATGCACTTGTCCCTCAGGAACACATTGCTCATGCACGTGTCCCTCAGGAACACATTGCTCATGAACGTGTCCCTCAGGAACACATTGCTCATGCACTTGTCCCTCAGTAACACATTGCTCATGCACGTGTCCCTCAGGAACACATTGCTCATGTTCGTGTCCCTCAGGAACACATTGCTCATGAACATGTCCCTCAGGAACACATTGCTCATGCACGTGTCCCTCAGGTACACATTGCTCATGAACGTGTTCCTCAGGAACACATTGCTCATGCACGTGTCCCTCAGGAACACATTGCTCATGCACTTGTCCCTCAGGAACACATTGCTCATGAACGTGTCCCTCAGGAACACATTGCTCATGCACGTGTCCCTCAGGAACACATTGCTCATGAACGTGTCCCTCAGGAACACATTGCTCATGAACGTGTCCCTCAGGAACACATTGCTCATGAACGTGTCCCTCAGGAACACATTGCTCATGCACGTGTCCCTCAGGAACACATTGCTCATGCACTTGTCCCTCAGGAACACATTGCTCATGCACGTGTCCCTCAGGAACACATTGCTCATGCACGTGTCCCTCAGGAACACATTGCTCATGCACGTGTCCCTCAGGAACACATTGCTCATGCACGTGTCCCTCAGGAACACATTGCTCATGCACGTGTCCCTCAGGAACACATTGCTCATGCACGTGTCCCTCAGGAACACATTGCTCATGAACGTGTCCCTCAGGAACACATTGCTCATGCACGTGTCCCTCGGGAACACATTGCTCATGAACGTGTCCCTCAGGAACACATTGCTCATGAACGTGTCCCTCAGGAACACATTGCTCATGCACGTGTCCCTCAGGAACACATTGCTCATGAGCGTGTCCCTCAGGAACACATTGCTCATGCACGTGTCCCTCAGGAACACATTGCTCATGCACGTGTCCCTCAGGAACACATTGCTCATGCACGTGTCCCTCAGGAACACATTGCTCATGAACGTGTCCCTCAGGAACACATTGCTCATGCACGTGTCCCTCGGGAACACATTGCTCATGAACGTGTCCCTCAGGAACACATTGCTCATGCACTTGTCCCTCAGGAACACATTGCTCATGAACGTGTCCCTCAGGAACACATTGCTCATGCACGTGTCCCTCAGGAACACATTGCTCATGAACGTGTCCCTCAGGAACACATTGCTCATGAGCGTGTCCCTCAGGAACACATTGCTCATGCACGTGTCCCTCAGGAACACATTGCTCATGAGCGTGTCCCTCAGGAACACATTGCTCATGCACGTGTCCCTCAGGAACACATTGCTCATGCACGTGTCCCTCAGGAACACATTGCTCATGAGCGTGTCCCTCAGGAACACATTGCTCATGCACGTGTCCCTCAGGAACACATTGCTCATGCACGTGTCCCTCAGGAACACATTGCTCATGAACGTGTCCCTCAGGAACACATTGCTCATGCACGTGTCCCTCAGGAACACATTGCTCATGAGCGTGTCCCTCAGGAACACATTGCTCATGCACGTGTCCCTCAGGAACACATTGCTCATGCACGTGTCCCTCAGGAACACATTGCTCATGAACGTGTCCCTCAGGAACACATTGCTCATGAACGTGTCCCTCAGGAACACATTGCTCATGAGCGTGTCCCTCAGGAACACATTGCTCATGCACGTGTCCCTCAGGAACACATTGCTCATGCACTTGTCCCTCAGGAACACATTGCTCATGAACGTGTCCCTCAGGAACACATTGCTCATGCACGTGTCCCTCAGGAACACATTGCTCATGAACGTGTCCCTCAGGAACACATTGCTCATGAACGTGTCCCTCAGGAACACATTGCTCATGAACGTGTCCCTCAGGAACACATTGCTCATGCACGTGTCCCTCAGGAACACATTGCTCATGCACTTGTCCCTCAGGAACACATTGCTCATGCACGTGTCCCTCAGGAACACATTGCTCATGCACGTGTCCCTCAGGAACACATTGCTCATGCACGTGTCCCTCAGGAACACATTGCTCATGCACGTGTCCCTCAGGAACACATTGCTCATGCACGTGTCCCTCAGGAACACATTGCTCATGCACGTGTCCCTCAGGAACACATTGCTCATGAACGTGTCCCTCAGGAACACATTGCTCATGCACGTGTCCCTCGGGAACACATTGCTCATGAACGTGTCCCTCAGGAACACATTGCTCATGAACGTGTCCCTCAGGAACACATTGCTCATGCACGTGTCCCTCAGGAACACATTGCTCATGAGCGTGTCCCTCAGGAACACATTGCTCATGCACGTGTCCCTCAGGAACACATTGCTCATGCACGTGTCCCTCAGGAACACATTGCTCATGCACGTGTCCCTCAGGAACACATTGCTCATGAACGTGTCCCTCAGGAACACATTGCTCATGCACGTGTCCCTCGGGAACACATTGCTCATGAACGTGTCCCTCAGGAACACATTGCTCATGCACTTGTCCCTCAGGAACACATTGCTCATGAACGTGTCCCTCAGGAACACATTGCTCATGCACGTGTCCCTCAGGAACACATTGCTCATGAACGTGTCCCTCAGGAACACATTGCTCATGAGCGTGTCCCTCAGGAACACATTGCTCATGCACGTGTCCCTCAGGAACACATTGCTCATGAGCGTGTCCCTCAGGAACACATTGCTCATGCACGTGTCCCTCAGGAACACATTGCTCATGCACGTGTCCCTCAGGAACACATTGCTCATGAGCGTGTCCCTCAGGAACACATTGCTCATGCACGTGTCCCTCAGGAACACATTGCTCATGCACGTGTCCCTCGGGAACACATTGCTCATGAACGTGTCCCTCAGGAACACATTGCTCATGAACGTGTCCCTCAGGAACACATTGCTCATGAGCGTGTCCCTCAGGAACACATTGCTCATGCACGTGTCCCTCAGGAACACATTGCTCATGAACGTGTCCCTCAGGAACACATTGCTCATGCACGTGTCCCTCAGGAACACATTGCTCATGCACTTGTCCCTCAGGAACACATTGCTCATGCACGTGTCCCTCAGGAACACATTGCTCATGAGCGTGTCCCTCAGGAACACATTGCTCATGAACGTGTCCCTCAGGAACACATTGCTCATGAACGTGTCCCTCAGGAACACATTGCTCATGCACGTGTCCCTCAGGAACACATTGCTCATGCACGTGTCCCTCAGGAACACATTGCTCATGAGCGTGTCCCTCAGGAACACATTGCTCATGCACGTGTCCCTCAGGAACACATTGCTCATGAGCGTGTCCCTCAGGAACACATTGCTCATGAGCGTGTCCCTCAGGAACACATTGCTCATGCACGTGTCCCTCAGGAACACATTGCTCATGCACGTGTCCCTCAGGAACACATTGCTCATGAGCGTGTCCCTCAGGAACACATTGCTCATGCACGTGTCCCTCAGGAACACATTGCTCATGAGCGTGTCCCTCAGGAACACATTGCTCATGCACGTGTCCCTCAGGAACACATTGCTCATGCACGTGTCCCTCAGGAACACATTGCTCATGAGCGTGTCCCTCAGGAACACATTGCTCATGCACGTGTCCCTCAGGAACACATTGCTCATGAACGTGTCCCTCAGGAACACATTGCTCATGAACGTGTCCCTCAGGAACACATTGCTCATGCACGTGTCCCTCAGGAACACATTGCTCATGAGCGTGTCCCTCAGGAACACATTGCTCATGCACGTGTCCCTCAGGAACACATTGCTCATGCACGTGTCCCTCAGGAACACATTGCTCATGAGCGTGTCCCTCAGGAACACATTGCTCATGCACGTGTCCCTCAGGAACACATTGCTCATGAACGTGTCCCTCAGGAACACATTGCTCATGAACGTGTCCCTCAGGAACACATTGCTCATGCACGTGTCCCTCAGGAACACATTGCTCATGAGCGTGTCCCTCAGGAACACATTGCTCATGCACGTGTCCCTCAGGAACACATTGCTCATGCACGTGTCCCTCAGGAACACATTGCTCATGAGCGTGTCCCTCAGGAACACATTGCTCATGCACGTGTCCCTCAGGAACACATTGCTCATGAGCGTGTCCCTCAGGAACACATTGCTCATGCACGTGTCCCTCAGGAACACATTGCTCATGCACGTGTCCCTCAGGAACACATTGCTCATGAGCGTGTCCCTCAGGAACACATTGCTCATGCACGTGTCCCTCAGGAACACATTGCTCATGCACGTGTCCCTCAGGAACACATTGCTCATGCACGTGTCCCTCAGGAACACATTGCTCATGAACGTGTCCCTCAGGAACACATTGCTCATGAGCGTGTCCCTCAGGAACACATTGCTCATGAACGTGTCCCTCAGGAACACATTGCTCATGAACGTGTCCCTCAGGAACACATTGCTCATGAACGTGTCCCTCAGGAACACATTGCTCATGAACGTGTCCCTCAGGAACACATTGCTCATGCACGTGTCCCTCAGGAACACATTGCTCATGCACGTGTCCCTCAGGAACACATTGCTCATGCACGTGTCCCTCAGGAACACATTGCTCATGCACGTGTCCCTCAGGAACACATTGCTCATGAACGTGTCCCTCAGGAACACATTGCTCATGAGCGTGTCCCTCAGGAACACATTGCTCATGAACGTGTCCCTCAGGAACACATTGCTCATGAGCGTGTCCCTCAGGAACACATTGCTCATGCACGTGTCCCTCAGGAACACATTGCTCATGAACGTGTCCCTCAGGAACACATTGCTCATGAACGTGTCCCTCAGGAACACATTGCTCATGCACGTGTCCCTCAGGAACACATTGCTCATGAACGTGTCCCTCAGGAACACATTGCTCATGAACGTGTCCCTCAGGAACACATTGCTCATGCACGTGTCCCTCAGGAACACATTGCTCATGCACGTGTCCCTCAGGAACACATTGCTCATGCACGTGTCCCTCAGGAACACATTGTTCATGCACGTGTCCCTCAGGAACACATTGCTCATGAACGTGTCCCTCAGGAACACATTGCTCATGAGCGTGTCCCTCAGGAACACATTGCTCATGAACGTGTCCCTCAGGAACACATTGCTCATGAGCGTGTCCCTCAGGAACACATTGCTCATGCACGTGTCCCTCAGGAACACATTGCTCATGAACGTGTCCCTCAGGAACACATTGCTCATGAACGTGTCCCTCAGGAACACATTGCTCATGCACGTGTCCCTCAGGAACACATTGCTCATGAGCGTGTCCCTCAGGAACACATTGCTCATGAACGTGTCCCTCAGGAACACATTGCTCATGAACGTGTCCCTCAGGAACACATTGCTCATGCACGTGTCCCTCAGGAACACATTGCTCATGCACGTGTCCCTCAGGAACACATTGCTCATGCACGTGTCCCTCAGGAACACATTGCTCATGCACGTGTCCCTCAGGAACACATTGCTCATGAACGTGTCCCTCAGGAACACATTGCTCATGAGCGTGTCCCTCAGGAACACATTGCTCATGAACGTGTCCCTCAGGAACACATTGCTCATGAGCGTGTCCCTCAGGAACACATTGCTCATGCACGTGTCCCTCAGGAACACATTGCTCATGAACGTGTCCCTCAGGAACACATTGCTCATGAACGTGTCCCTCAGGAACACATTGCTCATGCACGTGTCCCTCAGGAACACATTGCTCATGAGCGTGTCCCTCAGGAACACATTGCTCATGAACGTGTCCCTCAGGAACACATTGCTCATGCACGTGTCCCTCAGGAACACATTGCTCATGAACGTGTCCCTCAGGAACACATTGCTCATGAACGTGTCCCTCAGGAACACATTGCTCATGAGCGTGTCCCTCAGGAACACATTGCTCATGCACGTGTCCCTCAGGAACACATTGCTCATGAACGTGTCCCTCAGGAACACATTGCTCATGAACGTGTCCCTCAGGAACACATTGCTCATGCACGTGTCCCTCAGGAACACATTGCTCATGAACGTGTCCCTCAGGAACACATTGCTCATGAACGTGTCCCTCAGGAACACATTGCTCATGAGCGTGTCCCTCAGGAACACATTGCTCATGAACGTGTCCCTCAGGAACACATTGCTCATGAACGTGTCCCTCAGGAACACATTGCTCATGAACGTGTCCCTCAGGAACACATTGCTCATGCACGTGTCCCTCAGGAACACATTGCTCATGCACGTGTCCCTCAGGAACACATTGCTCATGCACGTGTCCCTCAGGAACACATTGCTCATGAGCGTGTCCCTCAGGAACACATTGCTCATGAACGTGTCCCTCAGGAACACATTGCTCATGAGCGTGTCCCTCAGGAACACATTGCTCATGAGCGTGTCCCTCAGGAACACATTGCTCATGCACGTGTCCCTCAGGAACACATTGCTCATGCACGTGTCCCTCAGGAACACATTGCTCATGCACTTGTCCCTCAGGAACACATTGCTCATGCACGTGTCCCTCAGGAACACATTGCTCATGAACGTGTCCCTCAGGAACACATTGCTCATGAACGTGTCCCTCAGGAACACATTGCTCATGAGCGTGTCCCTCAGGAACACATTGCTCATGAACGTGTCCCTCAGGAACACATTGCTCATGAACGTGTCCCTCAGGAACACATTGCTCATGAACGTGTCCCTCAGGAACACATTGCTCATGCACGTGTCCCTCAGGAACACATTGCTCATGCACGTGTCCCTCAGGAACACATTGCTCATGCACTTGTCCCTCAGGAACACATTGCTCATGCACGTGTCCCTCAGGAACACATTGCTCATGAACGTGTCCCTCAGGAACACATTGCTCATGCACGTGTCCCTCAGGAACACATTGCTCATGCACTTGTCCCTCAGGAACACATTGCTCATGCACGTGTCCCTCAGGAACACATTGCTCATGCACGTGTCCCTCAGGAACACATTGCTCATGAACGTGTCCCTCAGGAACACATTGCTCATGAACGTGTCCCTCAGGAACACATTGCTCATGAACGTGTCCCTCAGGAACACATTGCTCATGCACTTGTCCCTCAGGAACACATTGCTCATGCACGTGTCCCTCAGGAACACATTGCTCATGCACGTGTCCCTCAGGAACACATTGCTCATGAACGTGTCCCTCAGGAACACATTGCTCATGAACGTGTCCCTCAGGAACACATTGCTCATGAACGTGTCCCTCAGGAACACATTGCTCATGAACGTGTCCCTCAGGAACACATTGCTCATGAGCGTGTCCCTCAGGAACACATTGCTCATGAGCGTGTCCCTCAGGAACACATTGCTCATGCACGTGTCCCTCAGGAACACATTGCTCATGAACGTGTCCCTCAGGAACACATTGCTCATGCACGTGTCCCTCAGGAACACATTGCTCATGCACTTGTCCCTCAGGAACACATTGCTCATGCACGTGTCCCTCAGGAACACATTGCTCATGCACGTGTCCCTCAGGAACACATTGCTCATGAACGTGTCCCTCAGGAACACATTGCTCATGAACGTGTCCCTCAGGAACACATTGCTCATGAACGTGTCCCTCAGGAACACATTGCTCATGCACTTGTCCCTCAGGAACACATTGCTCATGCACGTGTCCCTCAGGAACACATTGCTCATGCACGTGTCCCTCAGGAACACATTGCTCATGAACGTGTCCCTCAGGAACACATTGCTCATGAACGTGTCCCTCAGGAACACATTGCTCATGAACGTGTCCCTCAGGAACACATTGCTCATGAACGTGTCCCTCAGGAACACATTGCTCATGAGCGTGTCCCTCAGGAACACATTGCTCATGAGCGTGTCCCTCAGGAACACATTGCTCATGCACGTGTCCCTCAGGAACACATTGCTCATGAGCGTGTCCCTCAGGAACACATTGCTCATGAACGTGTCCCTCAGGAACACATTGCTCATGCACTTGTCCCTCAGGAACACATTGCTCATGCACGTGTCCCTCAGGAACACATTGCTCATGCACGTGTCCCTCAGGAACACATTGCTCATGAACGTGTCCCTCAGGAACACATTGCTCATGAACGTGTCCCTCAGGAACACATTGCTCATGCACGTGTCCCTCAGGAACACATTGCTCATGCACGTGTCCCTCAGGAACACATTGCTCATGAACGTGTCCCTCAGGAACACATTGCTCATGAACGTGTCCCTCAGGAACACATTGCTCATGAACGTGTCCCTCAGGAACACATTGCTCATGAACGTGTCCCTCAGGAACACATTGCTCATGAACGTGTCCCTCAGGAACACATTGCTCATGAACGTGTCCCTCAGGAACACATTGCTCATGAGCGTGTCCCTCAGGAACACATTGCTCATGAGCGTGTCCCTCAGGAACACATTGCTCATGCACGTGTCCCTCAGGAACACATTGCTCATGCACGTGTCCCTCAGGAACACATTGCTCATGCACTTGTCCCTCAGGAACACATTGCTCATGAACGTGTCCCTCAGGAACACATTGCTCATGAGCGTGTCCCTCAGGAACACATTGCTCATGCACGTGTCCCTCAGGAACACATTGCTCATGAACGTGTCCCTCAGGAACACATTGCTCATGAACGTGTCCCTCAGGAACACATTGCTCATGAACGTGTCCCTCAGGAACACATTGCTCATGCACTTGTCCCTCAGGAACACATTGCTCATGCACGTGTCCCTCAGGAACACATTGCTCATGCACGTGTCCCTCAGGAACACATTGCTCATGAACGTGTCCCTCAGGAACACATTGCTCATGAACGTGTCCCTCAGGAACACATTGCTCATGAACGTGTCCCTCAGGAACACATTGCTCATGAACGTGTCCCTCAGGAACACATTGCTCATGAGCGTGTCCCTCAGGAACACATTGCTCATGAGCGTGTCCCTCAGGAACACATTGCTCATGCACGTGTCCCTCAGGAACACATTGCTCATGAGCGTGTCCCTCAGGAACACATTGCTCATGAACGTGTCCCTCAGGAACACATTGCTCATGCACTTGTCCCTCAGGAACACATTGCTCATGCACGTGTCCCTCAGGAACACATTGCTCATGCACGTGTCCCTCAGGAACACATTGCTCATGAACGTGTCCCTCAGGAACACATTGCTCATGAACGTGTCCCTCAGGAACACATTGCTCATGCACGTGTCCCTCAGGAACACATTGCTCATGCACGTGTCCCTCAGGAACACATTGCTCATGAACGTGTCCCTCAGGAACACATTGCTCATGAACGTGTCCCTCAGGAACACATTGCTCATGAACGTGTCCCTCAGGAACACATTGCTCATGAACGTGTCCCTCAGGAACACATTGCTCATGAACGTGTCCCTCAGGAACACATTGCTCATGAACGTGTCCCTCAGGAACACATTGCTCATGAGCGTGTCCCTCAGGAACACATTGCTCATGAGCGTGTCCCTCAGGAACACATTGCTCATGCACGTGTCCCTCAGGAACACATTGCTCATGCACGTGTCCCTCAGGAACACATTGCTCATGCACTTGTCCCTCAGGAACACATTGCTCATGAACGTGTCCCTCAGGAACACATTGCTCATGAGCGTGTCCCTCAGGAACACATTGCTCATGCACGTGTCCCTCAGGAACACATTGCTCATGCACGTGTCCCTCAGGAACACATTGCTCATGCACGTGTCCCTCAGGAACACATTGCTCATGAACGTGTCCCTCAGGAACACATTGCTCATGCACGTGTCCCTCAGGAACACATTGCTCATGAACGTGTCCCTCAGGAACACATTGCTCATGCACGTGTCCCTCAGGAACACATTGCTCATGCACGTGTCCCTCAGGAACACATTGCTCATGAACGTGTCCCTCAGGAACACATTGCTCATGCACGTGTCCCTCAGGAACACATTGCTCATGAACGTGTCCCTCAGGAACACATTGCTCATGCACGTGTCCCTCAGGAACACATTGCTCATGCACGTGTCCCTCAGGAACACATTGCTCATGAACGTGTCCCTCAGGAACACATTGCTCATGCACGTGTCCCTCAGGAACACATTGCTCATGCACGTGTCCCTCAGGAACACATTGCTCATGCACGTGTCCCTCAGGAACACATTGCTCATGAACGTGTCCCTCAGGAACACATTGCTCATGCACGTGTCCCTCAGGAACACATTGCTCATGAACGTGTCCCTCAGGAACACATTGCTCAAGCACGTGTCCCTCAGGAACACATTGCTCATGCACGTGTCCCTCAGGAACACATTGCTCATGCACGTGTCCCTCAGGAACACATTGCTCATGCACGTGTCCCTCAGGAACACATTGCTCATGAACGTGTCCCTCAGGAACACATTGCTCATGCACGTGTCCCTCAGGAACACATTGCTCATGAGCGTGTCCCTCAGGAACACATTGCTCAAGCACGTGTCCCTCAGGAACACATTGCTCATGCACGTGTCCCTCAGGAACACATTGCTCATGCACGTGTCCCTCAGGAACACATTGCTCATGCACGTGTCCCTCAGGAACACATTGCTCATGCACGTGTCCCTCAGGAACACATTGCTCATGCACGTGTCCCTCAGGAACACATTGCTCATGAACGTGTCCCTCAGGAACACATTGCTCATGCACGTGTCCCTCAGGAACACATTGCTCATGAACGTGTCCCTCAGGAACACATTGCTCAAGCACGTGTCCCTCAGGAACACATTGCTCATGCACGTGTCCCTCAGGAACACATTGCTCATGAGCGTGTCCCTCAGGAACACATTGCTCAAGCACGTGTCCCTCAGGAACACATTGCTCATGCACGTGTCCCTCAGGAACACATTGCTCATGAACGTGTCCCTCAGGAACACATTGCTCATGCACGTGTCCCTCAGGAACACATTGCTCATGAACGTGTCCCTCAGGAACACATTGCTCATGCACGTGTCCCTCAGGAACACATTGCTCATGAACGTGTCCCTCAGGAACACATTGCTCAAGCACGTGTCCCTCAGGAACACATTGCTCATGCACGTGTCCCTCAGGAACACATTGCTCATGCACGTGTCCCTCAGGAACACATTGCTCATGCACGTGTCCCTCAGGAACACATTGCTCATGAACGTGTCCCTCAGGAACACATTGCTCATGCACGTGTCCCTCAGGAACACATTGCTCATGAACGTGTCCCTCAGGAACACATTGCTCAAGCACGTGTCCCTCAGGAACACATTGCTCATGCACGTGTCCCTCAGGAACACATTGCTCATGCACGTGTCCCTCAGGAACACATTGCTCATGCACGTGTCCCTCAGGAACACATTGCTCATGAACGTGTCCCTCAGGAACACATTGCTCATGCACGTGTCCCTCAGGAACACATTGCTCATGCACGTGTCCCTCAGGAACACATTGCTCATGCACGTGTCCCTCAGGAACACATTGCTCATGCACGTGTCCCTCAGGAACACATTGCTCATGAACGTGTCCCTCAGGAACACATTGCTCATGCACGTGTCCCTCAGGAACACATTGCTCATGAGCGTGTCCCTCAGGAACACATTGCTCAAGCACGTGTCCCTCAGGAACACATTGCTCATGCACGTGTCCCTCAGGAACACATTGCTCATGAACGTGTCCCTCAGGAACACATTGCTCATGCACGTGTCCCTCAGGAACACATTGCTCATGCACGTGTCCCTCAGGAACACATTGCTCAAGCACGTGTCCCTCAGGAACACATTGCTCATGCACGTGTCCCTCAGGAACACATTGCTCATGAACGTGTCCCTCAGGAACACATTGCTCATGCACGTGTCCCTCAGGAACACATTGCTCATGAACGTGTCCCTCAGGAACACATTGCTCATGCACGTGTCCCTCAGGAACACATTGCTCATGCACGTGTCCCTCAGGAACACATTGCTCATGAACGTGTCCCTCAGGAACACATTGCTCATGCACGTGTCCCTCAGGAACACATTGCTCATGCACGTGTCCCTCAGGAACACATTGCTCATGCACGTGTCCCTCAGGAACACATTGCTCATGCACGTGTCCCTCAGGAACACATTGCTCATGCACGTGTCCCTCAGGAACACATTGCTCATGCACGTGTCCCTCAGGAACACATTGCTCATGCACGTGTCCCTCAGGAACACATTGCTCATGCACGTGTCCCTCAGGAACACATTGCTCATGCACGTGTCCCTCAGGAACACATTGCTCATGCACGTGTCCCTCAGGAACACATTGCTCATGCACGTGTCCCTCAGGAACACATTGCTCATGCACGTGTCCCTCAGGAACACATTGCTCATGCACGTGTCCCTCAGGAACACATTGCTCATGCACGTGTCCCTCAGGAACACATTGCTCATGCACGTGTCCCTCAGGAACACATTGCTCATGCACGTGTCCCTCAGGAACACATTGCTCATGCACGTGTCCCTCAGGAACACATTGCTCATGCACGTGTCCCTCAGGAACACATTGCTCATGCACGTGTCCCTCAGGAACACATTGCTCATGCACGTGTCCCTCAGGAACACATTGCTCATGCACGTGTCCCTCAGGAACACATTGCTCATGCACGTGTCCCTCAGGAACACATTGCTCATGCACGTGTCCCTCAGGAACACATTGCTCATGCACGTGTCCCTCAGGAACACATTGCTCATGCACGTGTCCCTCAGGAACACATTGCTCATGCACGTGTCCCTCAGGAACACATTGCTCATGCACGTGTCCCTCAGGAACACATTGCTCATGCACGTGTCCCTCAGGAACACATTGCTCATGCACGTGTCCCTCAGGAACACATTGCTCATGCACGTGTCCCTCAGGAACACATTGCTCATGCACGTGTCCCTCAGGAACACATTGCTCATGCACGTGTCCCTCAGGAACACATTGCTCATGCACGTGTCCCTCAGGAACACATTGCTCATGCACGTGTCCCTCAGGAACACATTGCTCATGCACGTGTCCCTCAGGAACACATTGCTCATGCACGTGTCCCTCAGGAACACATTGCTCATGCACGTGTCCCTCAGGAACACATTGCTCATGCACGTGTCCCTCAGGAACACATTGCTCATGAACGTGTCCCTCAGGAACACATTGCTCATGCACGTGTCCCTCAGGAACACATTGCTCATGCACGTGTCCCTCAGGAACACATTGCTCATGCACGTGTCCCTCAGGAACACATTGCTCATGCACGTGTCCCTCAGGAACACATTGCTCATGCACGTGTCCCTCAGGAACACATTGCTCATGCACGTGTCCCTCAGGAACACATTGCTCATGCACGTGTCCCTCAGGAACACATTGCTCATGCACGTGTCCCTCAGGAACACATTGCTCATGAACGTGTCCCTCAGGAACACATTGCTCATGCACGTGTCCCTCAGGAACACATTGCTCATGCACGTGTCCCTCAGGAACACATTGCTCATGAACGTGTCCCTCAGGAACACATTGCTCATGCACGTGTCCCTCAGGAACACATTGCTCATGAACGTGTCCCTCAGGAACACATTGCTCATGAACGTGTCCCTCAGGAACTGGTTCCCGTACGACGCCTACACGTCCCCGTGGTTCGAGATGACGAACTTCGTGGAAGGTTTCTTCGCGATCTGCGGGATCCTCGGCGTCTGCGCAGCTGACTCCACGCTGTTTCTGCTCATCGTGCACCTCGTGGCTCGCCTCAGGACACTCAAGTCAGATACTTTCTTAATAGTCCGGTTGTACAATGAGATTCAGAAGAAAGCGGCACTACGCCACAGGCACAGCGGCACTACGACCGCTTTCTTCTGAATCTCACTGTACAATGTACCGATAATGTTCGCGGCAGGATTTATCGGTTGATACCTTGGCAAAAGCCAATGATGTCTATAGTGAACTTTATATTACTTATTGGTACATAGTACAACCGAGACTAAGGGCCATATTTTTCAAAACACAATATTTCCATCTAATACAATTTTGTTGAACACGTTCACCAAATATATCTATTTTTCAGTTATACGTTGGAGCATATTCGTGAAATCGTGTTAAATGCGATGAAGAAGAAAGCGTTCAGCAATCACATTTCAACCAATGACGATCCAAGCGCAAAGGAAAATGTAGACTTTTTAGATAGAATTACTGTGATTCAACATAGTCTAGGAGGCCGGGTAGAGTCAGTCATAGACAACAAGAAGGCAGTGGACGTAGAGTCAGCTATGCACAACAAGAAGGCAGTGGAAGTAGAGTCAGTCATGGCCATCAAGAAGGCAGTGGAAGTAGAGTCAGCCATGCACAACAAGAAGGCAGTGGAAGTAGAGTCAGCCATGGACAACAAGAAGGCAGTGGAATCAGCGGGAGAAGAAGAAACAAGTAATAACAACACTCTGGAAACAAGTGATGAAGAAGCTGAGTTCAACAAGAAGATGGAGGAATGTTTACATTGTTGCGTCATCCAACATCAGACTTTGATCAGGTGAGATTAACAACAAACTGTATTCAGTAGAATGTGGGGCAATAGAGCCCAGCTGAAAGTAGAATGTGTGGCAATAGAGCACAGATGCAAGTAGAATGTGTGGCAATAGAGCACAGATGCAGGTAGAATGTGGGGCAATAGAGCACAGATGCAAGTAGAATGTGTGGCAATAGAGCACAGATGCAAGTAGAATGTGTGGCAATAGAGCACAGATGCAGGTAGAATGTGGGGCAATAGAGCACAGATGCAAGTAGAATGTGTGGCAATAGAGCACAGTTGCAAGTAGAATGTGGGGCAATAGAGCACAGATACAAGTAGAATGTGTGGCAATAGAGCACAGATGCAGGTAGAATGTGGGGCAATAGAGCACAGATGCAAGTAGAATGTGTGGCAATAGAGCACAGATGCAGGTAGAATGTGGGGCAATAGAGCACAGATGCAAGTAGAATGTGGGGCAATAGAGCACAGATGCAAGTAGAATGTGTGGCAATAGAGCACAGTTGCAAGTAGAATGTGTGGCAATAGAGCACAGATGCAGGTAGAATGTGTGGCAATAGAGCACAGATGCAAGTAGAATGTGTGGCAATAGAGCACAGATACAAGTAGAATGTGTGGCAATAGAGCACAGATGCAAGTAGAATGTGTGTCAATAGAGCACAGTTGCAAGTAGAATGTGTGGCAATAGAGCACAGATGCAAGTAGAATGTGTGGCAATAGAGCACAGATGCCAGTAGAATGTGTGGCAATAGAGCACAGATGCAAGTAGAATGTGTGGCAATAGAGCACAGTTGCAAGTAGAATGTGTGGCAATAGAGCACAGATGCAAGTAGAATGTGGGGCAATAGAGCCCAGATGCAAGTAGAATGTGTGGCAATAGAGCACAGATGCAAGTAGAATGTGTGGCAATAGAGCACAGATGCAAGTAGAATGTGTGGCAATAGAGCACAGATGCAAGTAGAATGTGTGGCAATAGAGCACAGATGCAAGTAGAATGTGTGGCAATAGAGCACAGATGCAAGTAGAATGTGGGGCAATAGAGCCCAGATGCAAGTAGAATGTGTGGCAATAGAGCACAGATACTGGCAGAGTAAATAATCTAAGGATCACGAATGTATTTGTATTTTGCAGGCTAACTGAAGAAGTGAACGTCTTATTCAAACATTTCCTCACCAATCAGGTGATGTTCAATGTGTTTCTGGGAGTGTGTTGGTTGTACGTCGCCAGCATGGTAAACACTTCACGATAATATCGCGCTTCATTTGTTTCATATCATTCACAGAGACTTTGCATATTGAACCAGAATCATTCGATATTAATACATGCTTATACACTGCATTAATATTGATACTAGGAAAACGCTCTGTGTAACGCGTTGGGGGGTGAGTGCGATTGATACGTGTTTGTAAGCCTCTTCTCTACAGGCTTTGGAAAGGAAATTGAAATTACTGGCATACATTTACAAATTCATGATTATAGAAATAACTTCTGAAAATAACTCCAAGTTAGTCTAAAAATTGGCAAAAAATACTTAAATGTTGGACCCAATGACCATGGAAAGTTTTATATTGATTGGTCCAACGGTTCTAGTTTAAATTTCAAAACTCATAGCAACATTTAAACATTTAACATGTAAATTTTAATCAATGGGAGGATTTGGCTGAAACTTTGTAGGATTTGAGACAATGTTGGTCGCAATGACTTTTCAAAATTTCAAATTGATCGGACCAACCAATCCATTTTATTTTATTTGAACCTATCAGCGGATTTCAAAACAATTAGGGTCTGCAACTCCCAGACATGGTCCGTACATATTGTGTGCAAATATTTCAGCTCGATCAAAAAAAACTTGACCTAGAAAAAAGCACAGAAAAAAATGAGGTCCGTGTGAAAAGAGTCAAAAGAAGTAGCTCGCTCCTCTCGCTTCTGCAACATCTGCTATTGGTTTCAGTCGTCGACGATCAGCGCTCAGTTCGTGATGGCGCTGGGAATCCTGTTCAGTGGTCTGACAGAGATGTTAATCATCAGCTGGCTGGCAGACATGGTCACGGCAGAGGTACCTACTTAAGGTCCCTGTATATCACGTGACTTTTTAACCAAAAAGCTACACATTTTCTATTGGAAGGGTTCAGTTCAGCAAATACTTCTCACTCATCAGATAAGTTAGGACACATCTGTTGGAAATAATCTACGCAGAAAAGAACTGCGAAAATAACATATTAGATGATTTTACTTCCTTGCACCTAAATATTCTCAAATCAAGACCTGAAGTTGAAGGAAATTCTACGAGTTGCCAAGAACAGCAAAAATTACTCTAATAAAAAGGCATATATGCATCACAAACCTGACGCAATGTCAGAATATATAACATGCGCTCTTTCTTCCTCTTTCCAACGAAATGTTGAGATATTAATTATATCCACTATTATGAATGTAATGTTTAATTAAACGAACAGCATTTGGTTTTGACAGTCTTCACACGTGCACGTATACACGAGATTTTAGTTGTTTTTATTATTAAATCACTGCAAAATAAAATAATATTGACTGCAAATATTGATAAGCTCCAGTATGCAGTGAATTTTCTTCATAAATCACCTTGGATTATTCAACATGAACGATGTAAGGTATGTACTCATATGTAACTATTTCTTTTGATCGCATGTAGAGAAATAAAGTCACGTGATATGCAATGGCCTTAATACTTACGCGTAGTCCTGTCGCTATCTCGTCAGCTCATGGGCTCGAGTGTGTGCTCTGTCCCTCACCGGGCAAATTGGGCACTGAGCTTAACATTTCCAGAACAAAATTTAATTATAAATCTCAATTGACTTCAATTTTTTTTAAACAGTTATGGAAGAAAAATAAATTATTATCAATATGCTCTCTCATCTATGATGCATTGTTGAATCATGTAGCTCTTTTGGTGAATTATAAATGTGCTTTATCTTGACTAACCGAAAATTAATAAATATGATTCAAGAACTAATCACAAAACGCCAATGACATATCGTACATTTCCTATGAAGCTGCCACAAGTGCTACAATTGTATAGGTTTGATGATTAACTAGGAAAACGCTCTGTGTAACGCGTTGATAAGCGAGTTTTCGTATTGTATGCGATTTAATATGCGTTTGCAAGCCGCCGCTCTACAGGCCTTAGAACTGAAGCACTGATAAAATAATTGAAATTGTTGGCATAATTTTGCTAACATTTCAAGATTTTAAAATAAAATTTCCTTAAGATGACAATAACTTTTGAAGATAATGACGGAGTAGTCTGCAATTGGAAAAAGTACCTAAAATGTTGGTCCCAATGACCATGCAAAGATGTAAGTTGATCGGTCAAACGGTTCTATTTTAAATTTCAAAAAATCAAAAAACCTAAAACTCTAAGACGGCCTCAACAACTGGGAACACTTTCGAATTGATACGTGGAACGGTGTGAGCTCCACAGTTATCCACCAATCAAAGGATTCTGTTCAAAAAGGATCCCAGTGACCGCATTGATACGAGCCGTTAGTATGTGTGCAAAATTTTATATCGATGGGTTGAGCGGTTTGATCTGGGTAGTGCAGGCAAAAAAACAAACAAAAAAGCACACAGAGAAAGTGACGTAAGAATACCGTAGTGCGCTCGCTACGTTCGCTCATTGTGGGACTTGGTTTCTTTTGCTCATAAAGATGCAATAATAATAACATGTTTCTTGTTGATATGTTGTCAGAGTGTGCGCGTGCGCGAAGCTGCCTACGCCTGTGATTGGCTGGACACATCTGCAGCTTTCAAAAGCTCGCTGCGTATCATCATGTCAAGGTCACAGCAAGCTCTGTACATCCGCGCTGCTGGTATACCGCTGTCAAGGAAAGCTGCCAAGACAGTGAGTGACTGAGTGCTTGTCTTGCTTCCTGTATGCAACATGGAGTAATAATGTGTCTCTGCGCAGATGTGCCGCGCAGCCTACTATCTCAACATGTTCCTCACCAGGCTGTATTACGGAACGAAGATCATACAAAGTCCAAAGCAAACCTCACAGTCATAGTTGTGCGTGCGCACTTCTTTTGTAACTTACAACTACTTGCTACTATAAGCAGTCAAGTCTCTAGTTAGACTAGCACACATTTATTATCATTAATTATTCTTATAGTCAATTGAAACTATTGTTTGTGTAAATAAGCGCTCCACGTATATCTTCAGAGAATTCTTCATGGCCTGATTATTTGAAGGTGTGAATTATTCAGGGAATTGCAATAAAAAAAAACTTGCCCCTTTTTGATATTACTATTTTACAGTATAATTTTTAATTATTTCTAGACAAATAGCTTTGGCTGATTTACACACATCTTTGTTTGGGATATCATTCCATATTTCCATAATTTAGATACCTATGCTTCGGAAAAGTTATGTCCGTTCCTGAACATAGTTTATGTTTCTAGTTTATTGACAGTTACATATAGTTTGAAACTATAACTAGGTAATTTATGTGAAATGAAGAAGACATTGCATTGTTCCACATAATGGGGACGTCGCGAAATAGCATTGAAAATACAAAACACAATTTTTTACGAATCTTTTTACGGAATAAGCCAAATTGAATTGTCTCCAAGTGCTCGAGTATAAGATACAGGAAGCTCGCAACATCCATGACACAATGAAGTCCCGCGGGAGGCGCCACGGGAACTTCTCGAGATTTCTCTGCAATTAAGTTACCGGGCCTCGAATCCCAGGCCGGGAACACGAGGGCATGGAATAACATAGCAACATCGGTGAACCGAGAAGAAAAGAAGTGGAAATTGCATTTGTCGCAGACGCCGGAAGTGGTGTTATGCAGATCAGTGTCAGGGATATGTTCGAACAAGTCCTGAGGGCTCGGGAAATAGAAGAACAAGTTACAAGTGTGTTTCTATTCGATTTCGTTGCCGGGAGAAGTTGAGTGGCGAGCAGTCCGAGCTTGATCGCGTCACAAAACTCAAACAGAAGCCAATTGCAAATAGATTTATAAGCATCTTATATTAGTCGCACTGGTCTGCAACTATAGGCTAATGGCGCGAGGAAGAATGATGGTGAAGAGGATGCTCGATGGAAAGGAGGCGGTCGCGGCCTATTGGGAGGGAACCGTCCCAGAATTTGCCTCTCGACTGAGAGATACCATTTGGAAAAGTCAGTTAGAAAGTATGGTATTGGGAATTGAACAATTAACCCTGTTAATAATTCTTAAAATATCTTCGTGGTTTATAATAATAACAGTAAATAAATACAATGATATAATATTATATTCGATATCATAAATATTAAAATAGACTGTGGTTTAAAAAATCATAACCATTCCCAGATAATTATTATAATTGTCTAAATAGACAATAGATAAGTCTATTTTAATATTCATGATATCGATTTGTTTTCTACGTACGTTGTTGTAAAACATAACTGAATACCAATGGTGAATCAAACTGCGTATGATTGTTGTGAAACAAGAGCCAACAGCAACAAATCATAGTCCATTTTAATTCAACCCGCGCGCAAATCAAGTGATTGCAATCCACTTGTTAACACGTTGTCATGGTGATGAAGTGCCACAATGAGTTTTGTTTCCGCTGGTTCGAGTCCGACTATTAGTTGAACAGCTCTGCATAATGAACACGCCTCGCGAGTGCACTTGATGACGTCATCATGGTCACGTGGCCGGACACCCGGGTCAAGAGCACGTGATCACGACATGGTGACGACACGGCTCGCGCGGACAGGGTGGAGTTACAAGGAAAATATTAGCAGCTCGGGGTTCGGCCAGGGGGATTTAAAATATCAACATTTTCTTGACACGGTTAGGTTTTGGGTAGTTTTAGTTCCTATACTTATACAAAACAATATTGCGCACAACACAGTATTGATTACCGGCTCTGAAAATCCACGAAAATTTAAATAATAATGTTAAATAAAGATCAATATCCACATATAAAACCAAACATTATGAATATGCCAAACAGAAACTTATTTAATTCATGAAGAAAGATTGAGATATAGATTGGATTTTATATTGGATATTAAATAAATTAACGCAATTAGAATTTCTATGAAATCTCATATTTTAATAATTTGTCAGTGTCTGTGGTTGATCTTCGGATTGTATCGAGTGCATTCTCTTTGAAGGTATCCGACTCTCATCATTGGGTTGTGTGTCAGATGTCTGATAAAATACACGTGAATTCGTAAAACTTCATTAATATTTATTTTCAAAGACGAAGCAAACAGACATTCCAAAACCAAATAAATATAAAATAACTGTATCAAGTAAAACTTAGTGGACGCAACATTGATGCGTCCTGTAAAGAATCGCGGCTCCTCCACCAGCAAAGCCGCGCGCAGAGATCAAAAGATCTCGATTAAAACAACAAGCAAACCGCCGCTAAACATCGAGTAAGCGGTTCGCGTGTCCCTCACTCAAACCAACTTTAATTAATAATTTAATTGCACTGCAATATTCAACGAGAGACGTACGTGCCTTCTTTCACCCTTCACTTCCCGCAACCACCTCGAGTACCACAATTATGCAATTAGGCTCTCTAAGTACTGGACAATGACGGGGCATTACTCTCTCTCTCTCTTCCTCGCACACACAGACAGCGCCCTCTCTCGCTCTAACTCTACCAGGTACTGATCCATTTTAATGCCACATCCATTCCAATTAACTGTTTGGTGGCGTTCATTAAATCCCGACCCGACATCAGGGCGTGCTTGAGACAGAGGGAGACAGATACGAGTGGTTCAAGAGAGAGAGAGAAGGAGATTCTGGCCGGCGTGGAAACCAATTAGCGACGTTGCCATGTTTAAAGCTCGTAGCTTTAACGCCTCTAGAAGAAGAAGTCTTGGAAGTAATCAGGACTCTGATGTCACGTGGTGTAATCTAGGATGCGTCGGTACCTGTGCCAAAAGTCGCCAAGAGGGTGGGTAATTAAGTGCTGCGAGGGAGCGATTCAAGAACACGGGAGGTGATAATTGTGCGGACTCTGCGATTATCCACTTACTTGATAATCATAACAGGCGAGATAACGGCAAGAAGAAATAGATTATTTGCTTATCTTACGAATCTCTGGCAACGTTTGTAACAACTAAATGATCGCATACTTTATAATAACAACCGTTATCCTTGTCATTCTGTCTTCTAGCGCCAAGTGTGTTGCTTTACAACGCCTTCATTTACCTGACCCCCTCGTGGCGATGCCCCAACACAAGTACTGATAGCAAACCGCATTGCCGTGTAGGAATATTGAGAAGAATTGCGGTGCAGAGTGCATGAGATTTCAAGACCAATGGGCTCTGATGCCTTACATTCTACTTGCACACTTCTGTACCTCAGAACACAAGGTCAGATGTCCATTTTCTCGATGTTGCGTTTATCAATTGCAAAGTGACTAAAGTCTAGTTTTCCAATACTCTGCTAAAACCAGTAATTACGTTAACACAGTCATTCTAGGAATGTCATTGGTTGTTGTCATGACAATACAGTTCTAATCAACTGTTTAATAGTTAGCAGTATTGAAATACTGGCTATAAATATTCTCTTTCAAATTGAAATTGAAATTTCAAATTATTGGTGTCTTCAATGAAGGCAGTTTTTAAGTTTTCCTCGAGAACTTTTCAATGACACCGGGCCTTCTACGTCTAGGATACATACATCACGGGTCTGGTGGAGCTATCATAGGTCAAATCTATCCCGTTTAAACTTGTACACGCTGTGGACCTGGAAGCCTGGCTCATAACTTGGGTTGGGCGAACCGGTTCGAAACCCGAACCGAACCGAACCGGCTTTAGATGTTCGCAAGTTGATATTTCCCGCCAACATTTCGTTCCAGTGTAGTGTTCTAGATAGAAGTATGTGTGACAAAGGAGAAAAGAAATAATGCAAATTGACAATTGTTACAGTTATAATGAAGTTAATTTTATTTTACTTTTCTTACCTTTTCTTCGTGCATAAATTTAATGATGTGAATTAATTTGATCAAAAATAAAATGCTCTAAAATGATGGTCATAAAAGATTTAATTTTACATATCTATTGATAATTACCTATGAAAGCGATGATGACTAATGTTTGATGTTACTCTTGTGTGTCATGTAAGTAATAAGTGATAACACTACTACAGGTAAAACAGGCCAGAGGTTCGGTTCGGTTCGGTTCGGAGGTTCGGTCAAATATTTAAAGTTCGGTTCGAGGTTCGGCCAACCCTAGAACTTCTCTTGGAGCGCGTCTTCCTGTTTGTGAAATGCAATAAAGGAAACCCACGAAGCGCCGTGTTCTTGTGGGTCGAAGTGATTGGAACACAAAGAAGTGTGCCCCGTGTGTTTGCGACACGGCCATCTTAATCTCCTCGCGGCTAATGGCCTGTTCGGACGCGGGTCTGGCGGTGACGTCACAATGGCGCTCTCCATCACGCGGCCACTAGATGTCGCCACCCGCGCCACTCACGGGCACGTCACTGTCCGAGCTCTCAATCAACAATCACAGTTCCCTTGTTTACATTAGTCGTCTCCGGGGGGCGATCATGTGAAATGTTGTCGCGTGACACCCCGTCAATAACATCGAGATGAGACAATTGTCACGCGAGAACAAAGTTGGCACTTTTGAGGTCGTGAGGAAAGTCTCGTGAAATTTATTGCTGTACATTTGTAAATATTAACACAAATATGAAATAATGACCAACTCACTTAGCACCCAGAAATGTGAAATTCTCATTCATAAAAATCTATTTGAAATATCATCGGACATTTTGGCGGGAAAAATGGCACGTAACGAGATGTAACTTAGAATCCGATAGAATCAGGATTGTGATGTCATTTCCACCTGGTATCCACAACAATATGATACCAGGTGATATTCTTTGTTGCCAGGGCAACATAAGAATTACGACGTCAATTTCAATTTACTTTAGAAGAAATCTATCAAACTTAGTATAAACATAGAGATATATTGTATAAATAACTATTCATCCTACAACAAAAATAATATCATCTTAACTTTCATAAAATAGCTATTATTCTGAAATCCCAGGATATCAGATCAGTGACAGGATCAGCTACTCCTGAGCCAACTCTCGCATAATCTGCAGCTCTTCACTTCCAAGTCCAAAGAATACTTTGAGCTTCTATTTCAAAATGAATTGATCGCACTCTGTTCGAAACGCTACATTTTCTCTCACAGGCGAGATGTTTTCCTCTAGAAACAGATTTCCCTCTCATATTGACTGGGATTCCATATCATCTCCTGTAGTACAATACGATACATTATTCTCTGCCAAGGGTTATGTTATATACACCTAGTCTCGGGTTCCACGCCTCGGATTATCGATTTCCGCTTGTTCCATTCGATATACTCGCGCGACGCGATTCCGATATATATCGATAGTCGCGAGATTGAAAAGTTGTTGTGTTATGCATGGATTGGAGCAATAATTCTGATTTAGAGTCGACGTTGGAGTCAAGACAAGCGTGACGTCATCACACGGCCGTGACGTCAGACTCTAATAGGACTTGGATCGACGAGTTCTTTCGTTTCTTTCTATTTGGAAGGAGAAACTTCTTATGTCGCTTAAGAGGCAAACGGAAGCGAGCGGGAATCGCACGGTTCGTCAGAGCGTTTTTTGAAATTTTGTCTTCCCACTAAATAATTTTAAAAAATCAGATAGTAACGACCCATTACAGCATAATATACTAAATATTGCCGCAAACTGCAGTACTTTATGACCTCTGGTGCGACCTCAAAGTGTTAAATACGATTATTTTACTAAAAATATCGTATTTAACGCTTTGAGGTCGCACCAGAGGTCATAATGAACTCCAGTGTGCGCCATTATTTAGTATATTAGGCTGTAATGGGTCGTTACTATCTGATTTTTTAAAATTATTTAGTGGGAAGACAAAATTTCAAAAAAACGATCTGACGAACCGTGCGATTCCCGCTCGCTTCCGTTTGCCTCTTAATATTCATAAAAAATGTTAAATTCACCTATGTTAACACGTTTTCTCAGCCAACAGCGTTACAGATTGGAATATTCCGGAACAAGTTCTGTTATTTTGTAGATGGAATTCACTGTGGTACAAAGTCGTGTGTATTTGGAGAGGAGAACCAAGTGTAAGTTATATTTCGGACATTTTCAGTAAAGTTATACCTACGCTCTTTGTATACTTTAAATTTGAATTCCTTACGATTACCAATGTAAGAATCCTTGAAAATGGCCTGTAGCTCACACTGTTTGACTTATCAAACCGAAATATTTCACAGATTATGGTCTTATAGTTTTAGGGTAATACATTTCATAGAATTCCGTTGATTGGTTAAAATTAAAATACGTTTTTTATGTGATTTTTTAAATTTAAACTGGAACCGGTTGACAGATCAAAAAACTTTGCATGAACATTGGGACCAACAGTTCAGGTATTTTTTTCCAATTTTCAGGCTTTAATCTATCGTTATCTTCAAAAGCTATTGTCATTTTAGACCTTTTATTTTATAATCTTGAAATAATGCAATTTTCTGTTAATAATTTCAAACACTGCTTCCTTGATGCTTCTTTTCCAAGGTCTGTAGAGCAGAAACTTGCAAACGCACATAAAATCGCATGCAATACGAAGTCTCGCTCATCAACGCGTTACACAGAGCGTTTTACTAGTAATTATAATATAATTTTTATAATTTGTAAAAAATTGAGTAAAAAATTCTCTGGTTTGTTTGAAAAAGTAATGTAACAAATTTATCTGTGCAACCGATCAGCTCAATGACCGAATGTTTACCTCGTCTTCTCTTTGGTACGTGTTCAAAGCGATCTTCTTCTGACTCCATTGCAGCGGCATTAATAAAATATTCATTGACGTATTTATAAAAAAAGAATGAGATGTTCAAGTAGTGAATAACATTGAGATAAAGTGAGCACACATGATTTATTCACCCATCTGACGTCCCTCCCGAACAGAATCCCTCGCAGGAGGCGAGATGGTATTCAACATTGATTTTCATAAATAATAATATAATATGAATCAACAAACACGAGGCGATTCATCAAAGTCGCTGCCAGAAGTATTGGTTTTGTCGCCAAGGTACAATAGTGTTCGCTGCTCGATATGGAATCTATGAAATATTCAGCATATTGTTTTACTCCATCAACTCGTCGTCTTTGATTCCAAATCCAATCAGCTTTCGAAGAATATTAAAACTCCCCTGCAAATTCATACTTTACAATATATTTTAATAAAACCAGTTTCATTGAAAAGTTTCATTAGACGTAGAATAGCACTCTTTCCCTCGCAATGCATAAATGCATTTTAGAATGCGGCTATAAATACAGCATTCTGAATGCAGTCCGGGTAATGTATTCTCTTCTTGCAGAGGACTGAGAGGATTATTCCACTTCTTACAGATTATACGGGATCGAAGGAAACACGGCGCTGGCGCGAATGTTTTATGCTAAATAGTAAATAGTTATAAATCCGATCAACATTACCTTATGACTGACTGATTTGCAACAACACTCACGGACTCCGAGAAAATACCGTTTCACAACATCTCATGTTTGGGAACAGATTCGTAGGCACCGCAATATCATGGAGAGTTCAGTTGAAGTAAATACTAAATCTGAAGTGGATAATCCACTATACAATTCAAGCTGGGCAATTCAAATCTTTCAGATTCAAATCTTGTTTTTGTGTCTCACTTTCATGGTTTGAGGTTAGTTCTAATTGACTATTTAAAAGTTAGCAAGGCATTGAAAAACTGACCTAACAGTACTTTGTTTTGACCACAGCCTTCTTGTTTACTTGGTCTTCTCTTAAGGCTAGGCCACAATTGTCGTAATGCTTAATGTCTAATGTTTAATGTTTAGTGCTTAGTGTTTAAGAGAAATGGATGATAGGGTTTATGTGATATGGGCCACAACATGAAATAGTGATTAGTGTTTAGTCGCAGTGAAATAAGAATTGAATAAAATCCATTTCTTATGACAAAAACCTTACGACAAGCCAATCAGAAAGACTTACTATTGTTGCTGCGCAGTGGAGAAATTCAGAACTTGTAACAACAACATTTAAAATTGCAGAAAAGTGGCAGATAATATTAAACTAGATAGTAATGTATTTGACAAGACGAAATAAGTAATTTACTAATTTTAGAGCAGATTTTTGTTTCAAATGAAGGCTGTAAATCTTCAGGAGGCTCTGGAGACACTAGCGCTACTACAGTTGAAATAAGAACCTATTCTGGCCCTCCTTATACATTAGACATTAAGCATTAAACACTAAACATTAAACATTAGGCATTACGACAATTGTGGCCTAACCTTTACTTGCACTTTCTATAATTACAGCCTCATGCTCAAAACTAGTATAGTCCGCAAGTCCATATACTTGCAGACGCAACTCCTGCTATCTGTATGATATTCAAAGCATTTGCGAACGCAAGCCCCCGAGATGCGTCGGTAACTCTTTCAGCGTGGGGATGTGTTTTCAGTTTTGAATACAAAAAATGCTGCATTGTTTTTGGATCTGTTTACGAAAAGGAACACAGATCTTACTCCAGTAAACTCTTTCACTTGATTTGCAAACATTATTATTGAGTTACATCCTTTCAAATAGTCTCCGAATGCGGAAAATTTTAATTTGGAAATGTCATCATCTCTGCAGGGCTGCACCATCATCGCAGAATTTAATTTCAAAAATAGTCTCTCACTTGATTTGATTACGCGGGACCAAACCGCCATGCTTTCAATTGCCAGCTCGTTCAAATAGAAATAACTCTCGGGAAGAAGAAATGAATCCCATCGCAATTTGTCGCCGGTGACGGAAAGTAAAACTCAATTTTAAATCTGTGTCCTCGTTAATCTGCTTGGCGGTTGTCAATGGAGTCTCGTTTTCAGGCGATGATGAAATCTAAGTCCAAACGCTCGCTCTTCATAAGAATCAGTACAATAAGCATTCACATTTACACGGGAAATAAATTGAAAGTGGTTGCAATTTAATTTGAGTCGATTAAGTTTTCTTGCGCTCTCAACATTTGCACAAAATAAATCTACATGATTGTGAGTATATTGTGATAATATATTTTGTTGGGATTAGATAACCATGTATAACCACAGGAAAAAATAAGAAGTATGTTATACTCCAAGAATAATTACTTTTAGAAAATTAGAAAGAAAGATAATAATTCCCAGTTCATAATGAAATATTTTTTATCGGGGATTTCGAAGATGTGATAATTGTTCCGCCGTAAGCGTGATGATCGCGAAGTGGCCAAAGGTGTTTCCTTGTCTTTTGACTTACTTTTCTTTGGAGATCTAACCATAACCTATTACGTTTAATATAGCTTGTTTAATAGTCTTATAGTCATTGACGATATCCTAACTAACACATTTGCAGTCTTGAGGCTTCCCTCTGTACTGACAGTACATCTGATTCCTCTCAGGTCGACTTAGGCGCAACCTGGTGGCGAAGAGCTTTGGCATCTCTATTGTCGCATCACTTTAAGGCTTAAAGTATTACAACTCCTTTTGGTCGCTCTAAACGAGTGTTGTGATATGACGTCACATCACCGCTTGTCGCTGTCGTGAGCGAGATTAGCGCCTCGCGCGGCAATGTTGTAATCACACCGCTGATTACACGGCTTCCTTGAGACAACACGAGACTCGCATTGTCTCGCGTCGAGGAGGCTGTGACATGGAGATGCACTACGAGATTACTCTCACTTGCATGCATCGGAAGCGAACCAACTCGATTCACTTGGCCACATTTCACTTCGTTACATCAAGACTGAGTTTTATGTGTGTTAGTTCTACAAATGTGAGGTTTGTTGAAATAATTTTTGAATGTTTGTAAATGAAATTATAGTTCCAACTGACGCTCATAGATGGCGACTGTTGTTTGGAATGATAACCCAATAGGCCGTGTCCATGACAAGTCGTGCAAAGCAAGAAATTATCCGGGTGGCTCTGGTTTCTGAACAAGTTCACAAGCAGTTTGATTTTCAATTCGTGTTGTTACCCATCGTTGTAAAACGACGTAAGGTATCTGTAAAAATCACGCTGCATTTGAATTTTTTAGATGCCAAATATATGATTTATGAATTGGTCTCTTGCGCAGTCTGTTACCAAAAGTCATGTCTTCCCTTTTCGATTGCTGTTCTCTTTACGTTCATTATTTTAAACTGAAGGGCAAATTCTGAAATTATCTGATGACTCTGATTAAAAAACAAAAAGTTAGATTTGTTGGCAGAAGATTGAGGTTGATTTTGCATAATGTCATGGAGTGCTGGAATCTATTGTTGTAAAATACGACTTAATATAGAGAACCAACAGCATGTGAAAGAATGTCTTGCAACCAGGACCATGGATGTGATAAGTTGCATTATAAAGGTAAGAGCTGCCACCGGATAGTTTCACTGAACTATCGATCTCTCCCGGCAGATCGCAGTGTTGTTCGAGGCTAAACAATGCCGGCCGCTTTGTATGCGCTGTTTGCCTTCAGAACACAAAGACAAGCAAGAAGGAAAAGAAAGGTCGTTAAGAGATGTCCATTACGAGCCTCTTATCTATTAATAATCGAACCACTTTTTACTTTTCTTTCCCACTCGATTGAAGAAACAAAGAAACCATTCAGTGATAAAACTAAAATACATTAAGAACTCTGCTTTTGTCAGTCGCTTGATTGTATTTCACACACGAGCGGGCTGGAATAATGAAAGGATATTTTTATAATGACACGGAGATGAGATGTTTCTGTTTCCAACACACTCGTATCTGAGAGGTGCACAGATGCGTGAGATTGATGAATGACTAACAAGTTGTTGGATAACTATGAGTAGGACATAATATCCTGTTTTAATTCAAAATGATACATAAATATGTTTTATGAGTTCCTGATTTCAAAAATATATGTTTTATTTTGCTTGAAAATGCAATTTTCTCAATTTTTAATGAATTCGCAGTCCTTTTCTTGCTATTTTAAGGTATTTTTGTGCTAAATTAGTGGGGAAAATAATATCAAATAAATTCGTTTCAAGCTACAAATAACAATTGTTGTCTTCACAAAATGTCCATCCTCCACTTGGCTGACCAACAACGATACTTGACACATTGACACATGCATATAATAATTAAGTTAATTTTAATATCTTTCTCCAATTCAACTCCTAAACCAACAAATCAAATATTATGTTGACGAATATTACAAAGCCTAACATTTCATTAGTCCCTTTTCAAGTTTTTATGGTCCTTTTTAAATAGTTTTGTGTCCTTTTTGGACGTTTCATAGTCCTAAACATCCTAGCCCCTGTCCTAGCCCTAACTATGAGGGTCTGCGCATTATGAAGATAGCAAGGATTCAGTAGAGTGTGGGGCAGCTCGGCACCGACCACTTGCATTACATTAAGGCTAGGCCACAATTGTCGTAATGCTTAATGTTTAAGGTTTAGTGTTTAGTGCTTATTGTCTAATGTGTAAGGAGGGCCACAATAGGGTCTTATTTCAACTGCAGGAGCGCTAAGGTCGGTGACAGGCAAAGATGAATCCTGTTTAGCATTGCCAGGTATAGGGCGGCCCATGCTAGCGCGGGTTCATCTTTGCCTGTCACCGACCATAGTAGCACTACAAAATGCATGTAATTTCCAGAGCCTCCTGAAGTTTTACAGCCTTATTTTGAAACAAAAATTTGCTATAAAAGTTCTTAAGTTACTTATTTCACATCAAGTTTATTATTAATCTGCCACTTATCTGCAATTTTAACTGTAGTTACAAGTTCTGAATTTCTCCACGGCGCGCAGCAGTAGTAGTAAGTCTATTCTGATTGGCTTGTCGTAAGGTTTTGTTGTAAGAAATGAATTTTATTCAATTCTTATACCACTGTGACTAAACACTAATCACTATAACATATTGTGGCCCATATCACATAAACCCTATCATCCATTTCTCTTAGATTTTAACCATTAAACACGAAACATTAAACATTATGCATTACGACAATAGGGAAGTCTCATGAAATTTTATTCTAGTAAATTTCTATAAATAAACACAAATAATAATGACTAATACACATATTACCTGTGAAATCTTAAATTTTCATTCATAAAAATCGAGTTCAAATATCATATGATTTTTGGCGGGAAAAACGGCCTTTAACAAGAATCAGAACTGTGATGTCATTTCCAAGTCTTGAACATTGTGTTGACATGGGGATTCCCTTGTTGCCATGGCAATATAGCAAACTGTGATGTCATTGCCAATTTTCCTGTTTTTAAATGAGAGGAGATCTATCAAACTTTGTAAATTAATTACAGGAGAACTATTCGTCCAACAACAAAAATAATACCACATCTGTGTTCAGCAACATCTCAACTTTCATAAAATAAATATTATTCTGAATTCTAATCTTCACGAGACTTCCCTATTGTGGCCTAGCCTTTACAAGCAACATTCACGCATCTAGGAAACTGACGGGTACATCTCGTAATTAATGTTTTAACGCGGCTTTAAGTTGGTCGGGAAATAAAGTTTTGTTATCCCAATACTTAGGACATCACTAGAATAGTATAGAATCAATTTGAGGCTAAACTATGAATGACCAGCGTTTGCATCAGAAATGCAGGCAAAATATTGTGAAATTATTCTTGAGCAAAATACTTTTGTAATAATGAAAAATAGTATCTACTTGATATTTATTTATATATAAGCTAAGTACGATATAATATAAGATAAGTTTCATGTTTTACGAATGCAATAATAAGATAACGTTTACGTAATAGATAGTATGTTTTTGTTGAAATAATTGAAAGAGAACATATGCAAAATCTATTGTCACACATTGATTATCAGTCTTGAACAAGCATCAATGTCCACAGTTTCGAGGAGCAAGGAAAGTGCAAGGAAATGAATGAACTCGAGTCATATAGTGAGAGAATGTGCAGTTATTTATTCAGGCATCTTGTTGTCGTCATCATCCACACGTGACGTCACCATTGGGTTATCCAGAGACTGTAGTGGTCGTGGCTGGAAGAAAGACAAGAGTCATTACGAGTTCAAAGCGGCGTACGTCCTTAGGAATGTCCTCACAGGCGTAGGCATTACATTGACAAGTTATACATTTAAATGGAGATAATTTGTCGCAGAAATAAAAGCTTCGTGTGAGTGTCATAAAATAAGTTTGAGTGATACTAAGTAAATACATTTTTATCATTAATCGTCAATGTAAAAATATTCAACGATGGTAAAGCTTAAGAGCAGGGGTCGGCAACCTTTTTTCGTCAAGGTGCCAATTTCCCAAACATTAATACATTAGATAATAATGGGAGCCACAGTAGAGGCAATCAAATTTAAAGCACTGAAAACAATAAATTGCACGAATATTATTTTGTTATTTTGACGAAGCCCCCCAGTTGTTGCCCCGCAGATCGTTTTTTCCGAATTTTTATATTCCAGATCTTTATTTAAATGATAAAGAGCCATTCAAAAACCACTAAGGAGCCGCAGGTTGCCGACCCCTGCCTTGGAGCAAATGCTATCTGCTGTAATGTGTTGATACTTGTGACTATGTGGATACGTACAGCGCCTGGTGTGGTTGCCACGGCAGCCCCTGCTCAAGTGGGCGGCGTCCATGGGCCGTGCCTCGGGCGCCGCGTGCACCAGCTGCAATACACAATACAGTATCACTTGCAATATTCACCGGGGGGCTCTATTCTATCATTTTAAAGTGCCCGATTCGTCTGGAATCCTATTCACGGCCATATGGATTAACATTGCACCGAATCGGATTCCAGCAGAGACGGGAATGTCAAAGTTATAGAATAGAGCCCCGGGACAGTACGAGAAGAATTAAACAGAAGCCATGTTTCAATTATGTTACTGACCCATGGAAAACCAGTCAAGTTTTACCAACTAAAAAATAAAATCTAAAAATGCATCACTGAAAAGAGTTATAAATAGGGCCCAAGCCAAATTTGTGTTCAGGTAAAAGCACATGGAGCAACGAAAATATTGGCCAGAAATCCACACAAAAACGCAAAGAGTATCCACTGAAAATAATTGTTTGAAATTGGAATTCAGAAATACGCATAGACATTTTATTCGGAGTATTTGCATTCGCATCAATACGAGTTGTGTTATTTCTGACGAACTTCTACTTGATTTAACATGAATGTCAATATGTTCACATGAAACAAGAATGTGTACTTACAACGAATGCAAAAGCCATCGCCAACATCAGGAAGAGTCCGTAGAAGTTCATTATGCTGTTCAGAAGAACTGTATTGCAATGTGCAGCTTGTCCGCTGTTTATATACACACATTTCACGGCCTCCTGACATGCAACAATAACACATTGTTGGCGAGGAACAACCTTGGCCGTGTCCCCATAATACAATACTCTGCAACAATACAAAGATTTTTTATGATAATTAAGAATATTTGATGACATTATAAGGATTCACGTTTGTGTATTGGACGGAAGTGTAATGTAGATGAGTGAGATGATACCATCACGTACTTACATCAAGGACAGAACGCAATGTGTGAATTCCACGTCACAGCGCGCGAATGTGTGAAGATGTTATCTGCCAATGTTCTGATGTCACAAGTAGAGAACTGTCACGGACCATGAGATCCGACATTCGTCCTAAACATAAAGAAATGAAGGTAACTGGTCATGGTATCGAAAATATAATTTCAGAGAGTAATTTGATTTGCTAAGTGAGATAAGTACACAATACAGGAGTCATTAGTAGGGGTATACGAATATACGAAAATGATAGGGCACTAGCCAAACTTTTTCCCGCTATTGTGCTGCAGCGCTGCCATCGGGAGTGAGTAAGAAGTGTGAAGTAAGCTTTGAAGTAAGCTGTTCGTGCCACTCAAAATTAAAACTCGCGAAACTTTATTTTGACAGGCGTAAGAAGATGTACTTACTGTTTAGATACATATATTTTTTACTCTAGTATAATAAAACGTGTAAAAATAAGAAGATAGTGCAATATCTTAAGCAAATTCGATTTCAATCTGAAGCGACACCCTCTCAATTGTTTTAATAGAAAGTTACAAAATTCCATTGTGCCGTGAGTCAGTTCAAGAAAGCACTGGAAACAAAAATATTTCTGTGAGCTGTCATTATATGATCAAAATATTGTTATTACACTATCATTTCTAATAATTATCCACTCTTTCGGTAAATAACCAAATATCAACATTAATTCTTATAATATAACATGAAAATACGGAGTGTGGGGTAAGAAATACGTTGATTTGAAAAGCACAGCCTCGACGCTAGCGCCAAAGTGGCCGATCCTGTCGTCCTAGCTTGGCATCGCCCCATCGCTATCGAAATTCCAAATAAGTTCTTCGCAATTTCAAATTAATCAAAAAATTTGAAGTAGAAAGGTATTCGATAAAAGCAATTGTCTTATTTTTAACTGTATTTTTCACATAACCTATTTTTCATTGAAATATTAAACATTTATTTCCTTTTTTATAGCTTAGCCATTTTCAATTTATTGGAATTCGAAGGCAGTTTGTTATTGCATTCAATATTCGAAATATGTTTGTCAACGAATCGTCTTCGCGGTGAATCACAATAACAACCCTTAGCAATTGTCACAACAATGCTTAGCTTCGGGCCATTGACTTGCGTCTTTTAGTTCCCGAAGACACAATTAGAAATAAATCACAACTCCATTTCTATCGAGTCACTTACATCGCATCTCTCCGATAACAATCTAATATCCGAACCGATTGGTCACTCGCAGTAACCCGATTCCCTCTCTCCCCGTTCCAAATGGTCCCCGGCGTCTGGATGAGTGACGGGATTAGCGGGACCGATACAGCAGGGACGTGCCTATCCCTCGGGACATGTCTCACTTTCCTCCAGACTCAGTGTCATTTCCAAGCAATTTATCAGAGCCGACTCGCTCTCTCTATACCTTTTAAACCATCCTATAGCTACAATCAATTCTTCCTTGTCAAAGAAGTGCCAATTAGGATCATTCTTCTCGCTGTGGATGGACTGATATTGCTCGTCGATCGATCGGATCGCCCCTGGAGCTATCACAGCAAACAGGCGCCTTTGTTGAAACCGGAACAAATAAAATGCAATACATTTTTGCTCATTATAATATTGCTAATATAACAAAGTGCATATTCTTCACAATTTGAATGCAATAATTATTTTGAGAGTTTCTTAAAAACTCTGTGCTTTGCATCGACAAAGCTAACGTAGATATTACGTTCGAGGTAATAAGTAGTACAATTACATTTCTGTTGACAGTGCAGAAAATGAAAAGACATTACATTGATATGAAGAACTGCAGCAGCAATAATGTAAATACATTGCAAGCTGCGGGCAATGGGCACATGTGTAAAGAGCATGTATAGTCAATGCATTGCACGAAATTCTTTGTTTTACTTGATCAATGCAAACAAATGGTTTTGTCATTTGGTTGACACAGATGTCAGGTCAGCTTTAGATTATAAAGCGAAGAGAACGTCTGCTTTTCGCTTTTTATTCACGGACATCGCTTTTGTGTATTTTGTTACTGGCGATAGGCAACTTGCGCTTGTTTATACTCCAAGCGCCACAAGTGAAAGAAATAGTCAAAGTTGGCATGAGAAGATCTTCAATTGTTTTCTCTCATTGCCACAGATACAATTGAAACGTAAAATGTTTGAGAACCTCCATCCCTTCGGCAGCAGCTTGTTTGTCGAGGTTATGTACTGACAACACATGCCGCAGATACGCTGGTTGTTTTGCGTTTAATTGAGTCCCCGAGCGCAGCAAGATGGCGGCCGTCACGTGACAATGCACCCGCATGAAGTGAGCTCCACCTGCAGAACAGACGCGTTATCTCAAACAGATTGCTCGGCTGATTCACCAAGTTCACGGCGACTTGCAGAGACTCCAAGAAACAAGAGAGCAGGGGTTTAGAAAGTACATTCAATCCACTTCCAACATTCAACATCATCAGGCTCGAACATGGCGTAGCGAGCGTCTCCACTTGAAACAAACTTACGGCTCGAATATCTGATTTATTTGTCTGTCGTCTGTCGTCCGTGCATCTGGCGTCTCCTGCCAAACGAAGTAACGGATCAGGCCATTTTTTTCACAAAACCTATATTACTATTCTGGTTGTGGTCATAATGATTTTCAGCAAGATCGGTCCAATAGTTTCTTCGGAAACTTGATGTGTAGTTTATACTTAGCTTCAATGGGGATAACTTTGTCTGCCAATAAAACTGGAATCGTTTAACCGATCATCACCAAATTTCGCATGGTCATTGGGACCGGCATTATAATTGTTTTTTTGACAAATCTGTAATGAACTTCAAGAGTAATTGACATTTTACTTTCATTTTTATGCTTCATTTGAAATAATATATGAACATTCAATTTATATCACTGCCTCTTTGATGAATGAGTTATAGATTATCTTCAAAGGAAAAAAAAAATCACATTCCAGGAAGCGAAATGAAAGTTAGTTCTGTGAATTATTCTCAGTATTTTCGCTTATATTTGTGGATTAATCGCTAGTTTTGCATGTTTGTTGTGTTGAATGGTGATATTAGATATTTTGGGAGCCATTCAAACCATTTTTCCGCGTCAGAATCTGTTTAAAGTATTAGAAAATAGTTTTATATACTAGGTCTACGAAACCTACCAAGAGACGCTTGTAGCTCATTTGGACTTGAAGTAATGTGAGCAATGAGTGGAATATATAAAGTTTGGAGTGATGAAGTAAACCGGCTAGATGCCCCTTCAGCTGTAGACAATGTCATAAACATTTCTAGTCAACCCATAGGAGCTTCTATAAATGATTTTTCGTCTAGTGATGAATCGGACACGGAGCTAATGCAAGTTGAGTCTGCAACCAATGAGATGTCTTTGAACATAGTTCCCGATGGTTTCACGATGGTGACAGGAAATAAAAGGCGTCGTAATTGTAACGATCGTCCCAGCACACGATCATCTGGGTCAGATGCTTCAGGCCCATCATCCAAGAGAGTGATCAACCTTGTGCGTACGCAGAACTCATTTGAGCCGCTTGCAAGTGCAAATGATATGGACACGACCCCGATGACGGCGGAGACTTTGCCAGATAAGAAGTATAAAATCCCACCAATAGTGATTCAAAATATGAAATCTCATAAGGCATTAGTTGAGTTGCTCTCCGCTGTATGTCCAGAACAAGGGGCATTCATAATCAAACCTGGTCTCGAAGTTTCTCGAGTAATCATTAGAGATATTACCTCGTACAAACTAATTACCTCCGCCCTAGACTCGACTGAGGGAATAGAGTACTACACGTTTCCAACTGAGCGCACTAGATCACAGCGTTTTGTTCTGAGAGGTCTGCCACAATCTGCTGAAACAGAAGACATTCAAGAGGAGCTGAAGCAGCAAGGCTTCAATGTCCGCTCTGTGCGGCAGATGAAGATGCCTGGAGACAGTACACGTCTTTTGCCCCTTTTTGAATGTACGCTAGTAAGTACGAGTGGTCAGGCTCCAGTGGACCTCAGCCAAATCAAGAGACTCCTCTACTGCGTGGTCTCCACCGAGGCCCCACGGAGCAAGAAGATTAATGTCATACAATGTTTTAATTGTCAAAGAGTGGGTCATACGGCCAAATTTTGTCATCGCCAGCCACGATGTGTTCGATGTGGAGGTGTGCATCAGGTTAAGGAGTGTAAGGAGTCACCAGAAACAGCAAAGTGCTGTAACTGCAATCAGCAGCATGCCGCTTGCTACCGAGGATGTGATGTCATCAAGGCAGCAACTCGTCATGCTACTCGAGCCCGACGTCCACAGCAGCAAGATGGCTCTTCTCCACAGCATGATAACCGAGGGAATACTCAGACGCAACCCACGCCCGTGCCACGAGTCTCATTGGCGCAACCACGGACTTTTGCTTCTGTTTTGAACACTCAGATAAATCCAGAGCAACCCTCGTCCTCAAACACCACTGCCTTAGAAGAAGCAGAGAGGCCACCCAATGCTCTTCCTGAAATCGTACAACCGGTAGTACCTCAACAATCAACTATTGATTGGATAGCCCTTATAAACGGCATTGCAATTTTTATAGTTAATATGAACATTCACCCCATCATTACGTCTCTGGCAAGTTTTGTGCCAACTCTTCTTTTGTCTGTACAAAATCGCAATGCCAGCGATTAATTCAATTAATCTAATCATTTGGAATGCTAATAGCATAAGTTCTCGTAAAGACGAATTACTTCTATTGATGGAATCACGAAATTTAATGGCTGCCCTTGTCTGTGAGACCCATCTTAACCCTAAGGACAAGCTTAAGCTTGCCAATCACTCAGTGTATAGAACTGATCGTCCAGGAGACAGGAGAGCAGGAGGGACTGCAATCATCATTGACAATCGAGTAAGTCACTACGAGATTGTTTTACCTGAAACGAAATCAATAGAGGCTACCGCTATCCTGCTTTTTACTAAACTGGGTCCACTACGGCTTATAGCCACGTATTGTCCTCCGCGAACTAAGCTTCTCACAGCAGATATAGAAGCATTAATGGACTCGAATTACCCGACTATTCTCGGTGGCGACCTTAATGCTAAGCATACAGCCTGGAACTCGCGAGTTGTCAACGCCAATGGCCGCACTCTCCTTTCACTCTCCCGTATAAGTGACTTTACTGTGACTGGACCGCAAGAAGCGACACATCTTCATATCCCTACAGGAAGAGCTGATGTTCTTGACATTGCGGTGGTGAAAAATCTGCGACATTCCATTGAATTAGAAACACTTTTAGAATTGTCTTCAGATCATAATCCTGTACTTTTGAGCGTAGGGGACTCATACGAGACCGTTGATCCCATCATTCGATTCAATTACAGAAAAGCAGACTGGGAAAAGTTCAGAGAGCATTTATCAAATAAGTTGGAGAGTGGACCACTTGATTCGCATCAGGATATAGATTTAGCAGTAAATAAATTAACGGAAAATATTATGGAAGCAAGAGCGATCAGTGTTCCCATTTGTAATACAAAAAGGTGCACAATATTTGATCTTCCACGTGGAATTAAACTGTCAATAGCCACTCGAAACCGTGCACGTAGGAGATGGCAGGCGCTCAGAACACCTGATTTACATGAAGAATATAAGCTCTTAGACAGATCTGTAAAGGAATTAATTCGTCGCCACAGGAGAGAGAGGTGGGAAGATGCTGTAGCCACACTAGAACCAGGGAGTCGTCCACTCTGGTCCATGGCAAAACGACTGACAAGAAGCAAACAACCAAATCCACCCATTCAAGGTAGTACACACCTTGCATGCAGCCCACATGATAAGGCAGAAGTTCTAGCAGATTCGCTTCAAAATCAGTTTTCCCCAAACCCGCCGACTAATTCATCAGCACATATCGAGGCTGAAGTAAGAACCCATCTTGCTATACACAAGGCGCAGGCTGAAGATGATGAAGTCGTTCTCTGCTCTATGGACGAAGTAATTATATATCTAAATGAACTTGCAAATGGCAAGGCACCTGGTATTGACGAGATCACAAACACGATTCTTAAAGAACTTCCTATACCTGCCGGTGAACGTATCCTTGAAATATTTAATGCCAGTCTCCGTCTTCAACACTTCCCCACCCAATGGAAAGTAGCCAAAGTCATTGTGTTCCCGAAAGCGGGAAAGAATCTTCGTGACCCTGCAAATTACCGGCCGATTAGTCTCCTCTCATCACTATCGAAGCTTTTTGAAAAGGTCCTTCATGCTCGAATTAGAGGCCACGCAAACGCTACAAAGCTGCTGATCAATGAGCAGTTTGGCTTTCGACAGAAGCATTCAACAACACATCAGCTTCTACGTGTGGTTGACAAGATAAACGATGGATTTAAAAAGCTGAAAGGAACTGGTATAGTTTTCCTGGACGTTGCTAAAGCATTTGATAGAGTTTGGCATGAAGGCCTACTACAAAAACTAATTAAATATCAATTCCCCAACTACTTAATCAATATCATCCACTCCTATTTAAATCAAAGATCCTTCACCGTACACATCAACGGTGCCTGTTCTTCAGCGAGGCCTATTCTGGCTGGAGTTCCTCAGGGATCTATCATTAGCCCCATCCTCTTCAACATCTTCACCAATGACATCCCAACTAACATTCCGGACACCGAAGTAGCTTTCTATGCTGACGATGCCGCAGTCATCTGCCAATCTATGGCATCTAATCAACTTGGCCCGCCTCTGCAAAAAGCATTAGACGTACTCAGCCACTGGTATACAGAGAACCGTATAGCCCTAAATTCATCTAAGACAGAGGCAACACTCTTCACCAAGCGACGGAAATTTCAACCCCCTACCATAAACATCTCTGGTACAGATGTCTCCTGGTCTCCCAGCAATGTTTACCTGGGTGTCACCCTGGATGCCAAGCTCTCCTGGAAGGCCCACGCTGAGAAGATTGCCAGCAAGGCCAACGGGAAGACGGCGGCGCTGTTCCCACTGCTCAAAAGCAAATCCATGCCGCTCACCAGCAAGCTGCTTCTTATCCAGAGCGTCATCGTGCCCACACTGACGTACGCCTCACCAGTGTGGTACGAGAGGACTTCAGCGGGAGCGAGAACAATGCTGCAGAGGGTACAGAACAGGGCCCTCAAGATCGCCCTGCGCACTCCGATGTTCACCCGGACGAAGAGCATACACCAAGATATAGGATTTGCCTATCTCCACGAAGTCATGGAAAATCAGAGAGAGTCGTTCTACGCAGCACTCGGAGACCATGGAAATCCACTAATCAGCAGACTGGCTGATGTTACTTCCTAACTCTTGACTCCTATAGTCTAAATTTGTGTCAATGTTTTACAATTTTTATAATTTCCAAATGTCATGACAGAGTTATGTACAAACATTATGTGTACGGTATCTGAAAATTCAGGCACTACAAGTATGTAGTAGCCAACAAGAGCGAAGATCACATTTTATCTTCAAAGGGCTTCTCAAGGTCTGTAGATGAACATATTTGACACACATATTAAATCGCATGCAATACGAAGGCTCGCTTATCAACGCGTTATACTGAGCGTTTTCCTTGTTATTTCTATAATGATCTATTTGTGTGATGTTTTGCGGCCAATTTGTTGACACAGATGACATGTGGATTGTTTGTCGACACCAGCGCAATGGATGGATCGGAAGATCTTTAGTATGAATACAAAACGGACATTTTACAAAATAGCATCGATTAACGCAATTTCTAAGTGAACTGAAAACTGAACGGTGTAAACAACATGGCCGCCCCGCAGCCCAGAGCCCAGAGAATACGATATTTTACATTGCTGATGTAAATGCAAAGAAGTTCCTGCAAGCTATGAATAAAAAGTGTTATTTTTCCCAATTCGATGGTTGAAACTTGGAATATGATTTGAAGAGTGAGAACAGAGAGTCATGTCAACACAAGTGGCTCCAGATGCGCGCGCACACAGCCGTACATTATAAAAGTAATTTCAAACTTTCACGCGACATCGAGAAACTCATCCAGTCGTAAGAACTGAAATTCTTGTTCTTGTTTGCGACCGCATTGTTTCCGATTGTCGCGCGCTCTGTGGGCTGTGCGCTGTAACACATTCCATTAGGCAGAGCGGGATATTGATGCTCGCCAGCGCCGCCTGGTGGACGTGTGCGGACTCTCAAGCATCTTCTTGCAGCGGTCAAAACACGCACTTTGCATCCGACGTCTCAGATCATTCATTCAGGGTGTATTGAATAGCGTGTAGCCCGGCACTTTCATCTGAATGGGGACTTCGCGGGGTGAAGCTGCTGCAAGCGAGGGCGATGTTGCCGCTTGTTGCAGGCACTTTTTAGATACGATTGGAGACAAAATGGTGGACGAAATAATTTGACATTTCAACCATGGTTAAATAAAAGTCAATCTTAGGGATATCACTTGGTACATTTTTAATTTTTTGCTTTCTTGTCTTGCTGGGTGCCGTGTGAAATTTAATTTTACAAAATGTGCCAAGTGATAACCCTAAGTTTGTTTTTTATCTAATCATGATTAAAATCATGAAAACAATCGAATTGGACATTTCATCGATTTGCGCGGTTTTGCTGAATAACCGGCGCCTAATTAACAAGGCACGAAACTAAAATGAAAAGTGCTACTAATGTACAATCAGACTGATCATGTGAACATCCTGTCAAAGTTACATCCACTTATGAAACAATTTTCTCTCTCAATTTACTAAAACGGCCAAGCGCTTGCACCACCTTAACAGGCAACGGAAATGATCAACTTTCCGAAATATTTTGTGTTTTTTCCAGATACCCGCTGACGTGTGACAATAGGCTAAGTACACTTGACCAAATAATAAATGAAAACATTTGAACGACTTCTGGTCATGTTTTGTAACAATCAATGCATATAATTAACATTGAAATGAGAGGTCACGTACGGTTTATCTTATTCCTATTACCAGCAAATGCACTGTGTGTATTTGAAAACAATAAAATTAAAAATAGAACGTGAGACAAGGAGATCGCTAACATTTTTCAGTCAATAAGATTTATTGAGCGATCAATTTCAGTTTTGGCAAGTGTATGTACCTTCGTCAAGAACTGGAAAGCAAAGAGCATTGACATTTATTATAAAGTCGAGCCCCCGAGTAACTTATCCAAATGGTCTATGAGCCACATACTACTCGAGAATAGGCCCCAGGTGCCGGATCCAGCCAATCAAATTGCTCAAAACAATCGAAGGTCAAAACCATCCTAGGACATGTAGAAAATAATAATGAAGTAAATTATAAAATACTTGGAATATATTTGTAATTTAAATGAAACTGACTAATGAAAAAATTCTGGATGAAAACACTTTATAATATGAATCCAAATGTCTGATTAAATCTAACCTATATCGGTTTGATCAAATGAGAAATGTGAATGCCCGTTTTGTAGTTTAAGAATACAAATATGAGTTAAACTTGCATTGAGTTGAAACTTCAAGATACAAATATAGAAACACGTTCTTCCTGCCCACGACTGAAAAACTCTATTTTACTTCCTCATACTTCTAGGAACTTGTCAATTTATTATCATAAAATCGCAACATTCTCTCGTGACTCCAACTCGGCTTCATTTTCAAACCATATTGTCATTATTATTTGCGTCGGTGGAAGCACGAAGCATCTTTGAATTTAAACCTCAGATGAATAACTTTATTGTCAAATCTAAGCGAATAATTAGAATCCGTCGCCGCAGAGAATTCATATTAAATTGAAAATGAAAATGTAGGGATTTGATTAAATTTGTCACCTGTCTGCTTCGCACGGCGCTGGAATTAAAACTCAACAAAACATAATAGTCCTTCTGGTATTTCATTATCAATGTAGCTGAAAATAATGTACACAGCTTCATTAAATCGCTGGAGAGTGGAGTTTTGTGCGGGTTTCCTTCACTTTCTCGACCTCGGTCAGTGAATGTGTCAAGACGGATAGTAATGGGCGTGGCCTGTTAGTAATAGTGGCTGACAATGCCGGGCTGACCCACACTCTACTGAATTCAACAAAAGTCCATTCGTTTAGTGAGTATTCGTCCAATATTTTAATAATAAATACTATGAAAACGCTCTGTGTAACGCGTTGATAAGCGAGTCATCGTCTAGCAAGTGACTTAATATTAGTGTGAAAGTTACTGCTCCATAATAGACCTTGGAAATAGATAGGAAGACAGCATGCGTCAAAGGCAAAGTGATAGGTAGTTTCTATGAAGTTTCATTAAAATCCCTTGACGTTTAAACAGTCACTAGTGTTGTTTTCCTTTGTTATGTGGTGCTATGTGTTATGCGCTTTGTGCCATGTGTTATGTGTTATGTGTTATGTGTTATGTGTTATGTGTTATGTGTTATGTGGTATGTGTTATGCGCTATTTGCTATGTGTTGTGTGCTATGTATTATGTGCTATGTGCTATGTGCTATATGCTATGTGTTATGTGCTATGTGCTATGTGCTATATGCCCCCCGACGGCTGTCACCTTATCGCGGTGGTGGGGTTTGTGTTGGCCAATGATCCATTGCAGCTACGCCGGCGAGCATATGCTCATGTGTAAGGGTTACCCATGCCGGACAGATCAGTGGTGAGGCCCAGACCAAGAGCAGCCAGGGTCGGCCTAACCATGCCCTCCCTTGAATTTGCGGTCCCCTCGGGCCGGCCTCCCCCCTCGAGATGGTGATCCCCCTGAAATCGGGTTCCACCGGCCCGAATCCTCACTCCCCCCGGTCCGTCCCCATTCCGGCCTGGCCTTCCCACCAGTGCTGGACTCCCCCGGATCGGGCCCGTTAGGTCGACCCCCTCCCCTTGCCCTCCAATTATGATCAACAAAGTTAAATATAACAATTAATGTGCGCAATATAACCTCGTCGTTGACGCGCCATTAAACCAAACTAATCTAATCTAATCTATGTGCTATATGCTATGTGCTATGTGTTATGTGCTATATGCTATGTGTTATGTGCTATGTGCTATGTGTTATGTGCCATGTGTTATGTGTTATGTGTTATGCGCTATTTGCTATGTGCTATGTGCTATGTGCTATATGCTATGTGTTATGCGCTATGTGCTATGTGCTATGTGCTATGTGCTATGTGTTATGTGATATATGCTATGTGTTATGTGCTATGTGCTATGTGATATATGCTATGTGTTATGCG